>OZ024902.1:56017894-56597255 GCA_964017125.1 Flabesymbios commensalis | reverse complement strand
GTGTGGATATTTAAACATGTTATGGACATATCAAGGAGCCGAAATAAAAATGGCGATTTTGGCTTGATTGTGTCGCCTTAATCCCAAATATGCTGGTAGTTATAAACTTCAATTGTAATTCTGTGAAACGCAGTGACGTCACTCGGTGAAACTAAGGTTATATAACACCCCCTCTCCCCATACTTCATTCTGTGAGACGCAATGACGTCACTCGGTGAAACAAGGTTATACTTCATTGTATTAGATGGCTCGGTGAAAACAAAGGAGGTCAAGGTCATTGAGTTTCACAGAATATGCATCTGGAAATAAAATGAACGTACCATGAGTTAGTGACATCTGGTGATTAGAAAAAAACTGAATTGAATAAATGTCTTGCTATATTGTTGAAAATATTTTATTTTATTTAGAATCAATATTGGAGAAACAACACAGATAATTAAATATCCTATAATGTTGCTCATCACTCGTCAGTCACCGTGTTCATAATAAAAAAATGTTTTTATAATGTGATTTATTTTTGTTTTTTACCCGTTCACCGATGGTCACGAAATTGGTCACTTAAAACACGTTTCATAACTAATAGTCCATTAAACCAATACTCTCAAAAATGGTTATTAGCACCACAAGAATGTGAAAATGTATCATTGTTATTTTCGACGAGATATATATATCTTTCTGTACTCAATATTTTTGTATGATAAATAAACTTTTAAAAAAGGTAACGATAAATGGAATCATTGTAAATGTACATGTGTCATCCCTCCTCTCAACGGGGATTTTTTATTGAACAATTGGAACAGCATTTTTTCTAGTCTGGCTTTCAGTGATTGGACAGGTAAAAAAAACAACGCCGATGTGATGGGATTTGTTTGTTTTATGTAAAATGGTTAACAAATGTCAAAGGTTTATTGATTAGATGGCCACTGACCAATTTTCCCACTTATTCATTAGCAGTGAAATATCTAGTCGGATCACAAGGTAGTGTATAAACTGGTGTAAAGATAATGAAAACATAATAAAACAAAATGTACATATATGAGCAATGCAATTGAACAGTTAGTAACTAGTGTCATCTGGTGAATGTCTTCGAGTAGATTGTTAAAAAATCACCGTGAGATAGTGACATCTGGTGATTACAAAAGAGATCATTGCATATTTTGCTGGGAACGAGCACCGTGTGCTAGTGACATCTGGTGTTTACAAAATAGACCTGATGGCACGTTGTGGTCATTGCGTTGTGGTCAGTATGTTGATGTCCTGGCATTGTATTGGCTGAATAAACTTGTCTTGTCTTGTCTTGTCTTGTCTTGCCTTGCCTTGCCTTGCCTTGCCTTGTCTTGTCTTGTCTTGTCTTGTCTTGTCTTGTCTTGTCTTGTCTTGTCTTGTTTTGTCTTGTTTTGTCTTGTCTTGTCTTGTCTTGTCTTGTCTTGTCTTGTCTTGTCTTGTCTTGTCTTATCTTGCACATAATGTGATGGTATAGAGTACCGTGAGCTAGTGACATCCGGTGATTACTAAACTACATTCAAAATATGACTGATTAAAGCAATAGGAGATATTAGTGGGGAGGGGGGGATCACTGTACACCCCCCTTATGTCACGATAAAGCCGTGGTGAGATTTTTACATAAATGTGATTTGTGATTTTTTTTGCGAAAATTATCAACTGAAATTGCCAAAGAATGATCTTGGCATTTTTTATGCCATAACGTCGAGCAACAAACCTTCTCCATACAACCTTGGTTCACTGTGTCATTTCGTCTGATATTATCATAATAACTTATGCTTGCATTTTCTTACCTTATGGCGACAATAAACTGTTGAGTTATGAAATAATTTTTGCTGAAAACTAAAATTAACAAAACATACACAAAGAATTGTGAAATAAAATGGTTTTGTCAATAAGGCATACACGGATAACAAGAAAAAATGCTATTTTTCACTAAATTAATAGTCAACCTAACATAATAGACATACGTACATATACAATATAATTCACGTTTAAAACCTACATGCCAAATAGAAAAAAGGTAAATTGATTGCTTTATGTTGGTTCAAAAAAGTATCCGATACAGTGAAGCTACGTTACGATACACAGATGATTGACGAAAATGCATAGATCTTCAAACAATTATGATAAGTGTATGCATTTTCAACTAGATAAGTCGGGTGGTGATTGTGTCTCTCCTATGTCACCCTTATTTGAAGATCATTTGTTATTTACTTGTGTTTCGTGTTTGGAAAACATAATGTTTTTCACATAGTATTCCAATGACATGTAATATTGTGTTTTAGAATATTGACGAAATTTGAGAACATGATAGCCTTACAACTATATAAGTAGCGAGATTTTACTGTTAGATATAATACCTCTCTGAAAGAATAAAAAAATTCTAATGGCCGTAGACCCATAGCATAGTAGGGGAGCGGTCAGAGCCTTAATTTCACGAGTTTAATTAGCCCTCCTGGCAGCAGGCTAAAATATGTCTCAAAGGAAAGAGGAGACCCTACTGGTAAGTTTTTGCCCTGTTGGCACTTTTACATCCCGGGGGTTACCATGGCAACGGGGGTGTAAACAAACCCTATCAAAACTCTCCTGATCCTAATTACTGACCAGTTTCTCCGATGTGATTTATTTTTAGTCAAAGAAATTCATAATAGTTATAGCATATATTCACAGCAATTGATTTTGATGTAATTATATAGCATAATTTTATGCATTTTTCACAACAAAGACATAATCTGAATAATTCTGAACGTTTTTCACAATAAAAGTGTTACCATAGCAACCACATTCTTATCAATTATCGTGTTATACTAAAGGGTGATGTTTTCTATGTTACTTTACACCTACTAAACATAAAAACACAAACAGTGTGTCAAATTAAAGGTTATTTATTGTTCTGTAATATGGCAGATTTAACATGCAAATCATATAATTACCAAATGACTTATTTGCATAAATGCATACATTATAGCTTCAAAATGAACAAGTTATCACACTCTTCTTAATTCATGATATATATTACACGTGGTAATTATTTGTGGCTCTTATTTGCAAACTACACGGCCTTCAAATACAGACAAGGTATCAAATTAAAGGGAATTCACTGTGGCATATATGTAGGCCCCCTATTATTTTCAAATATGGAAATGAGCTCATTAGCATATACCTCATTTGCATCTTCAATCTTCAATTATACAAAAAAAAATTCGGGTGTAGTACATCCCAGACATTGATAAAATGATTATGTAAGCTCCATAGACGATTTTTTGCTCTTTCCAGTTAACAAAAACAGCTATATCCTACCCACTAAGGTAAGAGGACTGCCAAAATACATTGTAGGGGGCCTACACCATTATTCACAAGTAGATGTCGGTCAGGTAAACAGATATATGAATGACTATGAATGACTATGGGCCTACACTGCATAATAAAGTATTTAAATTCCACTTATATCTGAAACATTTTGATATTTTGTTGATTTGGATATTATAGCACACAGTTTTAAGTATGCGCTACACGATAGGCATGGTTTAAAAGTAATTTGAGAGGTCTAAGTCAAGGTCATCTGAGGTTGCAAAAGTATAAAAAGCTAATATTTCGATCAAAACATCATAATTTATGCAATTATATTATAGGAATCAAGTTTGGATATTGAAATGTGTTGGAGTCTCATGTTATTGGACGTAGCCCTGGGCGTCAGGGGCCAAACTTGATTCCTATTATGACAGACCGACATTAATTACCATATAAATTCTAAATTCATTTAAAGTCAGTACGAGTCGGAAAAGGATAAAGCTAAAAGATTGAATTCCAAGGCCATGAATTGCAACAGGGTTGATAGAAAATGCTGCAGTTTGGCTGTTCCGAGGACTGAACACACCCCTGCTGTTTGCAATATAGGTCCACTGCTCCTTTTCTTTGCATCACATAGTACCCAGGGGGCAAACATCAAATTTTTTGGAAAACAGACACGGCGTGTTGTAAAAGGTTGGGCACTTGAAACGATATCTACATATGTCAAGGATCACAATCTAGGTGCACAACCTTGCAAATCGACTACTGAAAATTGGCAGGAAGCCAATAACGGCGGCCATTACCGAAAAAACGGAATTTGTCAATATCTCGCTCAATATTTTAGATATTTTGTTTTTAAAGTTATCTAGACCCATGTTTTGAGGGTCAAAGATCACAATAAAATCACGCTTGATGCAAAATAATGACTCCTTGACATAATATCACGTTAGGTAGTGCTGTGTTTTGTTAGCATAGAACATAACAATGTAAGCGCGTCGTCATTCCAATAAATTTAAGGAAGTGTAAAATGTCTACACATCTTAGCATTCTTAGTTGAATGTTATTGTTTATGGTGGCTGGTTATTTATTTGTAGTAGTTAGAAGCCAAGTCACTCAAATTCAGCATGTCAGCAAAAAGGGGCATAGAAGGTGGTGTGTCAATGAATCCTGAACCTTCAAAGAAGAAAAAGTCAACCTCTATTCTCAGCATAGACTATACAAAGTGCATTGTGTGTCAACAATATAGTGTAAAACCATTGTGTGATATCACATTCAGCAAATAATTGATTCTGGCAATGAATGTTAGACAAGATGGCACTTATATTATGCTGATGATGTAGTAGTGGGGACGTGGCTTGACGATAAGGTCCCTAAGTGGCATGATAAAAGTAGAAACTGGTATACAAACACGAAAAGTTATACCTATGCTCAAACAAAACGTCATCAGAAAGAAAGTGCAGCAGACTCAGTCCAACCATTGTGCAGTAGGCCTACATCTTCTGAGAAACCTCACACAAGTCATCAACAAAACACACCAAATAACACATGTATGATCTGCAACAAAAATTGAAATGCAAAATGCAATCTTGGCTCAGGCTCAAAGGCTGGAAAGAGAGGATATCATGTTAAGATTGGTTGGTCCAGGACACGACATGGTGGCAAATGATATAAGCCATCACAAATCTTGTATAAATAAGTCCAAGGCCATCCGCACACCTCTTTTCAATGATAAGTGTGATTTTCTGATCAAATCACTGCCAGACCAGTATAGAACCCTTATCCAGGTGTAAAATTAGTAAAAAATGCTGATGAACACCGAGCAAGCAGCCTTAAATGGAAGCTGAAAGAGAACTACGGTAAATCAATCGCCATAATTAGTAGGCATGTGGATCAGGATTCAATTGTAAAAGCACACAAGTGATGATCATAGGACACTACAACGTGCCGCAAAGATACTCAGAAATGCTGCTAAGCAGTGCAGCTGAAGTATCATTCTTCAGCTGCTGAGAAAATGGTTCCAGATAAGCTTAATGTTTAACTTCACCAGCATTGTGCTCTCTGAGAAAACACCAGATCTTCTTGATTCTGGAAGAGTGAAAGTGGAGTCTGCAGTGAAAGAAAAAACTCTAACCATGTCTCAACAAATTTTGCAGCACACATTCGGGATACATACTCCATTGGGAATAGCTACAACTCACTATCTCTTCAATCACACACACAGCAAATCTTTGAATACTCTAAACAACCAACTGGCTCACGGAATAAGATCATGCAGCAGGTGGAAGAAGTTGGTGTGTACATTCCACAAAGCATGTCTAACAACAGGAAGATGTCACACGTCTTTGCAATGAACAATTTAGATTGCAAGGAGAAGAAATAAGAGGGTGGTAGCTTCAATGCGACAATAGCAATTATCATTGAAAAACCAGATTCCTCAGACTATGATCAAGGCAATAACAATCTCTACATCAACACCAGAGCAAGGAAAGACTCTTCCTTCTGGTCTTAGCATTTCTATACAGACCATTTGCATTTCAGCAAAAGATAGACAGATATCCAGGTCTATTGGTAATCTGGTAATATCATGGGTGCAGACCGTTTACACACCCAAGCTGACAGGACATCTGAATACAATCTTCTTGTATATCTCTTGGGTAGAGCGGCAACCACATCACACCTTCTTGACATTCCATGTGAGACAGAAAGTTGCTTACCAGGAATTTCTGTATTCTGTGCAAGACTTCATCTACACAACCAAGCCAGCAAGACTGGATGCTAACCTTTCATCCCTTTCAATCCAGCTGTGCTTAAGGAGGAAATGACACGGTTGGTGAAGACATCATGTTTGCTCGGCGACCAGTGGACTGTAATAACTAGAGAGCAGGCGACATATGAAGCTGCAGCTGCTATCAGGGACAAGTATAAGGACGAGTTCAACAATGTAGTCTTGCTGTTAGGACTTAGGTGGATTTCACCTGGCTCCCAGCTACGTCAAGATCATTTGTAAGATTACCAGGAATCCAGGCCTCTGCCAGGAGGGAACGACAACAAGATCTTTAGGGGAAAGCTGACTACTATCAGATAATGTATGCTATACAAATTCTAAGTGAAACCATGTGGCGATTATTCTGGGAAGCCTTTGACACTTGGGTGGCTGATAAAGACATGGAGTCTTGGATAAGTTCCACAGAGCACATTGTAAAAGCAGTGATTGAAAACAAGATTGATTCCACTGAGCAGGTTCTAGCCTACAGCCTGCAGCTCTTCACGGGAACATAAGAAGACCAGCCAACAGCAGTGTTTGGGTCTAATTTTCTGGAAATGTCCGATATACTACACAGATGCATATTTCATCAGCAATAGGGTAATTGACCGTGATATTTAAACAACTATCACAACTATCTACATTTTTAGTCATCTGTTAACCACACTGAATTATCCTCTAGACTAATTGATATATAGCTGTGTGCTAATCCCTAGAGTGGGGGTTTTGTCAGTATTATTTTTAGTATTATTAAATTTTGTTATACATGAAACTGTAGCCCGATTACGTTGTAAAGATATTATTATACCAAATGTTGTAAACCTGCAAAGGTTAATTCTTTTTTATATCAAGTTTATCATAATAAATAAACATTATTTTTATGACGTTGAATGTTTTCCTGTCAATAGTGCTCAGTTATAATTAGCGGTGAATATTATTTTCAAAACATAAAAGCATAGCTTTGTCTACTAGCATGTTAAGTGGACATAACATCAGTCCAGGGTTGGTTTTATGTTAATCTTTGACCCTGAAAACATAGGTCTAGACATCTTTAAAAGAAAATTTTCTTAAATATTGACCGAAATATTGACAAATTCTTGTTTTTCGGTAATGGCCGCCGTTATTGGCTTCCTGCCAATTTTGAGTAGTCGATTTGCAAGGTTGTGCACCTAGGTTGTGATCCCAGATATATGTAGATATCATTTCAGGTGCCCAACCTTTTACAACACGCCGTGTCAGGAAATCTAGTCTTGCCCCCTGGGTAATAGTCTACACGTATTCACGTGGTGCAGTGGTAACGAGACATGCCTGGAGAGCCAGAGTTCCATGTTCGAGTCTGATCAAGGATTTTTTTTTTTAGGAATGAAGGCCTATTTTTACTTATGCTATAAATCTGATAAATTATTTCTTTATGTAAAGTTAGACTAACTGACAAGAATATTTGTCATGACTCCATTTTAATAGTTAGGCCTATAGTCTAGATACAGTAGGCTACAAGGTAGCATCTAGCCTAACACTATTAGGCCTATTATTTTTATTTTTTTTAATAGACTAGGCCTACTGTCTACAGTCACACGGACACGTCGAAGGCGTTGGGCCGACGTTGTAGGCCCTACAAATGATGTTATACTGTAGGCTACTGTAGGCTATGCCTACAGTGTAGTCTATTCGACAAGCGTCAAGGCCTACTTGCCATATGTCTTTCTTTACTTGGAACCATTCCAGAACAATAAGATCTATAGGCCTACCATGAATGATTATACAACGATCCTAATATAAAAAAAGTGAACAGTCTGTCCCAGTGGCAGTGGTTTAATACCAATGCTTATTATATACCTAAGCTGTTATTTGCCCTAATAACATAATTTCTGCCCTGTGCAATAACAGTTATTTTGGCTGGCGTCGTATTGACTAGTTTCTACTATTTATCATTATCCATGGACAATTAGCAGGATTAGGGCAAATACTGAAATTATACTTATTTGACTGGGTTTTTCGTATTTGTCCTAGTTTGGCGTTTGTTATTGACTGTTTAGCGTTCGTATTGACCTCATTCAGGATCAGGGACGGTGCGACATTTCATTCGCCGCCATGTTGATTCCGCGCTCACTTGAGATGTGAAAATATTAGGCTAATAACGTGGTGATTTGTATTCCGATTTATTCAAGGTTTATGTTATGTTATTTTCTATGATGTAATCTTTCAATGAAAACACATTTTAGGCTTCTGCTTGTGTTTGTGTATCTAGTCTATGCTTAGTTAGCCATGTAATGTTAACCAGTAGAAAACAATGTCTAGGCCTACATCAGCCAGCTAGCAGGCCAGTTGATAACAGTCCGTTAATACCACTGTGAAGCCTACATACACGCAATGTGAGCGTTATTAGCGTACATTCAGGCGTACACCCCCTGCTCACTGCTATCAGATATGCGGGTGCTAGTCACTGGCGACAATCAGGTTGTAAGGTGTAGCCTACATGGTGTAGGGGCCTAGGCCTATAGTCTTCCCTATATCGTGTATTATGTTTATAAATTCATACCTGTCATCAGTACGCTACAGGTAGGGCCTACATAACCTAGCCTATATGCCTATCCTGAGTTTAGGACTATCAGTTGGCCTAATGGCCAGGCCTAACGTTAGAGATTCAGTCCGGTTCCTGAGGTCGCGCGAGTTGACCCGACCAGAGATCAATGGTCACCAGTGGGACAAATGGTGGGTAGGCATACGTTATAGAAGAAGAAGAAGGCCTATTCAGGTGACAAAACAGAATTACAAGGTATATAATAAATACAACATTACCCTTGTGTTTTCAGTATTGGCCCTATTATTTTGTCTCAGTGGCCGTATTTTTGCCTCGGCCTCCGGCCTCGTCAAAATACTGGCCACCTCAACAAAATACTAGAGCCAATACTGAAAACACCGGGTAATATTGTCTATATATGCCATCCCATTTGACATGTAGGCCTAGTCTGAAGGCAGCAATTCTGGACTTCAATTCAAACCAAATAGGCCTAGTTTTATAAAGAGACGTCGTAAGTTACATTGGCACAGATCTTGTCAATTTAAAAATAAAATGGTCCCTATCAAATAGGATTCTATTTGTAAAGCATAAGGCCTAACGTCACAGACATGACAGAACTACAGAAGTTATGAAATTAAGGAATGGGTGCTAGTGTCAGGGGGAGACTGGAAGAGCCAGATAGGCCTATGACGTCACGACATGTGTGAGCTAACATGTGTTGTAGAATATAGTATGACTTCTAAAGAGACACCCATGCTATAATATATCTTGATCTCCATTAAATAATTTTATCGTTACTGTTATGTTTATTTTCGAATGCAATTAACTCCAGAGCATAAAACAATACTGATTTTGACTTACACAGTCGGTTGATTTTCAAGAAAACAAAAAATACTTATGCGCCTAACTCATGCTAAGGGTGTTGCCGTAGACGCGCTATGCAGCCGCCGAATAACCTTTACATAATTATAAAGTGTTTTTTACATACTTTGTTGATATTAATTGCTATTTTTATATATCATTTGCTGATATTGATGCTATATGTCATGGTTTGAAGCATACACATGGTTTGAATGTCATCTGAGGTTAATGTCAAGGTCATAATTATGACATCACGAAATTGGAAACATAACATAATTATATCCTCATAGTCATGATAGTGGAATGTATGTATGAAACATAGAAATGAACCGAAGGCGGTGACATTTTTAAAATAAGTTGCAGTTAACTAGGCCTAACATCACTGAACCAATACTCCACTCCCTGACAAGAAATGATAAAGAAAGCAGGTGTCAACTTATCCCCAGGTCAAGCCTCCTACTGAATATAACTTGAAATATATGTGTGATAGAGAAATATTTTGATTTTGTTGGGACGTTTGTAAAAATTGACTCAACTGACCCCGCTTCCCCTACTCAACTCTGGTTATGTCTTTCTAACAGGGAATTAGAAAGTCTATGATTTCTAAAATAATTATCAAACGTATATCAATGGGAATTTAGTGAAAATGAGAATATTTAGGATTACCGCCATTTTGTAAAAATCTCCATAAAAATATACTATCTATCTCAATGAGAAAAATAAACTCCTATGTCTACACTTGATTAAAATACAATTTTACATTTGAATGAAAGTTATGTTATTATTAGATTTGATTGAAATATAATTTTACATTTGAATGAAAGTTATGTTATTATTAGATTTGATAACGTTTATGCAACAGCACTTCATCAGAATAAGACATGATCTCAAACTTTCATCATCTCGGCCTTAGTGATATCGCCACAATTAAGTAAATTTGGCCAGTGATGTCGGCCTTCTTTTTAATAAAGTATAATTTGTTTCCAATAGTTATCTCGCTCAAAATTAAAAGTGATTTCACGCACTGAAAAATACATCTTTGGCATATTGATCTTGTCCATTCGAAAAGTCATCTCGGCTACAAAAAAAATTATCTGAGCAAATGAGAAAGTTTTCTCAACCAGTGTCAATAAATAGATCTCGTTCGGTGAAAAAGTGACCTTGGCCAGGCCAGTGAGAAAGTGATATCGTCAATTAAAAAATGATCTTAGTGAGCGAAAAATATATCTCAGCCGATATGAAAGGGATAGTGACCATTAGAAAAGTAATCTAAGCCATTGTAAAAATCATTTAAATCAGTTAAAAAGTGTTCTCAGCCAGTAAGCAAATGATCTAGGCCAGTGAAAAAGTTATTTTCAACAGATGAAGATAAATGATTTCGACCAAAGAACAAGTGATCACAGCCAGTGCAAAAAGTAATCTCAGGCACTGTGAAAATGACCTCAACCAATGAATATGTGATCTCAATTAGCGAAAAGTGATATTGGACAATGAAAGGGTTATCTAAGCCAGTGAAAAGTGATCTGAACCAGTACAAAAGTGTTCACGCCAGTGAGAACTGATGTCAACCAGTAAAATGTATTTCCAATGATCTCGACTACCGAAAAAGTTATCTAAGGCAATGAAAAGGTAATCATGTTTCATTGAGCTGTCGGTCACTTTAAAAGTGATATCGGCAATTGAAAAGGCGATGTAATTAAGCGGTGTAAGTAAATTCAGATGGTTGCAAACAGACTTCGGCCCAGAAGAAAATGATTCCAGTTAATGGAAATGTGGTCTTGGTCATTGAAAAAGTGATTTCAGTCCGTTAAGAAGGGATCTCGGCCAGTGATAACACTCAAAATATGATCTCAGACAGTGGAAGGGTAATATCGGCCAATGAAAAAGTCATCTCAGCCACCGAAAATGTGATCTCGACCAGTAAAAAGTGATCGCAGCCAGTAAGGAAGTGATCTCAGTCGGAGAAAAATAATTTCGCCTAATGAACAAGTGATATCAACCAGTGAAAAAGTAATCTCAGTCACTGAAAAAATAACCTCGACCAGTGAATATGTGATCTCAACCAACAAAAAGTGATTTTGGCCAGAGAAATGGTGAGTTTAGCCAGTTAAAAAGCATTCTACGCTAGTGAAAACATGATCTCAGACAATGAAAAAGTGAAGTACGTCACCGAAGAAGTGATCTCAGCCAGTAAAAAATGATTTCAGCCAGTAAACAAAAGTGATCTCAGCCATTGAAAAAACGTAGCTTGACACTGAAAAAGTTATCTAAGCCATCCACAAATTGATATCTGCTGTTGAAAAGATAATCATGGCCTTTGAAAAAGTCAGCTGGTAATAAAGTGATTTCAGCCCGCGAATATGTGAAGTCGGTCACAAAAATAGATGTTATGACCAGTAAAAAGTGAATTCATCGAATATTAGAAAGGTAAAGTAATCTTGGGCATTGAAAAAGTGGTCGCAGCCAGTGAAAAGTGTTGTATGCCAGTAAAAATAATCTCAGCCAGTCTCCAAGTGATTTCTGTGGGTGTAAAAGTAATCTTGGCCTATGAAAAAGGGATCTCTGCGAACAATAAAGTGATTTTAGCCAGCGAAAATGTGAAGTCTGTCACTGAAAATGACAATAGACACGAATTTATTACTAGTACCTGTAAAAGAACAGACATCTAGAAAGAAAGCTAGGTGGGCTTAATGACATAGGTACAGTGTTATTATATGTATACATATATTGAAGGATTCCAGTACAAAATTGATACATTTACAAGGTTGTTCAATTCTAGTATGCTTGCACTGTTCGTTAATTTACTTAATGTAATGTCTGATGGGCCGATAGTAAAGTTTATTTTTATGAATTTGCTTCGCGATGTCTTAAAATATGAGCAATCCATATTAAAATGAAAATCACTCGCACACCAGGTACATTTTCTCTGTTATCGGGGCATACCTTTATGTCATTCGATTTCAAATGGAAGGTTATTATAGCTTAAAGCCACACAATTAGGCTGAAATCATAAAAATATCAGTATTTTTATTTTGGTTTCATATGGTCATATGATGATTTTAGCCTGATTGTGTCGCTTTAAAGTTGTTAAATAGTGTGCTATTTTTTAAATTTATTTGAATAGTGCATTGCTGGCGTCCATTATTGTCTAAACTGGTCTGATAATCTTTACTTAATTTATCGCTTGAAACAGTTCTTATTACTACAAAGGATAATTTGGCTGCTTCCTTTATCATACAAGTAAAGAGTTCTGGGGCTTTAATAAATGTACTGCTGTAATTAAAAATAAGACATCCCCGCGCACTAATGTGCATGCACTTATAAGTGAAAATTGATTGTTTTATATCTGGCTCCCAAAATGTTCTCGTTCTTTTATAACTGCATGCACTTATATTCGAATAGTACGTGCATGCACTTATATTCGAAATTTACTATGCGCACCACTGTGTAACTCTATGCTCAGACATGTACTGCAGGTAATATGTATCGAATTTTAGAGACCCTTATTAGTATATGTCCATAAAAATTTAATAATTTATGAAGTTGATCGTGAACACAAACTACATTATTGTTTTCAGTTGTTAACGGGTAGATATTAGGAGAGAATTACTCCATGTTATCTATATGCGCCTGCAGTTCAAGCAGTGAACGCTATAGTGCATGGGTGTGATAGCTGAAAAGAGTGGACAAATGAGGTGTGATATATGAGAGCTCCGGTAGTGTCAAAACCTATTTCCTGGTGTAACTCACGCAACTCAACTTCAAAGTAGCAGTCAGTGATTACTGATGCTAGTTTAGTTTAGTTTTGGTTGACATAAATAAAATAATTACAATTTTAAAGAACTTAAGAAATTTAAAAATATTTTCATGATCGAATAATTATAAGTGGATGCACTTATTTTCTTTCGAAAACTAAGTGCTTCTTCAAATATAAGTGCATGCACGTTAAAGTGCTGGGATACGCGGTAAGTATTTATATTGATCCGCTAGTTTTTATTGTGTTGCTTATCAATTCTTAGATCACGACCATTGAAAAAGTGATCCCAGTGAGTGAGAAGTGATCTCGGCCTATCAAAAAGTGATTTAAGCCAGTCTAAATGTGATATCGGTCAAAGAAAAGTGATCTCAACCAGTGAAAATTGATATCGACAAAAATAGATAGTTATCTCAGCCAGTGAAATGATGATCTCAGCCAGTAAAAAGTGATCTCAGCCAGTGAAAAGATGATATCGGACAGTAAAAAAGAGATTTTGTCACTCAAAGCGTTTTCCGCGAGAAAAAGATCATTCGATTATCTCAGCCAGTAAAACAAATCGTCATGGAGGTTATAAGTTTACCAAATTAAATTAGATTCACTACTCACATTTTTTGTGAGTATCATAACCATTGTCCAAGACCTAATTCGGAGTCATCATACACACATGGATGAGATTTTTTATTTTATTTTAGCATGTTGCTAGATTAGTTCAGAAAGTAATTAGTAAAGGGAATTTAAAGCTAAAATGTTCCTATAAATAAAGATTTTTAGTCAAATAGACGATTAATCCAAGCTATAATATGTTTTTTTTTAATTTTGCGGCGTCGGACGACATTCAATTGAGATGACTTTCAAACCATCTTTATCATGTAGTAGACTAGATATTGGATATACGTGAAATTCAAATAATCGTTTATGTAGTGAATAATACGTCGCTGACACCCCTTGGCCTTAGAGGTCATAACAGTAGTTAATTATTTTTTGCTAGAAAAAATAAAATACAGGCTATATAATTATGGAACTTTGAATCGTCATTTCATCATGGCTTGGGGTGTACTACAGCTGAAAATATACATAACAGTAAACATTAAGATTACTAATTGAAGTGTATAGCTGAATACGCTCTTACAAATGAGTCAAAATGCGCTCTTTGATCGATTTCGTGGCCTCGGATGACCTTTACCTTGACCTCAGATGACCTTTATAACTTGCTTATCGCGCAGTGCATGCTTCAAACTGTGTGATATAGCATCAAAATCAGCAAAATTAATATGTCGACACTTTTTAGAGATTTCTGAAATGCAAAGACTACATAATAAATCGTGTATCTCTTGCAACCCCCTTACCTTAGTAATTACGCCCTATAGGTAGTCTTTAAAGTTTTTTTTCGATCTTGTGGCCTCGGATGACCTTGATCTCAGACGACCTTCACAGCTCGCTTGTGCAGTGTATGCTTGAATATTGATATGTCATCAATAACATCGACTTATGTCTAAACATATTAGAGATACTGAAATTCAAAGATAACATTATGCAGTGAATAGAGCTTGTATTGCAACCCACACGCCTTTATGGGTAGGCCTATATATAGTTTTCTATTAGCTGGAAAGGGTAAAATATCGGTTTTGGGGAATAGAATAAACCTTTGATCATGGCCTGAGCACAACAGTCGAAAATAAACAAGGAAATAGCGATAAAATTATTAAATAAAACAGTTTTAGTCAAAAATTGTGATTTTTTCAGATTTAAAATATGCGATGTTTTTATTTTGTAGCCTCGAATGACCTTGACCTTGACCTCAGATGACCTTCACGCCTTGTTTATCGTGTAGTGCATGCTTGAAACTATGTGATATGCCATCAATATAAGCGAAATATGTCAGAATGTTATAGAGATAAGGGAAATTCCAAGACTGCAATAAACGGTGTTCAATGCAGTCTTGTTTAATACACACCTCAGGGGATATAGGGTGTTTTTCGCTCTAGAAAAACAGAAATACCAGCTGTGCAACACAAATCATCTTATTACACCCCACGGCATAGCACAATATAATATACACATACGACTAACGATAATTTTTTGCCAATAAATTATGGCGTCCCAGTGACTATAGTAGTTTGTGTAAGTCATTACAAGTGTTATATATCACGAATAAGAAGATGGTGACAACTTGTTATTTTTGACATTATAGCGTATGCATTGATGCAAATAAGGCATATAGTAATTATATATTTTGATATCTTAAAACTACCATATTGAAGAAAAATAAATCACCTTCAATTTGACACATTGTTTGTGTTTTTATGTTGAATAGATGAAAAGTAACATAGAAAACATTATCATTTGTTATAGCACGATAATTAATAATAACGCAGTTGCCATGGCACCACTTTAAATGTTTAGAATTATACAAATTATGTTTTTGTTGTGAAGAATGCATACAATTTTGTTATTTTATACGATCAAAATCAATTATTGTGGAGATATGTTATAAATATTATGAATTTCTTTGACAACAAGTGAACTACATGGGAGAAACTGGTCAGTAATTAGGATTAGGAGGGTTTTGAAAGGGTCTGTTTACACTCCCGTTGCCATGGTAACCTCCGGGATATAGAAATGCCAACAGGGCAAAAACTTACCAGTAGGGTCTCCTCTTTCATTTGAGACATGTTTTAGCCTGTTGCCAGGAGGGCTAATTAAATTCTAAAAATACGCATCTTTTAGCTAGTTGGACGCTCCCCTATAGGTATTCAAATGAATCAGATGAGAAAGAGAGCTAACTAAGACAATTCTGATGATTTCAAATTGATAAAAAATGTTGGTCTCCATGGTTCATACAAACTATTTCAACGCTGTAAGGATTAAAGGCCAGTGCCAAATTAATTATATTATATTATATTATATTATATTATATTATATTATATTATATTATATTATATTATAATAATATTATATTATATTATATTATATTATATTATATTATATTATATTATATTATATTATATTATATTATAATATATTATATTATATTATATTATATTATATTATTTTATATTATATTATATTATATTATATTATATTATATTATATTATAAGCAATATATTATAAGCAAAACCAAATAATTGCGCAACAACGTCAACACCGTTTTCTCAGCTACCTCTCTGATCAGCAATTTTCTGAGTAACTTAGCATATTGTTGTCAAAGCGACACAATCAGGCAAACATCATACAAAAAACTAATAAGTCCATAATATGTTAACAAGTAGATAGTCTGAATTTATGGAAGTCTTTTAAGTTATATTATTTTTGTATGATTGCTGTGGTAATGTAGCAAGTTTGGCGAAAAGCCCGTTTATTAGTTATTCCTGTATTTCTTATTCTGGCCATGCATGGCTGGAATTAAATGTCATCCTTATTTCTCGCTTAACTCGTAAATGCCAGCACAAAATTTTGAAATTACGCAGTTTTAGTCTGTAGATATTTCGACATGGTATGGACATATCAAGGAGCAGAAATAAAAATGGTGATTTTGGCTTGATTGGTCGCCTTAATCCCAAATATGCTGGTAGTTATAAACTTAAATTGTAATGTGCATCTGGAAATAGAGTAAACGTACCATGAGCTAGTGACATCTGGTGACTAGATAAAAACTGAATTGAATAATTGTCTTGTTATATTGTTGAATATATTTTATTTTACTTAGAATCAATATTGGAGAAACAGCACAGATAATTAAATATCATATACCACTCGTCAGTCACCGTGTTCATAATAAAAATATGTTTTTTATAATGTGATCTATTTTTGTTTTTTATTTATTCACCGATGCTATCACGAAATTGGTCATTTAAAATACGTTTCATAACTAATAGTCCATTAAAGGGACAGTCGCAGACTAAAATCATAAAAAATCGGTGATTTTATTTTGGCTTCTTAATATGACCATATGATGTAAACATGTCCATAGACTAGAACTGCATTTTTTTTAAAATTTTTGTGCTGCGCATTAGTCAGTTAGGCTTGATAGCGAGACGAAAATCCCTTATTTCTTATTTTTGATATGGTTGTCCAAAATAAGAAATCTACCCCGTCCTACCTGTCGTCACACAGACCTTACTACTTTCTATTACGTCTTCACTGCGTTCTTAACTGTGTTAATTTATAAAGCTTGTGATACGTTCCTACTCTGATCTAAAAAGTTCTTACTCAGTTTGTATTCAGATCTACTCGTCTCTTCGACATTGTGAGTACTTCCTTTCCGTTTGGAGCCAGATCCACTCTTTTCTACTACATTTCAGCTACATCTGCCCGTTTTCAGTCGGACCAGCGTTTTTCGGTTTAAATAGTGATCCTCATTTGAAAATCCAATTTCTTGCCTTTAAATATGTTATATTTTAGCATGGATCAAATGCAAGTTTTGTGAATACTAAATATGATGAATATTAGTTTTATATAAATCATGGTGGAGGCAAAGTAACAATACAAAGAGATCGGAGAACAACGTGAATAAAAAGAACATCGAAGAGCTGAGAAGAATGAGGAGAATGCACTTACTTCAACTTTGCTCTCTCGTAGTAAAAATCAAAATTGCACGTTTCAATCTGTCCTCACCTCGTTTCATGAAATTGTCAGAACGGGCAGGAACGTTCTTCGAACTAGTTCAGTGTGACTGGGCCATAAGCCTATTACTAACGATCGATGTGTAAATGACATGATATATGGGAATTTTTCATCGTTTGAGAGTGAATCAAATTCAGAGTTGTGTAAAAGTGGATTTCGTCATCAATATATTATAGCTCAACGTGTATCTTTGACATAATCGTTGTTGTAGTGGTATTTTCTGCTGCTTGACATGCCTTCCTCGTTCTCTTTCTAGGCTATTTGAACTCATTTTTAATATTGATAGCGTCTTTATCCATCTGGTGTCAGGAATGTAAAACAAATAATCTTCTAATGAGTGATCGGGCTTAAACTGTATGTACATACGCAATTTTATGGAATTTCGTGCATTTCGTGACCAATCAACTTTAAATGTATTAATCAAGCACGATTTAACTTGAGTTATGAGACGATCGGCATTTTCTACCGTGTGATTTATCTAAACTTCATCCGTGAATAGCTAATTATCATGATTATCTTTAAGGAAAATTATTAATATTAGCAGTTTTTATTATTAATTACGTACGACCACACATGTATTAATATTAGAAAATATTTATTGTACACTCCTGAATTTAGGTTTATTTTAAAATGTCATCATGCTGTTTTAATACGTACATATTAACAGATTAATACACATTGTTTCATTTTATATACACTCTATTCACAGCAAATTTTATATATCCTATTGTCTTTTTTGCTACTATTTAGAGTAATAGTATCTATTATATCTTTGGTTTTGGGGCGGGAGACAGATAGCTATCATGTAGACCTATAGTTCTTTTAATTAATTGAAAGCATTTTATACTTATGCATATATTTACACTATTTTCTATTTGATCATATTGCGCACTGTATAATATAATGTATTGTTCATATTATTGACAGGCTTTCTTTCGATATTAAATACCTATCTATCTATAATAGTGAATAGCAGTACATACATGCAGAATTAAAATACATAGTGTATTAACCCTTACAACACTGAAATATGTTTGTGTAAAGCATGGAAACCAAAGGGTTTTTCCAATTTGGAATCATCATAAATGTCGTAGCTAGTTCTTCCTGTTTCATTTGAATACCTATTTTATTGTTCTACGGCCATTAGAAATATTTTAGTTCTTTTAGTGCGGGGAACGACTTTATACGGTACGTCAGATTCTGACATATAAAGACTGTCTCCGCACTGCTAAAATGGCTAACATAAACTTATTTAAATCATGTTCACCCATATACGAGACATGTGCGAAACAGACAGCATATGGGAAAACTAGGCTACTTGTCGATTTATAAAATAATGACGGCTGCACATACATGTGCTGAATTAAACCCTCAAGTAAAAGGTTATAGATCCCCTCACGCACACACTATCTTCAGATCCTGCATTTAAAACTACATTTCTCTTATGATAGGTTTTACAAAATATATAAATTATATAATGAGTTAATGTCAGCTGCTATACGTATGATTGAATTGCATAGTTTGCAGTGTAAAAGAAATATAAAAAATACCCTCCATAGGCTTATGCTCACATCCCAGGAAAGCATTACCGTCATTTATGTTTTTCTAAGCTAGAAAGATTTATTTGGAATAACATTGTTTCAATTCTGGTTCAATGTATCAGTTTTTGGCCAGGCTTAAAACAAACAACTTTGATATGATTGATGTAGTTTGTTTTATAAAAAAAATGTCTACTTTTTTATTGATTATTGGATTTTTTTTATTGATTATTGGACAAACGACAACTTGTTCACTGGGCTTCACTGAGTAACTAGCACTGAACAGATACCTGAAAACACACCGAGTGCCACCTGGAGACTATTATGTACTCTCACACCTACAGCAGACCACAACGTGGTGTAACATATGTAGTGAAAATGTGGTATAAAATGTACATATGCATATGTATATTTTATAGCTTGTGTAAACTGGTGACTGTTTTCGGTGGAATATTGATGGAAATCACCGTGAGCTGGTGACATCTGGTGATTAGAAAAGTGTTCTCATATCGTCATAATTACCGTGAACTAGTGACATCTGGTGATTAGAGAAGTACATGGAAAATATAAGTATTGTTTTAGAACAGTCAGGCCAGCGAATATCGAGGTCCCACAAAATTCATTTAGTTCCTTTTTTTAGTAAATTTGACTTCCAGCAAACGGTAGGCTATCTATTAGTCAAGGGTAAAAGTCTACCAACGTCTGAACAAGGGGGTAGAAAAGTCCAAGATGGCTATCAGATTTAATTGAAAAAAAACTATTACGACTACTTAGTATTGAATCAATGAATTAATGTATGTTTGGGCCACCTTTTGTGTACATATGGGCTAAACTGGGCCAAAAGACCCTCTTGAGGATGGTGAGATGAATGAGATGACACTGCCCTCCAGACACATCTTTCGAAATTTGAACTCTGGTGGTCTGAGGCCGAAATCTCTAATAGTGCAAGAGCATTAGGGTTGAACCTGGAATAAAATTGCAGAAAGCTGATTTTTTCAGGAATGATACCTGGACATCTTCCCAGACGAATGCCAAGAGTCCCCCAAAATCCCTCTTGGGCATTTTTTTATTTCAAGATGGCCGCCGCCATTTTCGAAAAAAAAACAGGAGTATTCCCTATTTCCTCACTTTGGCAGTTAGAAAAAATATTTAGTTGTCTCTTCTTATGTTTTAAGGCACAAAGAGTTCATCCAGATGATCAGAAATGATATTAGTAGGGCCTACTTTTCTCACTACCAAAAATCCAAGATGGCTGCCATATTGTTCTAAGTATGTTAAGCGATCACTTATTTAGATCACCAATATTTTACTATATTGAATTTATCAACAGAAATCCCACATAGTAGTTCATTATATGTAACACCATGTGACGCCATTGTTTTAAAGAAAACCATGGGTATACCCCAATTCCTCACTTTTGCAGTTAAAACAATGATTTTGGTGGCTCTACCTATGTTTTAAAGTACAAGTAGGCTATCCAGATGATCAGAAATAATGTCAGTACTTTTCTTAATACCACAAATCCAAGATGGCCGCCATATTATTTTGTGAGGCGATCTCTTAAAAAAACGAAAATATGCGATAACTATCTCTTTGTTGGAACTGAAATGTATTTTTCAGCCGAACCCATGGAGTTTAGAACTTATTTAGATATTTTTAGATATTTTTAACCAATATTTTATTATATTGAGTTTATCGACATAAATCCCACATGGTAGTTAATTCTACCATGGCGGGTGATGCTTTTGTGAGTGTTTTCGAACTGCTTTTCCACTAGAACAATAGATCGAGATTTGTCAAGTTAACAAATTTATCTCTGGTGAATAAT
Source organism: Flabesymbios commensalis (assembly GCA_964017125.1). NCBI lineage: Eukaryota > Metazoa > Annelida > Polychaeta > Terebellida > Flabelligeridae > Flabesymbios > Flabesymbios commensalis. The sequence continues at coordinate 56,576,065 of OZ024902.1, read as the reverse complement.
TAATTAGAAACAGTAACAAGTCTAATTTAATAGGTACTGGTATTTTTGAATAATTTGAGGCAGGGATTGCGTCAACAAAACCTGCTTCAAATAAATGAAACGGTTAATGTCAACATATCAGATGTAGGGCTGTGTGTATCCATTTTATTATAATATCGTGACAATACACTATACGATCCTGTCACTTTAATACCATAACGCGATGGTTAACCACCATATCCTGCCTTTATAAAGCTGTATTCAGACATCATTTTACTATATTAAAGAGCAATATTTGGACATTATAATACCATATCATCACGTTAATGTGCCATGTCCTCATAATATCATATCCTGATATTATCCTTCGACCCACCAGCCCCTCGACCCACAAGCCCTCGACCCTCGACCCACTACCCCCTCGACCCACAACAACAACAACATTTTTTTTATCCCATTAGATGGTAATCTACGGAGCCCCTAAAGGGACACATGTGGAGGAGAAAATAAAATTAAATCGTGCCCACGATTTATAATCCGTGGCCACGATTTATAATCCGTGCCCACGATTTACGATCTATAACACGTGGCAACGATTTATAATTCGTTCCCACGATTTATAATTCGTTCCCATGATTTATAAATCGTTCCCACGATTTGTAATCCGTGGCCACGATTTACAATCCGTGGGAACGAGTTATAATCCGTTCCCACGATTTATAATCCGTTCACACAATTTACAATCCGTGGCCACGATTTATAATCCGTGGCCACGATTTATAATTCGTTCCCACGATTTATAATTCGTTCCCACGATTTATAATTCGTTCCCACGATTTATAATCCGTTCCCATGATTTATAATTCGTTCCCACGACTTATAATCCGTGGCCACGATCTATAAGGATTTTAAATCGTGGGAACGAATTATAAATCGTGGGAACGAATTATAAATCGTGGCTACGAATTATAAATAGTGGGAACGAATTATAAATCGTGGGAACGAATTATAAATCGTGGAAACGAATTATAAATCGTGGGAACGAATTGTAAATCGTGGCCACGGATTATAAATCGTGGGAACGGATTATAAATCGTGGCCACGAATTATAAATCGTGGCCACGGATTATAAATCGTGGCCACGGATTATAAATCGTGGCCACGGATTATAAATCGTGGGCACGATTTAATTTTATTTTCTCCTCCACATGTGTCCCTTTAGGGGCTCCGTGCATAACAGATTTACATAAATATTTCCAATGCTAGCCAACTGTAACATGTTCATGAACACGCTGTTTTAAAACAATCATATTATTTATGTCACAATAGGTATTTCTTGGTTTTACATTAATAATAGTGCACGTATAAATCACATTATTATATACATTTCTATGCGCTGACAATTATTAAATTTATATCATAATAATGTTGGAAAAAATTCATGCTCTGAAATGAAGATTGAAAATTTGACTTTTAAGATTTCTTTTAAAAGCTGTTTGTGACTAGAATTCCCTGAGTGAAAGAGGGAAATCGTTCCACATCCGAGGGCTATAAACGCTGAAAATATTGTCACCAGCTGCAAAGCACCGGTGAGTAGATGGTACATATAGAAGCATACCATCAGTGTCAGACCTTAAGAGCTCTCGAAGGTGCATAGCGAGTGGCTAGTTCCTGTATATAATTATGATGGGCACGCGGCAGTGTGCATGGGTTAATGGACAGTGGGGAGGACTTTGAAAATGATACGCGACTTGACTGGAAGCCAATGGAGGTTTTTGAGGACAGGTGTGATATGGTCGTATTTCTTCGATTTCATTACAAGTCTGGCAGCATTGTTTTGTGCAAGCTATAGTTTATTCAGAAGATAGTCTGTAACATCATACAATGCAGAGCATCACCGCCTTCACGAGTGTCATATCATCGAGGTCATAATTAGGTCTTAATTATGTCATAAGTTAATTAATAATCAAAATTTCTGAAATCAATGAGGACGTTTAATGTACAGGCACAAGCTCTTTCAAACAAACCAAACAGAATTAAAATTGAATAAGAATTGAGGGAGGGGAAGCATTTCTTGTGAATGGGGACAGAGTGCCCTAATTAGATCTTAATTAGGTCATAAGTTAATTAATAATTAAAATTTCTCAAATCCGTGAAGAAGTTCAATGCACTGGTACAACTTTTCAAACAAATCGAACATAATTGAAATCGGATAAGAATTGATGGGGGAGAAGCATTTCTTGTGAATTGTGGACAGACGACAAACGACAGACAACAGACAACAGACGACAGACAACAGACGACAGACGCAACACGATTGCATAAGCTCATCTTAGGCCTAAAGCAGTTCTTGTTAATTGTGGACAGAGTGCCCTAATTAGGACTTAATTAGGTTATAAGTTGATTAATAATCAAAATTTCTTAAATCCATGAGGAAATTTAATGCACAGGCACAAGTTTTTTCAAACAAACCAAACATAATTGAAATAGGATAAGAATTGAGGGAGAAAAAGCATTTCTTGTAAATGGTGGACAGAGTGCCTAGTAAGATCTTAATTAGGTCATAAATTAATTAATTATTTAAATTTTTCAAATTTGTGAGGAAATTTAATGCACAGGCACAAGCTCTTTCCAACAAAACAAACAGAATTGAAATCGGATAAGAATTGAGGGAGGAGAAGCATTTCTTGTGAATTGTGGACAGACTACAGACGACAGACAACACAGACAGACAACAGACGACAGACGCAACACGATGGCATAAGCTCATCTTAGGCCTAAAGGCCGGATGAACTAAAAATGAAGCCATCCCCTTCCCTACAAAGTCATTATCATCATCTTCACAATTAAGATTTGATTATAGTCGCTATACCTGAATACTTTATCAGACTGAACTGAATAAATGACTGATCGTGACAAACAGGGAAGATAATTTAACGTTTTAACCGCCGATCCCGAATATATTCGGTTTTTCATTTGTTATTAGCACGTAGATACGTACCACCTTTCAAACACGTTAAAAATAAAATGTGACATCACTCAGCAAGATGCGAAAAAAATGAGCCTCCATTTTGTCAAATCTGAATAATTTGCACTCACCTGAAGTTGTGGATCACGTCAGCGAGACACAACTTCGAGTGGGTGAAAATTGCAATTGAATAATTTGGCGGTTAAAGGGTTAATATTTACCCACCCCTCCACGCGAAATTATCATATCTCGTGCAAAAACATGCTAATTGTATTCTCATCGTTTTGAGAAAATCGACGTTAAAGGTAGATTGCATCACGTTTTATTGTTGTACGAGGCGCCAGCACTTCAGTTTTGGGGAATTCGTTCCTCGTTCGAAGCTCACTCTACCATGTCAAAATTGTGTGTCACATGCTAAAAAGCGATTTGCGAGTAACAGGGCAGAAAAATATGGTTTTGGTGTTACGTGTTGCAAACTAATCATACTTATAAGACAAACCGAAATTTGCTAAATGTGCATGTTTTTGTATGAAATATTTGTTCTCAAAATCACAACATATTACATGATAAGTGCACTTATAGCATGATCGAAGAGGTTCTTGTTTTGGAGCAAATACTTGTTAACAGATGAAGTAGCCTGCACATAGCGATTTGTTATGGTGGGTTCACATAGAACGCATTTTATGGACTGCTCTTCGATTGCAGTGTGTTATTTTGCACGATTCCCACAAATAACTAGGCACATACTTTATTTGTAATGAAAAAGAAATGCAAGACTGATTTAGCGACAATAACATGTTAACAGTTGTTAAGTGCATTTGGCATTACTGCCGTGATGCCATGTCAAGTACACATAGCATGGTTGTTTTCATATCTGGATTCCATAAAATCTAACTGTGGGCTATGCTACCTAATACTTATGATAAGTGCACTTATCATGTTTTTCAATGTGAGATGTCTACAAAAAAGGTTAATTATAACGGCAAGTCCTTGTATAGGTGTACTCAACATGTTTGGTAATTCCAGTATAATGATATTAAAACTATCCATATCCGGTGCTATATCGGGTTTTGATTATTTCAAAACACCTAAGAACTACAATGGGACATGATTATTGTACTGTAATGTTGATGCAAATACTAATTCATGTGATAGAACCTGTGACAGCTATTATACCCGAAGGGTACAGAGTAAGATTTAGCAAAAGCAAACGAGATTAGCGATTTACTATACTATACTGGCGAAAATATGTCTTTGTTTGACTTTACACTTTGGCAATATCTTAGTCAAAATAAATTTTGCATCATATTAGGTCTAAATGGATTTCAAGTGGAATACGTTGATGATGAAAAAATGGAGAACAACAATGAAATAAAACGAAAATATCATACACAGCAGATGTCTGGTATCCAACTTTAGGGTAACTTTGTTTTGGTGATGAAGTACTTGTTCCATTTTCGATTATTCGTGGCTAGTAACCATAGACTATAATGCTATCTGGGTGTATGTGAACAGGTGACCATTGGGGGATTTATGCACACGATGGTATCTTTCTTCTCATAAACTGATCATGCCTTTCAGACGGTGAACCTATGCTATGGTCCCACTCGATCCAAACATGTCTCGCAATTTTGGATACTGGTGGCGCTCGCTGCCGATATCGAGCTTGTGGTCCCACGAAAAAACACGCCCGTAATATATTGAAGAACCTTCGGCGAATATGATGATACATAGGGGAAGGTTTTAATGAGTGCTACATCGGCTCACAGATAACGATGTATTTTGAGAATAGGCGATGGTTGGTGATCCTTCGGCGTGGCGTGCGACAGACTAACCAGCTAACATCGGGGATGCGTCGGGGCTTAATAGGTGATGTCCTGACGATGTCGTGGTGATGTCTTGATGAAGTCATAGCGATGGTATAGTGTTCTGTGCAGAGCATATAAAAGGTGGAGATATTTTACGAGGCACCACATACGTTGTGGCTGCTAAATGAGATCGCGGATGCAGAAGACTTTTGTTCTCTTGGCGCAAAATAGAAAACTCTCAGCTAAGCATCGCCATATCTTGTCTATCATCGCCGATGCTTGAAGAGCAGTTCGGGAACATCAGCAAACATCCAAACCATCAGCAATATTATCGTATTGAAGTGTCTTCGATATTTTTAACCTTGGTGTAACTCACCGAATGTTCAAAGGCGAATCGCCAAAGGTTCTTGGAGACGAAATATATCAGGATGAAATTGTCAATTAATGTATTTTTGCTATGTTTCGATGCTTTGGTGAAGCATGGTGATTACACGCGTACGTCGTTGATCATTTGCCGAGCTACTGGCGCATCCTGGTCCTGCCCTGATGATGGCCGAACGTGTGTATCACGGGCTTAACCCTTCAACCGTCGGTGCCGTCCATATTCGTTTTTTACATTTTTTATTAGCACATTAAATATCAGCTTATAAGCCTGTTAAAGATAAAAAGTGACATTAATCAGAGAGATTTGAAATTTGTTGACCTCCATTTTGTCAAATCTGAATAATTTTCACTCACTAGAAGTTGTGGATCGCGTCAGCGAGACACAACTTCAAGTGAGTGAAAATTCCAATTTATTACTTTGGCGGTTAAAAGGTTAAAAAGCCCCGTTGAAGCATTGCATATACCTCATTACACGGTAATGCATTGCTCTTGTTAAATTTTTGTAATGTGTAGAGGCTGATAGGAATAGCCCTATTTTCAATTTTATGAGCAAAACTCGTATGAAAAAGTGAAACATGACCCTGCTCAAATTTTGAGTCTGACTTCTCCACTGCACAGTTTTGTTCAATCGTAATATGATTGTACCTCAGCACACAGAGACACATTGGACCAACGTGGGCCACTACACAAAGATATGTTAGGCCACCGTAAGAAAGCAGCTATCAACTGCACTGGGCTAATGTTGAGCCAGTAGCCAATCATTCATTGGCAATTTAATAAAAGATGGCCCTTCGTCAAATAATTCGTCTGTTTGACATTGGCCCAACTATATTTATCCGATGCACATAAATTGGCCCAACATCTGCCCAACGACATTGGCGCAAGGTAATTTGACTGGATGGTTTTACGCAGACCCTGCGAATTATCGTGATTACGAGGGCCGACATTGGCCCACCATTCTCTACCATATGTACAGGTAACGTTGGCCCAGCTAAATATACGCAAGTACATATATACATTGGGCCAATGGTGGCCCAAATAGGTGGTTCTACGTATAGGCCCAGCAAATTAATAGGGGCAACATTGGCCCAACATTTAGTGTAGTGGTGTGGCTTTTTAACGTTGGCTCAAGTACATATGTTGCAGATCAGAGGGCCAACAATGGCCCTCCCTTTATTTTTTAAATGTGTATGTGGTCCAAACAGATTGAAGAGCAAATTTGAAATAATTAAGAACCCAATGAACATATATATGCCACATCTGCTCTGCAAAGCCAAAATGCAGTATCTGTTTATTTGTTTTAAAAGTAAACAGATACTGCCTTTTGTCTTGGCAGGGTTGAGATCTCCACTTCTAAAGTAGCCTCCAACATAACCACTTAACCCTTTAACCGGCGGTGTCGCATATATTCAGGTTTTCATTTTGTATTAGCACACCAAGTACCACCTTCTCAACATGTTAAAGATACAATTTGACATCAATCAGCAATATTTGAAAACAGTTGACCTCCATTGTGTCAAATCTGAATAATTTTCACTCACTTGAAGTTGTTGATCGCGTCAGCGAGACACAACAAAAGAAGTTTTAGCATTTTTTTTATTTGTTCATACTAAAGTAAAAATAAAGTAGAACTAGAACAGGAGTTCCCGAACTCCGATGCCCTGCTTTAGTCTGTTTGAGTGCTATAGACAAAAAATCGACTTAATATTTTCTAAACATAACAGTGTATTGGTCTTCCTCATGGGCCGAATCTTAAATGTGCAGGATATAATCAGAGATTGTTCATTAGTAAAATATCATATATAATTAAGGAAAGAACCAAGGAGACAAGTTAGAATATATCTTCAAGGTGTATTTCTTCCACCACCATCGCCGGTGCTGGCTAGCATTCATTCAATACTTGCCTACGATGTACCTCGTACAGAGGATGTAGGACTACCCACCAAATTCCGGCTCAATGTTGGGCCAGAGTCGCAGCCCATTGCTGGTTCAATGCCGATCAATCGTCTACGATGCTGACCCAACAATCCATCACTTGGTCTGCTGTATACTTTGCGCAAACACGTGGCATTCACCCAATGCTGTTTCAAAGTTGACGCACAGTCTTTGACGCAGGCCCAATATTGAAACAGCATTGGGTGATTGTACCGTGTTTTCTGACTGCTGCATGGGGGTGACTATGGGGACTATCTCGTCGCCAGAAACAGCAGATAACACGATACATTGGCTAAATGCTGATGTAATGCTGGGCCACTGTCTGCGAAGCTGGGCCAATACTATTTCAATCAAAACCATTTAAGCTCTAATCACTATATTTAATCGTGAATGTATATTTTTCTGAACACTTTTTAAAGACGAAAGTACTTAACCTATAGGGAACTCAAACGTTATATTGGACATGTGCATAAGGATTGGTGTACAGAACCGTTTCTCACACACAGCACCCCTCTTTCCCCTAAATAGGACACAAACTAAACTTGATAGGCTACGGGCCTACGGCCGGACCTAAATATAAAAATACCGACTAGGTTTACCAAACTGATTAAACTGACTATGAAAAATTAAGCTATCTTGTCCATCGGTTAGTTAAACTCACCAAATTAACCCTTTCCAGCTTTAGTTTTTTAAAGAAATTTAAATAAAAATAATAAAATAATAATACAAATATTACAATATCTTTCAAACGGTCATTTCAATGCACATGAAATTTTCTATGCACATGGAGAACACTTGGGGAATCAACACAAGCTTCTTATCATACCCCTCGAAGTCGTACCCTTACTCTCTAGAAACGGTTTCCGTGGAAACAGTACCCAATTTTATGTATTGTGTATTTTCAAGACGCACGAGATCAAATTAATATCAAATAATTATCTATTTATATATCAATACAATTGTAAGATGTCCGTGGAACCTGTTACACAACGAATCCTCAATATAAGATCAGTAGCTGTTGTTGCTATGGGTATATACGTCAACAACCATTAACCCTTTCCATGAGAAATATCTCATTATTTCGAAAAAAATGTAAAAACGGAGTAATTTCTGTAGCTAACGCTAAGCTTGCAAGACATTTTGAGGATATCAAAATGGATATCATTATTAGTATGGGATGGGGTTAGACTCTTCAGGTACTCAGGGCCTGTTCAAGATCATTTCACTTCACATGATTCTGGGGAGCTGCCACACATATGTTTCTATATATTGCGCGCCTATCCAGAAGTGAACAATATGGCTTGGCTTGTATAATTTTTTTTATTTGAATTTATGAAACTTTGATCTTGCAATGACCTTGAGGTGACCTTTGACAGACCAAAATGTTGCACACTCACAAAGGCCCGCCGCTGCCGAATCCCAAACGTGTACATATGGTTAATACACCTTGTAGATCCACAGTTACAGCCATTATACCAAAAGACGTGCATTTCCATTAAATGACCACCATTATCCCTGGGTCCTGGCATGAACTTGAGAGTCAAAGGGTTAGCACAATCAAAGTTTAGATATGAATGGAATAGAAGGTAAATATATATTTTTTAGTTTTTATCGAACTAATTAAACATTGCACAATGTATTCTGGCCGAAAATATACAATTTTAAATGTATTGTGGCAATCTAAAGGCCATGTGAATGCAAAATACGGGCATTTGAAAAATGACGTCATATTTCAACGGCCCTCATATGGGATCTCGGCCATCCACATCAGTCCTTTGAGAACCACGGCCATATGTATTCATTTGAAAATAAAGTAAAAAATAAATGTGACCAAGTTAGAAATACTAAATATTATATATTGTCCAGTTAATTAAACCCACCAATTAAACCTAGGGCATATGGGTTTTCGGCCATCCACATCCGTCCTTTGAGAACCACAGCCACATTTATTCATGTAAAAATAAAGTAAAAATTAAAAGGGACTAGGTTAGAAAAACCTAATATGATATATTGTCAATCAGTCATGTATTTAAACGCGCCGATTAAACCTGCAGCATACAATCTCTCCACCGCCCACCCCAACAGCCCCCCCCCCCCCCCTCCCACATCAGTCCTTTGAGAACCGCAGCCACAGCTTAGCTGCATTTTCAATTTCATCGTCAGTGGCCTTTTTGGCCATATGATTTCTGCGGATAGCACCTGTAAACACAAAAATAACATGATCTGCAGCTAAAACTTTTTGCCAATATCAAATAACAAAATGATTAGTCATCACAGAATAAAATCACTCAAGAAAAATAGCTGATACAGATGATGTGCAAGCACCTGCACATACTCGACGGTTTGCTTCATCTAAAACAAGGCCAGTCTGTGACAGTATTTGGACTCTAACCATCGTTTAAAAACAAACGTAGCCTACGTCATTTGAAGAAAAACTTTTATGCCTTCCAGAATTTAATCTCATTGATGAACCTCAAATTGGTTCAAAGTGTTCATTTATCAGAAATATTCATTTATATATTGAACAGCCCAAGTTTATTATGTGTCAATAACCAAAGTACAATAAGACTATTCCCCCAACATAGCCTTATGCTATTCTCAGTAAAAAGGGGGGACAGGGTAGCCGCCACGTAGCCTAAGCATTAGGCTACCCCCACACCCGAGGACTGCCACTGATATCGAGCTACCCGCACATTATTACCAAAGACCGTCTACGATAAGATGGTCGACACTTCCCAAGACGTCAAATCGCTCTCCGTGATGTTCCCTGGTATTAGGGGTTGGAACTAATGCTTTTACCATCTATCAAGCATGATTTTGCCATATTACAACAAGTAATTATGACATTGATCCTATTAAAAACAATGCATACTTTACATCATAAAAATCAGAAAAATAAGTATTGACGGAGGTTTACTTCTATTTTTTATCCAATAGTTTGGTGGATAGTTATCAATACTTTTTAATTGTCTTCTTCCCTTTGGTACTTCAGGGGTTGCGCCCTTATAAACAAGTATGCATATTCATTGTTTACAAACAACAGGTGACGCCCATCTAACACGAGACGTTGACCCAATCAGAGAGTGACGCTAGTCCAACGTTTGAAATGCTGGACCAGCATTACCCAATCATTGGTTCATCGTCTCGTATCTGCTGGCAGGTGACGATGTGTGCAAGGGTAGATATGGGCAAAGAAAACCAAGATAAGGGCAAGGAAAACATAATATTACTATACTTATATAGTCTAATGACACGGATCGTTTGTAATGTTTACCATTCGGAATATACCTGAACAGAAATATAATAAAGCATGTTACCATATGGTTACTGTTACTGCTGATTCTCCTGATCTGAGCGATTCTGTCACAGAATTAGCTTATTCAATGTTGAAATTATTCACGCCACAAATGGGTATTACCATTGAGGAGGAGAATATTCTTGTATATAGCAGTGGATATATTTGTCGCAAAGTGTCGCTATCTGCATGTGATCAATGTAAAGTAATTTTGGTGCCAATAATAAATTGCATACATTTCCGTCTAAGAAGCAATATTTGAATATTCAGGGTGTGGGGCTTTTGCTCCACGTCAAAACGTAATACAATTAATTGGTTCAAATGAACGAATTTTCGGAAATCTACCTGAACAGATTCTACATAGGAGCAAGGAATATAGAAATTTCTTGATAGAGATCAAATTATTACTTCGCCAAATACACTAAATCACATGCAAGTTGTGAATGTTTCACGTTAATATTACATTAATGCAAGAGCATTAGGGTTGAACCTGGAATAAAATTGTAGAAAGCTGATTTTTTCAGGAATGATACACGGACATCTCCCCAATCGAATACCGAAGAGGCCCCAAAAATCCCCTTGTGCATTTTTTTAATTCAAGATGGCCGCCACCATGTAACGCCATTTTCGAAAAGCAGGGGTATACAATAATTCCTCAATTTTGCAGTTGGAAAAAAATATTTAGGTGTCTCTACTTATGTTTGAGGACACAAAGAGCTCATCCAGATGATCAGAAATAATATCAGTACTTTTCTCAATATCAAAAATCCAAGATGGCCGCCATATTGATATACTGAGTATGTTGAGCGATTTCTTAAAAAAACGAAAATATGAGGTGACTATCTCGTTGTATGTATTTTTTGTCTAAACCCATGGGGTCTAGCACTTATTTAGATCACCAATTTTATTATATTGAATTTATCAACATAAATCCCACATAGTCTAATGTTATGTAACACCATATAACGTCATTTTTCCAAAAAAAAACAGGGATATACCCAAATTCATCACTTTTGCAGTTAAAAAAAAATATGTTGGTGCCTCTACACATGTCTTAAGGCACAAAAAGCTCATCAACAGGATCAGAAATGATATCATTCCTTTTCTTATTACCACAAATTCAAGATGGCGACCATTATTTCAAGCGTCCCCCCCCTCAGAAAATAACTTCCATGCCCAATCATCATGTTGTTGAAACTTTTTTTCTTATTACCACAAATTCAAGATGGCGACCATTATTTCAAGCGTCCCCCCCTCAGAAAATAACTTCCATGCCCAATCATCATGTTGTTGAAACTTTTTTTCAGGGCCATGGAATCTAAAATATATTTCCAAAATCCAACATGGCTGCCATATTGGTAAGCTCTTTTAGCGCAGGTGCCACGATTAAGCGTTGTCCAACTGTTTTTTCATATGGGAATATAGATATAGATTTATGAAATTTACAAACTATCATATGTCAGAAATCATTGATTAAAAATTCTAACATGTCTCATTTTTAAATATAAGGCTATTTTTCATTCATTTGAAGCTTGAGATTGCGTAAGAAATTCCAGTTTCAAACCCAGCGACTAATTCCAATGTAGGTATTTTATATAGTAGGCCTATATAAAATGTTTTTCGATTTTGGTTAAGTATAAGTTGTGATTATTCTAGGATATGAATATTAGCTAATTTTGTGTGAATGTACATAATAACAGAGCTAAGTACAATATTACACCAGCTTGAACACATGTCCTACGAGACTGTTGGTTATTTACATGTACTACTAAATAAAAAAAAGTTTTAAATCACATCATTTTACTGGCAGAGTTTGGCCATCTATAGGCCTACGTAATTTGGGCAATTTCCTGAAAATGGTAATAAATACCTTGGATTATAGATTAGAATATTCAGATATTTTATTTCAATATTAGTGTATTACGTAATAAATATATGACATTGTATGATATTGCAATGTGATATTACATTGGAATGTCAGAATATGACATCAAATTAGAGGATCTGACAGTTTAACGTCAGTTTTATGTCAGGGTATATGAATAAGATATCAGGATATGACACTTTAATATCATGATATGTAATATAATGTCCAAACATTGGTGTTTAATATAGCAAAATCACGTTATGATAGCTCAATACAGCTTTATAAAGGCAGTATATAGTGGCTAAACATCACGTTGCTGTATTAAAATGAAAAGATATGGCATCATATTATCACGAAATGCATTACAATTTCGAGATATATCATTTTAACATCACTATGACATTTTAATGTCAGGATATGACATTTGAATATCAGGATATGGTGCTTGAATATTATGATAATGTGATGATGTGTCATTATATTGACAAACATGCTATTTTTTATCGAATATTATATATTAGACTTGTCGGATTATGACATTAAAATAGGAAAAAACATAAACAGTTCGAAGTCAAGATCTGGCATATTTATGCCAGGATATTGGATTGTAATTTATCAGAATATGACACTTTAACGTCATGATATGGTATTATAATGTCCAAATTTTGTCCTTTTATATCACACAATAAAATTTGAATGTCAAGATATTCCATTTTTTATGATAGGATATGACATTATCAAATCAAGATATGGCGGGCTTGGCGGCATTCTAATGTGACATTATAATGACTGAATATGACACTACAATATTTTAAGGAAGTGTCTATTGCCACAGTACTGTGTCAATAGCAGAGCGAATCGCTATTTTCACCAAACCAATCAGAGGCCATCGAACATTTTCGCATGCGGAGTGGGGGGGCTGAGTGGATTGCACCATTACACCGTCGCCATTTTGATTGGAAGGACGTCCGTCAATTATCATGATTATGAAGCATTTAAGACGGCCTCAAGTGAATTTTCGGCTGCCGAAAATGTTCTATCTTGGACATTATCGAGCGAGACAATATGGAATTATAGGAAGAAGCATGAATTTGTTCAAATCAATGACACCATCAAGTAATGTGATATTTTTAGCCAATCCTGTCTTATATTGTAAAACCTAAGGCTCTATGTGTACACGATTTTGCCATACTGTGTGACTATGAACTGCTCTCAAAAACCCAATTCGAGTTAGACTGGACTATGTTTATCCAACGCCACAGTGCTGTGTCAATAAGATTTTTACTACCCATCTACATGTACATGTCGTTACTGTCACAGTGCTGTGTCAATAAGGGTTTCTACTACCCCTCTACATGTACAAGTCCGTACTGTCACAGAGCTGTGTCAATAAGGGTTCCTACTACTCCTCTACATGTACAAGTCCTTACTGCCACAGTGCTGTGTCAATAAGGATTTTACCACCCCTCTACATGTACTAGTCCTTACTACCACAGTGCTGTGTCAATAAGGGTTCCTACTACCCTTCTACATGTACAAGTCCTTGCTGCCACAGTGTTGTGTCAATAAAGGTTCTTACTACCCCGTGTACAAGTCCTTGCTGCCACAGTTCTGTGTCAATAATGTTTTTACTACCCCTCTAAATGTACAAGACCTTACTGCCACAGTGCTGTATCAATAAGGGTTCCTACCACCCCTCTACATGTACAAGTCCTTGCTGCCACAGTGCTGTGTCAATAAGGTTTTTTACTACCCCTCTACATGTACAAGGCCTTAGTACCATAGTGCTGTGTGAATAATGGTTCCGACTACCGCTCTACATGTACAAGTCCTTACTGCTACAGTGCTGTGTCAATAAGGGTTCTCACTACCCCTCTACATGTCCAAGTCCTTACTGCCACAGTGCTGTGTCAATAAGGGTTCCTACTACCCCTCCACATGTACAAGTCCTTACTGCGACAGTGCTGTGTCAATAAGGTTTTTTACTACCCCTCTACATGTCCAAGTCCTTACTGCCACAGTGCTGTGACAATATGTATTCTTACTACCCCTCTACATGCACAAGTCCTTACTGCCACAGTGTTGTGTCAATAAAGGTTATTACTACCCCTTTAAACGTACAAATCTTACTGTCACACTGCTGTGTCAAAAACAATTACTACCTACTTTTCATCTTGTTCACATACTAAAAAGACATGTGCTTAAGTGGGTGGCGCCATAGAAATGTACATACATTTGTGTTTTATGACCCGTTAGCCTAAAGTATTATGTTGAAAAAATATTAAAGAATTTTATTTTTTTCAAAAAAAGAAAAAGCTATCTGAAGGTGCCGCAGCAATGATGTCCAATGTTAAACATTTTAATATTGGATAGGTACAGTAATAAAATAGGTTAGTAAACTACAATAAGAATAGTTGTTATCCTATTTCATTATAAAAGAGTTAGAGTTCAAGCCAGCTCTGTGGCGAATCACTGAATGATTATGATAATAATGATTGCATTCAAATTAAAACATTTAGAGTGTTAAAATGTTTAAGCAGAGGCTGTGGAAAAAAGTTCCCTATGAATAGCATCCTTATGATCTTCGGTGGGTGTGCACTGGGGCTTATCTTCAGTCACTGGAAGGGGAAGGTCGGCTCTGACTAATCTTCCATGGTGGCTCATTAGCCGGGCCGAGTGCCGTACTAAGTGGGCGTCCACCACTCCATCTCTGTGGCTACTGGTCCATGAGTGATGGGTGTGCCAGGTGTGGCCGCTGATACTAGTGGAATCCGATATCGCGGCTTGTCTCATCCTGTGTAGGAACGTGGATCTCTTATTCCTGATCAGGTTTGTTTCCAAATTGGTGATCATCCCTTCCCACTCCTCAAATGACATCGAGGAGAGGGGCGATGCGGTGCTTGCTGATATGGTGGTGCCGCTTAGGTTTGCAGGACCACCATTGCTGTTAATGTTGAAGGGTGTGGTGCACTCCCGTATGGAGGTACCTTTATCACTCCTTCTGTTCTTGTATAATGTCGCGAAAGGTGAGATATGGCGGGTGCCTTGCTCGGGTCATCACTTTCATCATTACACAATCCAGTATCACATATGTGATCCGTCATAGCTATGCGACGAAGCGGCTACCTGTCCCCCTGGTTCATTTTCACCTCTTTACTTTTATTCTATCTTTTAATCCCATCCCACAATCTAAAGCTCAACGACCAGCCTATCTCAGGAACACATATCTCCTGAATGTTAGTTGTGAAATTACATTTGTATAGAGATTCAAGGGAATAAAATTATAGCATTAATACACTAACAACACCGGCTATGTGTTGTGAGTAATTTTGATTGAGTGTTATTAAAGAAAAGAAACAAATTTACCTACTAGTAGGCCTATATCTAAATGGAATACGAACGAATCAGTGGCGACTTCTTTATTACTCCCAATATAATATGTACAATACAAACATGTCACAAATGTTTCTCTTTCCATTCATTCAAGTATTAAATACGGTACAATGGTGAATATTACACATCTCACTAACAGACAGGTCGCCTTTGGCCATTCAAGTTTCCCATAGACAGCCCACACTTGAGGACTAAAGTGACTATATTTGAAGCAGCTATTTTAATTTCAATTTTCTGCTATTTTTACTTATTTCCATTCGACTGGTGGAACAAGGTACAAGGTGAGCAGATACTTAAAATGATTTTGCACAATAAATTGTCACTTCTATCGATCAACAATAATTTAGTGACATTTTACTGCTAATTTAAGGGCACAAGACTGTAAAATATAGAGCTATTTCACAGAGAGAGAGAGGGAATTAAAGTGGAACAAACTAAATAAGAAACATACTATACAAACTGTTTGTTTAGTACAATTTCCTGTCTCACAGCTGATCAATTCGAAGTGGGGCTGTTTTATGCCTGTATATCATCACGGCTATATCTGTGTGTTAAATAAAGAGTCGAACCGGCCATTTGAGACAGATCACAATTCCAATCCAAAGTAAAAAAAAAGATTGATGCTATAACCATATACTATTTGGACAAAATGGTAAAGCAAACTGGACAAATAATAATAATCTTGTTATACATTACAATATAGCAATTATTTTTATGTTCTATTACAAACATTGTTCTATGTACAAGTAAATGCCAAGTGGTATGTCTCAATGCAGCTCAAAGGCCACATTTTACGTCCCTTCCTACGAGTGGTTAATTCTACTAATATACAAGTGATGATGAGTGATGATAATGAGTAGGATGCCTAATTATGCCAATTTTTCACCTTTACTTCCGAAACCATGTATAATTATCCAGGTATGAATGGCGTCGCTATAGCTGAGAATTTTCACACAAAATTTAGTTCACGCTACAATCTTCTTTGATAAAGTGACTGCTGGGATGATATTACACCGTTTTTTTTTTGCCACGAGTAAACATTCTTCCTTCAGATCTTGAGGCAAACGAGTTTATGATACATTCATACAGAATTACACTCATAAACAATATACTCAATATATACATGTGCTGCTGATTAGTGTATAAACATAAAAAAACCAGTGCAAAAGCCTAAATGTTAAAAAATATATATAGAATCAACTGCACAAAAAAATATTACAGGAATTAAACAAGGTTTGTGTTGTTTTGCAATTATCAAAAATATAATTATTATGCTGGTGTTAAAACTGTTTTAAACATCAACAAAATCGGACTACATTCTAAGAAAATATATATTTATGATTGACTTGGATTTAACCTTTTCATTCCTGCAACGGCCCGAAACATTGCTGAACTCAAATTACTCGACTGAACAGATTCAGAAAAAATGGTGATGCTTACGGTTATTTGTTTTTCAGTTTGTAGTAATTTGAGACAATACAAAGTTAAATATTTCCCGGATAAATCACCGGTACTATTGAACATAAATAGCTTTGATCTGGATGTATTTCCCAGCACTTTCGAGACATTGACCCAATGTTGCTGTGCTGCTGGACCGGCGTCAAAGACACCGGACCAGCAGCACAGCAACATTGGGTCAATGTCTCGTGCTTGATTGTAGTCTGTCTCATGCTGAATCGTCCACAACGGCACAATGACATCCTATACGTATTCACCCAGCGTTGGATCAAAACTGGCATAACCTAGAGAGTTCGAATCATAGCATACTTTGGAATTTAATCTGATTTTGGTCCACTGATCAAGATGAACAAAACGTATTCAATTATTATTAGTCGCTGCTGTGGGTTGGTAATTGATTCGGACGCTATGTACCGGTGAATTTGTGTTGACTGTTAACTACATTTTTAACTACTACAGACAGTCCCTGTATCTCTATTTTACGAGAAACTCTTAATTACTTACAACGCGTGACTTATTATGGACCAGCGCACAGCTCAGAATAGCACAGACTCCAGAAATGTGTAGCATCATCCACCAACTATCTGCATTACACAATAGTAAAACCAAAATGGCATGCACTGGCCAGCTTCCTCGGGGACACAAGACGTTGGACCAAGGTTGAGCCGGCGTTGAAGACAGTATCAACATTGATACAACGTGCAATGTATTGTATCAGTTTTTCTTTGTGCATCAATACCGTGTTGACAACAAACAAGACATGATTATTATATCTGGCGACGACATTTCTTATTATACATGTATAAACAAAAATTATGATCGCTCCTAATTATGCAGAAATTATGCAGTTAGCATTTGACCAGGATCACACGATGATTGATGATTGAACCGATAGAATAATACCTGGCTGGCGTGGCAAGCATGTAACCCTCAACCCAAACCTATTACACCAACTATACAGCTCGCGTAATAGCCTGAGGATACAAGGCTAAGCAACATGGCTTGAGCGTGAACAAGTCAAACACTGAGCAACTACATACTTAAGCACTAATGATTGTAATGACATTATAACATGTGACCGTGATATGCACTGTGTTAGACATGGTAGCGAGGAGTGGGGGGGGGGGGGGGTGGTAGGGTGTTTAAAAAACTTGAACATTACCTAATATAAATATTCACATGCTTGGTATATTTTCACGTAACGTTACATACTTGACAAACAAATACACCAGAACTGCAAATTCAAACTGTAAACTTTTGAAGCTCAAAGACAATATTTTTATGGGTAAAATATTACACATGACGCAGCTCTAAGCACACTTTTCTTTGATTTATCACTCCTGCCTGCAGTGATCGTTTTTTCTTTGTAGTCGGGTGGACAAAGGCATATTAATCCAGCATGATCGAAAGTTGAAGCAGCATCCCACAGAAAAATAATAATTTTTTAGTATACGTCCCAGTGAACACAAAACATTTGTATAACATTTATACAGCGTCGGCAAAAAGGTCTTCGTCTTTGTATAATGTTATACAAATGTTTTGTGTTTCCAGGCATGATGTGACTGGTGTGCCAGATAACCCATCGAGAGAAGCCGTACTAACACCCTGCAAACACAAGGTGTCCACCCAGCGTTGGTTTAACGTCGGACACGAGTCTGCGATGCTAGACCGCCGTTAACCAGCCCTGTATGTCTGTGTGGTGCCCGCCTGCTGGGGTACGGTGAATCATGATAACAGTACAAAGCAGACACGTGGAATTGACTCAATTTTGGCCTACTGTTGGGCCACCGTCTGCGACGCTGGCCCAACAGTAGGCCAAAATTGGGTGAATGCAACGTGTCTGCAGGGTAGATTGTACAGACGGTGATACTTATATTGGTCGATCATCAGCTGTCACTCTCAGCCCTCTCTACATTACCTGTCTGTGGTACAGCACACCCAGCAGCTGAACCTAAAGACACACTGTCCTTAACTACACTAGTCCTAGCATTGCGCAGCAGACCCGGGGGAGCGGGCGGCTTCGGGGGTGGGGCTGGCTTGATGCGTGGTTTGGGTGGAGGCTCAGCTTCTCTGTCCAGTTTATTTTGATCAGTCTCGCGGACATGTTCACAGTCAGAGTTCACCGCTGCAGCAGGTGGCTGTTCATCACAATTGTTATTAGCACAGGATTGCGCCACGTCGCCACGCTGGTCTTGATCACAGTCATTACAACCCTGTACATCTGTAGAGTCACTTGTCAGCGTGGTCTCAGGAGTCTCTGACACCTGTACAATGTCTGAATCACTGACAGGATCACCTCTCACAGGCTCTGTACTTGTGGGTTCTGCCTTACCTAAGTCACAACCCGTCTCATTAGTCTTCAGATGTACAGGCTGCTCTCTGCTAGCCTGTGATCTGTTATTGTCTACCCGGTCTACCTTGCTAGAATCATCTCTGCTGGCTTCTACCCTATAAGGCTCCGCCTTCACATAGTCACTTTTTGTAGCCGTCATAAGACCAGACGAGACTCTGGCATTGTCCACTGAGTCCAGTAAGTTCTTGCTATCCTTGGCTAGTACATGCGCCGCCTGCAGCATGCTCCGCCTGTAGTCACTGTCCAGATACGTGGCGCTGTACTGTTGAGCCAATTTCATGGCGCTAATTAATTCTTGCATATCACAACTCAAAACCTTGTGTGCCATTTCAATCTGATAGGAAATAAATCATAGCAGAAAATTATAAATTATATACTAACCGAGCACTCCCGACATAAACAAATAAAGTTTAATACACCACCTTTACATTAACACGTTCGAATAATCAGATCAAATTATATATATATTGAAATATATTTTATAAATTTTACTGATAAATCACTTGATATCACCATATATACCATTTTTATTTGGGTTGGTGCGGGAAACATATACAATCATGTATCTATCATGTATAGTAACATTAACATGTATAATTCTTTTAATTATCCTAAATCATTTAATATTTGTACAGATATTTACACCACTTCTTATTTTATCATATTATGTACTGCATCATAATATAATGTACTGTTAATTTTAATGGTGCATAAGTCTACACAGACTTCCCGTCGTCAATAAATATCTACCAATTTATCCATCTATCTATCTTATTATCTGGATACATACTTCAGTGTGTGTATGCTCAGGCAGGGTAGTCATCTGAACATCAACACTACTTAACAGCTGCTTCAATCGTAAACCAACACCCTGTAACACAAACAATTTACTTACAATTTACACACAAACTTTGAATTCCGAAGCAAGAATTTCGAGTGAAATTTAAGGTGTTGGATACAAATATTGAATAATAGAACAAAATCTTAGCATTGCTAATTGCCACCTCCCCCCCCCCCCTTCTTCCAAACAGATTGATGAAGTGACAGTCGAGAGCGTAATGATATGTACAGATAATGTTGAATGTCCCTCTAAAGGTGCTAATCAACTAAGGATTCACAATGTTTGCATTCCACTCAGTTGTTTTTGAGACCGTATGAAAATGAAATGTTGGAAAACATGGATATATATGCATTGTTGACGGGTACATGGACAAAGTGATGACAGGTCACCCTTCCTTATTCAGTATGCGGGAATAAGAAAAGACAGCAAAGGAATTTTCCCTATAATTCTATGATATATTAAAACATTTTGATAGAATACATTTCCTTGACCCAAGCTTAATATTCACAGATCAGGAATCTGCTTCGACAATATGGTGGAAGGAAAATTCATGCTTCTCTGGCATTAACATTGAATTGGCAGCTTTCGTAAAGTAGACAATAGCGATACCATTTGGGAGGCACTAATTTAAGCACTTTTAAATGATCACTATTTGTATTCATTATGACAAACATCGCGCTAACCAAAGCGTTCCACGCCCACCATGCCAGTGTGTTAGCTAGAGAGGAATTATAACCATTTGAGCGTCAATCACAACCATGATCGCTTTTAATCAATTTTATTTAGACCACATCGAGTAACAGTTATTGGGAGTCAAGTTTATGTTAGATCAGCACGAATCGCAAAGGTTCTGTCTCAAATTAACCAAGAAAAATGTAAATTAGTTAACTTGATTGGAAAAGGGTTATTACAATTTAGAACCACAAACATTTGTTTAACATTTACACAATGTCGGCCCAACGTCTTCGACGTTGGACCGACGTTGTATAATTGTTATACAAATGCACTGTTTGCTGGGGTGGCACCTTACCATGACTAGGTCCACATACTGTACAGCCTGTTTCTGCTGTACAGTCCGTGTCATATCCATCACAGCACGTACAACCTCTGTAGTACACTGATACACGTCATCATTCACACGATTCTGATCTACACTACCCTGTGACGACAACTGAAAACAATACAAAACAATTAACATATAATAGTTACAGTAATTGAGTGTTGATTGTATAACAGCTTTGTTTTTGACATTAACTCACCCGTGATCGTGTTGATGTTGGTGGAGGGCCCTCAGCTGATTGTGACGCTGTTGTGTTGTTTTTAACAGCTTGATCGCCATTATCCACTAAAACACAAGTAACGGTAAATTGTACAAAAAATTGTAGTGGAGAAAATGTTTGTTTCAAATTCATACTAATAACCTGTATCGGAGAACAGTGATGAAAACTTGAATACGTCAAATCTTTCAACTTTTTCACATATACTCGATAGACGTGGATGTAGTATATTGTCCTCGCAACAACTGCTGCAAATAGCCCATTTATCATGTTTATGTTCCCGCAGCCTACATCATAAAATGTTTCCTCACTTTTCTGTTTATTCCTTAAAATTTTCTATAAATTGCTGCCGTAATTTTCAAGACAAGGTGCATGAAATCTGCCGTGCAAAGCCGAAAGGCAGTATAAGGGCAATTTCACGTAAAGGGCACACAAAAAGTCTCTTAGCATGTCAAAAATAAAAACCTTCCATGTATGATAATTTCACAACTTTTGAAAACGAGATGTCATTCCCCAGCATCAGTTAAATTTCGAGAGCTTAATTATGCCCATGAATGAAGATATTGACTTGTGAAATGTATGCTGTTTTTGCGTGTACTGGAGGGGACATTTGTTTTAACAATCATTAGTCTCTGCTAAAAAGCTAATAATGTAGGTGATTTGAAAATCCTAACCCCCTAAATTTGCTGTTTTTTTATTGTCGTGTTTCTAAAGGGAAGATCACTATATGTGTTGTACCCGTATTTCTCATGTATATAGATTTGATATTCATTTGAAATGTGACAAATGAAATTTTGCAATACACTCAAGTATGAATTGTACAGCATATACACATATATAAATATACACATATAGCCTGAATAATATACATGACATATTTTGTGCATGTTTACAGTGCTTTTTCATAAGAATCCTCTGCACAATTATATGTATGACAATTTTTTTAACGGTTGAAATAACAACATCACAAGTGCTATAAATGCATACTTTAGATCAGTAAAACATGATATGTTGCTCAACATTTCATATTTTAATTTTGCTCCAATATATATTGTTATTAATCAACATTTTGTTTTTAAATTGAGCTGAAGTAGAATAATTGTATAAACTATGCTAAAATAAAATGATGTTTAAGTGGTTTATCACGGGTACAGGCCGCAACTATTTGTCTGCATCGTGTTAAACACTATCAAAGAAAAACAATGGAAAATAATTATGATTTTTGTGACATAACTTGGACAATGTCACGGTGTTCAAGCTAATAGCATTAAATGTACTGGAGAGGACATATTTTTTTTAACAACAATAACAAACCTGTAAGCATGAATGATCACTCAATAATTCAACTTAATAACAAGTAAACTACTAAAAAGGGATAAAATAGCATCATCAGTCATAGTTTACATACATCTACATTACTATTATTCCATTATAACCACAGAGACAGTTAGTGTATCCACTCCAACCCTCTCACTAAAGTCTAGAAAGCATGTTGTTGGCACATCCTTCCCTCAAACCTGACATTTTGTTTTACACTAT
The DNA here is from genome assembly GCA_964017125.1 of Flabesymbios commensalis. Classification (NCBI taxonomy): domain Eukaryota; kingdom Metazoa; phylum Annelida; class Polychaeta; order Terebellida; family Flabelligeridae; genus Flabesymbios; species Flabesymbios commensalis. Next base: position 56,552,968 of record OZ024902.1, on the reverse strand, counting down.
AAAACAAAATGTGAGGATTATGGTATAAAACAAAATGTGAGGTTTGAGGGAGGGATATATATGCCAACAAAATACTTTCCGGACTTTCATGAGGGGAGTTGGATAAATTACAGTACTGGGCTAGGTAAACGGGATGCTTTGCCTGAAATCAAGCATATAGTAAATAATGGGCAATTGTCAGCCATCTTGCATTTGATAGAGTTGAAATTTGTCAAGGTATATAAATGGAAACAACAATTTTCAAGGCATATTCCTCCCTTATCTTCACTTCATCATGGCTGTTTGGAGCATAAGCTTGTTGTAGGGTCTAGCTAGCTAACATACCGTAGTTTGCCCGATATCGGGCATATTCAATAATTAAATAATTGCCACAAGTCTGCTATTTTGAATGTGATCAAGTTCAAATTTGTTAGGTCCCAGCTGTCACTTCTTGAAATCTAGCATTTTCTTTTTACATTGTTACTTAGTTGTAGTGTAACTGTTTTATTATGCTAATGTACCGTACACAATATATTTAAGTACAGTGGTTTAAAAATAATATTAGCTCCAGCCGATCTTGAGGCTATATAATTGGATACAAAGTTTTGTATGTACCGGTACATGTAATTTAAAAAAAAATAACACATACCCCAAACTGACAAATTTACATGCATGTAGCAATAGCCCTACCATTATTTTACACCAGGCCACGTTTTTACTACGGTAAAGCAATTACTGGTTAACTATTTTAGTATGGTACAAATAATAATGTATCATGTTTATATAACAATACAGCTCTCTCACTCCAGCCTAGGCCTATATCTACAAATCTGGGATATATTTGTATTCATAACAGGACCTATTAAATTTGATTTTTTTCATATATCCCGATAATCAGCTATTTTTAATTTGATGAGTTAATATTTGCCAAAATATCTCCCTCAAACCTTACATTTTGTTTTAGTATAATGACCTTTGAACTATCTGGCACATTTTAGCAGATATCACATATATTAAAGTAGGCCTAAACATGACGTCATTAGGCCAATTCCTATTTTATACCGGATGCTATCGACAGTAACAGCGGTTAAAATCCAGTATTCAGCCGTTGTTATTATGCGACTACATTTTTTGCTTTTATTGGCCCATTACTGGTCCAATGCAGAATATAGATCATAAACTGTATTGGCTGAAAACAGCACCAATGTTCAAGACATAATGATAATCAGGCCCAATAAAACCATTTTATTGGGACAATACTGTGATGTTATCAGGGTAATTTTGAAATTGATGGGCATTTCCCTCAATCCTTAAAACCTCACATTTTGTTTTCTTATTCTATGGTCTAGCTGTCTGGCAATATTTGCTAGATATATCAGACATAATATATATTTTTTAAAGTAGATAATAAATGGAAGATAGCTGGCAATTTTGAAAGTGATCTGAGTTGAAATAAGGTCTATCCCTCCCGGAAACCTCACATTTTCTTTTATAACAATTGTCTAGTTATCTTGCACTGGATATGAAGCATGTTAAGTTAAATCATAGACACCAGTTGGCCATTTTGAACCTGATAGATTTGGAAGTTTTTCGAGGCATACATGTATATTTTATGAATATAACTGCCAGTATGCTGGTAACACTTTCTTAAACTTCACAATTTTTTATAGTTATAGTCTAGCTATATCAAACGATATGCCTAGCCTTGTTGTGGAGAAGATGCCCTCCTTAAAACCTCACATTTTATATTATATCAATTAATTGTCTGGCTATTTGGCATGGTTTGCCAGATATCACTATCAGGCATAGTAAATTTAGGCCATACAACGCTGCGCCAACTTGAGCATTGTAAGATCCTACATCATGTACCAGTGACATGTGCGCTATCAACTATTATATATCTGGGGGCTGGGGCCATGTTATAAGATATGACATAATTTTATATCCTGGCATATAACCTGTAGTGAAACCACCTCCTGGGTGGATCATGAACAGGGTCATTAGATAGTATGTAGTTCTCATTTCTGGTCATATTTTAAAAGTCAACAAGACATTTAAACTCATTTTTTGCAATAGAAAATGTATATGACAATCATACATTTAAAATAATAAATCCATTTTAAAGTAGGCGGGTCATCATGGTTCGCTGAGCAAACATTATCCACCCCCGCGCATGTGCAGCATCGTTAAGGTCCACAGGAGTGGGGCCGCCAAAGCGAAACTATTATGGTTTGGTGAAGCAAAAGGACCCAGCAGCTACAAACACATTTCTTTTTTAATTTGAGTAGTCTAGTAGATTGTGTATTGGTACAGACCGCTTAAATCGCTTGACAAGCATGAAAAATACCACAAGTTCTATCTCTGAGTAAATACACTTTTAGTGTTACATACGTTCTGTCCCCTCCAGTACGCAGTGTACTGGCAGCCTATTATAGCACATTTGTTTGATGATATATAAGCCAATATATAGCACATTTGTTTGATGATATATACGCCATAAAAGTATATATATTGTACTAGTAGGTCTTGTAAAATGGTAAGTCAGAACAGTGAAGAAATTACATTTACATGCTAATATTGATTTAAAAATGAACAAAGGAAACACCCACAAATATGTTTTGGTTACAACTTATCCATTAATGAAATACATATATATGTATTTTTAATAAATATCAATTTGTTGGTGTCTAGTGGCTGCCATTAACGAAGGCTTTATTATAATAATACATAATTACCAATGTAGTTCAGTAACTTACAAAAATTATGTCTTATCACACAAAGAATACTATATATTGATATTATGTACTGGAGGGGACAATTCTAATTTAACACTATTCTCATCTAAAAATGTATAAATATGTGGTTGTTTTAACATGAATTTCCAATTAATATCCACGTGGGGGCTCAAAGAAGCAGGATATATTGCAATAATAATATATCTTAGAAAAACACCCTGCGTGGATCTTGAATAGTGATGTACTGGAGGGGACATTATTTTAACGGAATTTTCACATACATACAGGTAATTCTAATTAATTTGCTAATGTTAATCAGCAATCAGTTTGAAGTATTTTTATGCCATATATAACCACCAGACCTATTAAAAAGAGTAATTAAATGTCAATATATATGTAGATAGTTCAAGCTGAGCAGTGATGTACTGGCGGGAAAAAATGAAAAAAAAATTCAACGGAAAATACTTTAAACTCAATAAATACACATAAAATCAGATTTTGTGACTCGATTTTTGTCAAACATGTGTCGTTTGAATCGTAAGACCAATAACCATACCACAAATAAAACTTTATTTGTGTGTTAGACGCATATCTGGAATAGAAAAACCCTCCTATGAAGACAATTCGAGGATGAGACTGCAAAATGTGTTGAAAATAACATAATTGACAAAACTTTATAAAATTTGGTCTGTTGCTTCCCCATACAACCCCCGCTAAAATAAAAAATGTTTCATATAAATATCGAGCAGTATTTGCTAAAAAATGGTGTAAAGTTTCAATTTTTCCGAAATGCACCCTTTATGTGAAATTGCCCATATGCTTACTTTCCAAATACTGCCCTTTAGCTTAGTACGGCAGAACTGATCTAATTTCATAAACCATCAAAGTGTAATGTATGCCCCAGCACACACGATACGTTGACCCGACGTCAACTGCGGTTTCACAAATCTGACAATGCTGATTTTCTGGATCACCTACCTGATTCAGATAGTGGTGATCCGGGTGGTGGAGTGTTCTCCTTGGTACTACCCAAAGACTCGTCATCAGTAGACACTGTAGATGTAGACCTAGCCTCCACTGGTCGCTATACAACATAAACACATACAAATAAATAAATAAAACTCTCCAATGTTATCATGGGACTCTTCACACACGCATGTGAGACTATTATTTTTTTTGTGTAAATATGTTTTATTCAGGAGAACATACAGGGTGTTTCAAGGAATACGTTTTGTACTAGGTCACAGTAACAGATACTACACGTTCATCACAAGAGGATGATCCAAGCAAACACGAGACATTCACCCAGGGTTGGTTCAATGTTGGACCAGCGTCATAGTTGATGAGCCAGCATTGTACCAAACTTGTGTGAATGTCCCGTGTTTGCTGGGATATATATCATAGCCGTCTAAATCTCACCAGCCTTATTCAGCTGTTTAAAAGCCGATACAAACAATGCACTTCGGTTTTTCACGAAAACACAGATGTGTTGAAATTTGAAAATAAATCATAAAGTTTTAAATAACATTCCTCCCATATATACACCATCATGCAGGTGTCATGGAATCGGCTCGTTTTTACCTCTCATTCCAAAATTATCAGGAGTAATCTACCAACTTTTAAATTTATGCATAATTGCTTGTTAATATATTGCGCTTTCAAATATAACTCACAACATTTTTGTGCAATTGAAAAATAAGATACTAAATCACACTACACTCAAAAGAAAATAGATCGTTTAGACTTAGATATGACATAGTACAGACCAGTTTTTCCTCTTCTGTTTGTAACCATTTGGCGTCCGCCTCAGAAGCTTTCTGTTGCAGCTCTATCTTCTGTGCCAGCAACCTGCGCTCTATGTGCTCCATATCACGACCATGTTCACCTGCCTCGTCCTGTACAGCAAAAACAAACAATCACTGGTAGATGCAACTTCATCGTTTTATTTGCTAAATGATCACTGCAATTTTGCAAGTGATTAATGTCAAAATTGCTACAGCTAAGTCCACCTTTCCACTTAATATGTAAAAATATTCTCTAAGAGCTGAGTCATGTAAGGATTACTTGTCTTTTGGGGCACAATGTTTTATTGGCCCTTGTGCAGCTGAATAGTTTGTGAGTATTTGTCATTCATTCGAAGCTGGAATTGCTAACGCAATTTCCAGCTTCAAATGAATGACAAAAAAGTTATTTATGAAAAATAGACATCTCCAATATTAAATTATTGGATTAAATGAACATCAACCAACAACTATATTATCAAATTTAGTGATTTTCTATTGATGTAAAACATGCTTGAAACCGTATATACGGTTGTAGCATGACAAGGTTTGAGTCGTATTTATTTGATTTTAATGTTATTCTGTCACTCTACCTGGCTCAATGCACTGTGTGGTCGCTTAGGTGAGATCTTGGGTGATGTGGCGTCACCTGGTGTTGGTGGCAGTGGTCCACGGTACTGGTCTCTCATCAGGTCTGCCACCTGCTCAGGTGTGTGAGCCACGATGTAACCAAGAGGTGGCTGGTTCGAGGCGGCAGCGGAATAACTGCCAGGTGCTGTTATGTTAGTCATGTGCATGGCGGGAACAGAGGGTGCGTGCGCGTACATGCCTAGTCCACCGTACGGGCTGGGATTGCTTGCTGCGTACTGGCCGGCATGTCCTATGGTATTGTAGCCGCGCGGGTCTAGTGGCATGGTCTCTGCTAGGTGGGTGGTACTGTTCCAGTGTTGAGGCACAGGAGAGAAGTGTGAGGAGGCGAGCAGGTTAGGAGTGGAGCCTGTGGGTGACATCTGATGCTGGAGACCGGCGTGTCCTGGGCGAGCAGGCTGAACAAAAAGTTTACTTTTATAAGGTCATGCTTAGGAAGCGAGTCCTACATTTATGCAGCTTAATCCTACATTTAGCGCAGCATTACAATGATAATAAATCAATGAAGTCACTATTTTATGTCACAGGTATCGTTGTTTTACTCGCAGAGCTAATTTATCCGGTTATTACATAACTTATAACTTATTACCTTACAAAACCGATACTTGGGCTTGCAAATTCAAATTTTTCATCTTTGATTATTCAAAATTTAATTCAGTTTCTTACGACTGATAATAACATTAGCCTCTGTTACTCTGTTACTAACCTTCGGTGGGGGAATATCGTCATCAGAACCAATGGAATCTAAAAATATTGAGAGTGGTCGAATATTCAGATTATTAAGCATAAAAAAATTAAAAAACATTAATCAATTGTAAGAACCATTTTTTTAAATGCACAATTGCTTGACAATTATTTAAAAATAAACTCTAGACTCACCCCAAGACATGGCCTGTATTTTACGGCTGTCAAGTTTTAACTGGTCCTGTTGTCTTTGCTTCTCTTCAAGATGAATATCACTGCAACATACAGAAACTTATTAAAATAACATGTTTTTAAAAATAAAAGCTATTAATTAATATACTTTGTAATGGTGCATTGGCTCAACACTCATTGCAGACAAATAGATTGAGTCGAACCTACTGCAATCACATTGAACACATTACTACATCAAAATAAAAAGTGGCCAACCGTTCGTGATATTTGTTTGAATAGTATCATGTTTAATCGCAAAAATTAAAAATAAATCTGGCAGAGAAAACCCTTAAAAACCTATCCCAGCCCACCATTGAAGCATAATTGGATGATCATTCTGGTGGTGATAGTCATGAGATTACCTGATGTAGCTTTTGATGTCGCTGAAGCTTGGTCGTCGAGATGGTTCATAGTTCCAGCAGGCACACATGAGGTTGTATAGGGCTGGTGGACAACTTGAAGGCAGTGGTAGACGCTCCCCAGCCTCTATCTTACCTATCACGTCATTGTTCCTGACTCCTTGGAATGGTTTAACGCCAAACATTAATATCTCCCACATACACACACCTGAAAATAACATAGGCACTCTGTACCTGTACACTGGTTATCTTAAGTATAGGCCTTAACCCTTTCAGCGCGGGGACCGACTTTCAGAATCTGACGTCCATTGACGTCCATATCAGAGAGACACATAGTGTCTTAATAGGGATCTCCCGACATATTTACAATTCATTTAAAATTGTATGTTCTTTGTTGTACAATGTCAAATAAATAAGTCTGAGTCTATTACCTCTATAGCAATGTTGGAATCCTTGAAATAAAAAAACACTCACCAAACATCCAGACATCACTGGCTGTAGTGAAGCGACGGAAGTTGATGGATTCTGGAGCCATCCACTTGATAGGCAGCTTTCCTTTTGAAGCTAGAAGAGAAAATATGATCAACAATAGATAATTATGTAAATCCTTTGCAGAAAGTTATTTTTGAATCTCTTAGATTATTAGATTACACAAATTAGATGACATGAGCAATATATTTATCTGTTAAATCAGTAGAAAAATAATTTTAAAAATGTACTACCTTTATAATAACTTTGGTCCTCTACCCATCGTGATAGTCCAAAATCTGCCAGTTTGACACATTCTTCAGATGATACCAGCACATTTCTTGCTGCAATGTCCCTGTAAGCACAGTAATAAATGTCATCTTCATCCTATATTACACTTTATAATAGACCAGCTAAGATGATATTGTATATGTGAATCTATACCTGGGGTAAGGCCAAACTACACATCCCTTGATCTTTTGATTGCAGAATATTTTCTTACATTAAAGTTGGAATTGCTAACATAATTTCTAGCATCAAAATGATTTTTTAGCATAATTGATCATTTTAAAGTGTGTTTGATTTTTTTGTCGCGTTTATATCCCATTCCATTTACTGGATGAGTGAGATTGATATATAAAACAAATCAACACATGGATATGTTGGTTTATTTAAGTAAATATCAATCCCAATTATTTACTAAACTATTTTATTGGCAGTGAGTAATGATAGATATTGATAATGAGTAATGATAGATAATGATGTGGAATAAATACTTACCTGTGAACAAACTTTTTACTTTCCAGATATGACAAAGCTGTGCTGAGCTGATAACAGTAAAGTATTAACATGTCTAGCTGTAAGCGGTGCTTGTTATTTTGTAGGAATGCCCTCATCTGAAATAAATATATACAGATAAAAAAAACATCACTGGCATGAAAACCGGAATTGCTAACGCGACGTTCAGCGTCAAATGACGAGAAATAGACATCTCCCAAACTTGATTGTAAATGAAAAAATGAGCATCTTCTGAAATATATTTCATCAGTTTCAATGCTATATTATTTAGTTTAAAACTAACTTGAATACATATTCGCTGCTCAACAAAGCCAAAAGGCAGTATCGGCTTACTTGTAAAGTAAGCAGATATTGTTTTTTGGGTCTGCACAGAAGTGCGGCCCCAGCAGCGCAAGGGTTGAATATCAATCATCACTAGTTGTGTTACAATCTTTTATTTGCACATCAATTAATTCTCGCACTCAAATTAGAATTTTTTTATCTGTTTTGACTAATCTTGCATAAATATGTAATACTATACCTCGCCAAGTTCAGCTAGCTCCATTACAATCCAGATAGGCTTGTCATAACATACACCCACCAGTTTGATGATATGGGCGTGATCAAACTGCTGCATTATATCTGCAAACAATAACATGTAACCATATCTGTACTGGAATGAACACGTGCGCGAACTACATGGACAGATTACCTTGGTTGCTCATGAGGGAAGTACAACACAAAAATAGACTTTACACAGCTGTACCTTACATGTAGAATTATAAATCTCTTGAGAATTAATCAAAAAAATATTTAAGGGATGCCACACAGAGATCGCCGTGTATGTACTGCCCTGTAATGTTATTTTATAGAGCCCTGTATATTTACGCTGGAATAAGAGTTCTGTGTGACGCATGGATGTAGTAAAGAAGCAAATAGGGCTATCAAAGCAATACATATTATATATTATTTCATAGTGATTACCGATTTTAAGGAGTGTACACATTACATGTACACGAATGGCCTGACAATAATCCCAACATTTCAACAGATTGTTACGACAATTACGACAATTAGCCTACGACAGTTACGACAATTCACAGCGTCAATGACGCGACAATATTATTGTTTTAACCACTGGCCCCACCACTTCGAGCATTTGTATCGCATGAAAAAGGTGATCGGGATGTAATAGTCGGATGAAATACTTGATATCAGACTATAAACCCCCACCTTTACCTTTTATTGATCGGTACATATCTTGCAGTGGCTTGGTCGGACCAGTCGCGATGGCCAGACTAACCCACGTGTTCCGATATAATTGGGACTGTCCCAGGTTTGAACGGTCCGACTGTTACCGACTGTGAAAGAACTTATGCCCTACATGTTTGTAAACTAATTCAAATATGTATGTAAGTAATGTATATGTTTGTAAGTAATGCATATTATAAAACAGGGGTTTGATATTTCGATATGCCACAGTATATTATATTTTTGTTAGTGTATTGAATCAGATACTAATGTCACTAAATGGAATAGTAATGAAGTTTTCTACAATTTGCAATACATAAGTAAAAAATCCAGACACACTTTAATATACATAGATTATCACTAAGTAAATCATTGTTTGTCAGTCGTTTTATATTGCAGAGCGATAAATAGTATTTTATCACAGCTGTAATAACGTGACAGTGTACAATGTGCTGGGTGGGCTGTATCCCTCATCGCAGTAAACCCACATGCATTAAATCAATGAATTACGAAAGTTAGTAAAAACGTACATGCTTCCTCCAACAGTTTTTCTTCTTTATCTTCTTTACATGTCTTCACAGCCACAGCCAATGATGTATCATCCTGCACAAATATATCTCAATTTATTAGTTTACTTTGCAATGCATAGTATTGATAACTGAGAATGATTACAGTGGTCTGGACTAAAACATGAGTACTTGATTGTAGCCCTCAAATACGCTTTCTACTAATTTATAATATCATTGAATACATTCTCCTCTCTTATGTATGAGCAATAATATCCATCGGAGAAAAAGTGTCTTCAGTGTACATAATATAGTGTTGAATGTTGTCATACAAGAGTGATACACATATGGCCACAGCGGCCACAATTTTGTAAAATGCTCAATCAATTGTGCATGTGAAGATTTAACAAGAGAGCACTCCAACATCTGACAATAACCTGCCACCAGCTTAACGAAGTCCAAGGTGAGTGATACCAAACTAACCTATCTATTTATGATACAGCTGTATATGACCTATATGATTTGTTATATATACCGTAAATTATTCGAATAAACCTGAAATTACAGGAGGGATGGATCCTTATTATATATTTTTTTAATGATCATATAGTGTACATGATCTCGGGTTTTATTTTCAAATCAGGGGATTGGGCGTTTATTGGAATATTAGAATAAATACGGTACTGCCTGAGTAAGATACAGGGGGAAATTGTCAAATTAATGTTAAATGCTACTTTGCTAAGCACTGTATAGGCAAATTATTAAGAATAGTGAGGAGGCCACTAACATACGATGAGCATATATACGTTGGGTGAGCTGTATGTTATCTCATACAGTGGGTACGTTCAATGCCAAACTGTTATCTGTTTATTCATCTCATTTATGCCAACATCACATCATCCAACAAATGGTGAGATCCGATAATAGATTGCTTCTATGTCAACATTATTAATGTCTTATCTGTAATGGATATCTGTCCAATTATCAGAAATTAAATTGATTAACAGAACACGGATGTTGAAGTTGAACTAGATGATCTCGGTTCAAAATGCCACATCACGCATGTTAGCGGCACAAGATGATGATAATATCACACAGCTGGTTCATGTCTAGTCTAGGGGAGATGGTTAACTCTTTCGACCCTTTCAGTGTGGGGACCGTCTTTAAACGTCAACATCTTAGATTCTGACGTATAAATTGACGTTCTGATGTATAAAGACGGTCCCCGCACTGGAAGAATTAAAATATTTATAATGGCCGTGAACCCATAACAATGGTACAGTATTCAAATGAAGCAGAAAAAGCTTACTAATGATGATTTCAAAAATACTCTTTTGTATCCGTGGTTTATACAAAAATATTTCAGTGTTGTAAGGGTTAATGTGTAACTTGTGAGGCGGTTTAGTATTCATACCTGAGCTATGTAGGTTCCTTGATGCACATCGCCAAACTGTCCTTCTCCCAGTATATCTCCCAAATGGATGTCTTCATGCTCTATGTTGTAGTCTTTTGCTGGAAAAGAAGACATTTTGCAAAACTTACCATAAATGTGAAAATAAATGGTCATTTACAGAGGGTCACGGTTGTAAAACATACAAAACTAAAGTTAGAAGTGGGTGTCGTAATATACGCAAGACGTTGTACCAATGGTGGTTAAATGTTTGGCCAGCGACGCAGGCGGTGGGTGGCTCACATTTAACCAACATTAGATCAACATATTGTGAGTGCCAAGTAATGCTGACTATGCAGCTGATCATGCCTATATAGGCTACATACAAAGATGTGACACACGCACAGCCAAGTAAAGGACCATGGCTTTGACGGTTAATTACCATTGATAAGAGCCGTACGATGCAAGAAAATCAAACAGCTCCCACCATACAATTCTGCATGGCAGTCATCTTATAAGACAGATAGTTATGTTTGGGCTATGCCCAAAAAATATTGATTTTTTTTTTGTTAGACTGTTATTTTTCCCTGGGTTTTCATACAATCAACTTGCAGTTTTAACACAATGTTTCTCAAATAGTCAGGCGGTATGCTATATCTTTTTTAAATGTTCCGGATCTATTCAGGATTTTCAGGATCACTAATAGTGTTAATTGATGTTGGTCAATGATGTTCATGTCGGGGGCTTATAATGTCCTATTTCATAGTTTTTAACCAATCGACTTCAAAACTTGGCATTAAAATCCTTAGATAATGAGGTTTATTGCTATGACTTTTTTAAGAATTCCCAGTTGTTCTTCGGGATTTATTGATGATTTTCTGGATCACTATGTATGGATTGATGTCGGTTCAATAATATACATGTCCGGTGAAGCCTCATGCATTGTATGAGTAGACTGACATTGTATGAGTAGATTGAGATGCGGGTAGTGTGTACATGCTGGGTCGCACTATTACCCCTTCAAATGCTAGATTTGATAATCAAATTGCATTTGCCTAATGCTGTTAAACAGTTTTAATGCAGGGCTAGTCTTGGAGAACGATGGCCACCATACTATGGACATTAGTAACCTTTTAAGTGATACACTTGACAATTAAAATAACAGTTTGATTTTCTTAAACACGAAACGTTGACCCTATGCTGTTTTAAAGTTGAGCCAGCAACCCAGACAGCGATACAACATTCATTCAGTCAACAGAGAGACAAGTCAATGTGTTTAGGCCAACTGGGACCTCTGAATGTGTTTCCATTTCACGAACAAATTTATATCTATATAAAAGTACAAAAGCACAGTAGGGACTTCTGATTGATGAAATTTAAAGTCATCATTCTTAAGTCTGATAAATACCTTTCCAATTCAAAATGGCTGACAAAAAAATTCATAAAACCTAGTCCAAATATTATTGTTACTTGGAAAGTCACAATTCTCTTCTAGTTTATTTTAGTTTTACACAAAAATGTAATAAAACAGAGTGGTTACCTATTGCCTTCATTATTCACAGATTATTTTATGCAATTGAGAAAACAGCACCGTAACCGATTTGCTTCAATATTCGCTTACTACATTATTATTCAGAACATCATTATTTCAATTGATAGTTTGATAAAAATAACTAGAAAGAACAGAAACTTTAACGACTAGTATATCAGTAAAAATATACTGTATATACATACATTTTGTATTTATTAATTGTACACTTCTAAACAGTTCATGGAGCTACTACGTGTAGGTCTACTACTTACTACTTGGCACTGAATAATCGCCATCTTCTTCCACGATCTCAGCATAATCTGACCCTCCTGCAACAAATAAGCAGGTGTTGTGTGACACTTCAGACCATTTAAATAGTGACATATCTATTACAATTCGTATTTAACCTAGCTCTTCAAGTATGTTCAACAATAAAGAAGTCGGCCAATCTCTACTGAATTTTTAATACTTTTTATCAGTCAACCTATTATTTTCTGTCATTTAAGCTGCAGTTTCAAGTTTCACAAAAATGTAAAACATACCACACATGATCTGTAAATGCTGACAAGTAACGATTCTCACCACATTATCAATAAAAAATAATAAAAAATATAGCATAAGCATAAGGTGTATATAACACTTTAGCGGTAACGTAGAATATATATCCTGTGCTACATCTGTGGCTGGGGATTTATTATGTCACTGATAATGGAAATAATTTATATTTAAATCAAGTAAAATACTCAGTACCTTATGGCATACTATTTGAATCACAGGAAGTTAAGTCAAAATACTCATTTTGATATGTTTTATCTAGATAATATCCCGGCAAACACGTAGCATTCACCCAATGCTGTTTCAATGTTGGCCCATCGTCTTTGACGCCGGTCCAACATTGAAACAGCAGAGTTTTAGTGCGGGGACATTTGTGTTTTCTTTTCTTTACACTTTGCTATAAATGTACATGTATATACATTTGTAAACCTATTCAATTAACGCAAATGCATATATCATGGATTATGATCTAAAATTTGTAATGTACCTTTTAATTTAGTTATTGTAACTATTGTACATATGATAATTATTGTTTAAAATGTGTTTTCATTTATGCAAATGCTTGTCATAAAAGAGGGCACATATGCAAAATAGCCAATGGCTAATAATGTTTTTACCCTGTATAAATATGTTTGAATAAATAAATAAATAAATAAATGCCCCGTATTTGCTGGGATGCATATATACTCACTGTCGCCGAACTCGTCCCCTGCTATGCTGCTCTCCCCGCCAGTGGATCCTCTACTGGACCTGGATCTCAGGCTGTAACGATAAGCAACCGTCCTCCATAAACGTTCACCATAAGGACTCACAGACATTGTATAACAATCTACAATCTACACACCGTGCAGATACCTAGCGTATACAATATGCCCCGTCATGAACACGCCCCACGTAATCTCCAGATAGCAAAGGGAAACGAAGAGTCAGCCTAGTGGCCATTCCCTGACATTGTTTATGGTAATGTTGCTGAAACTTTTGAATTAGTGAGCATGTCTCCCTTGTTTAAAAAGACTGGTGAAATTGTTTTACGCTTTCGTTATCAGTATCTTGGAGAAATGAGTTGTTTCTAGGATCGTCAGATTATATGCCTTAATATGACACGGTGCTAATGGTTCGTCGCCAATTTCGTGGAAAAGAATCCTTATGTCTATAAAATGTCACGAACACAAGCAAGAGTCCCGACATCAGGAAATCCAGGATCGCTTGGACTGATTACAATCTTGGTATCGGTCCAGTATTGGTCTATTCCAAAAAGCAAAACCGTGGAATATACATAGTATTATTTCTATCGCATCCAAAAGGTCGTCATGAACATGTTCATAATCTCACGATACAGCAAATAGTTATTTCCGGGATCGTCTGGTTCAATTTGATGCTCTTGGTACTAAGAAATGTCTGCCGAAGCTATCGGCGGTACTCGAGTACAGCCACAGCACATTACTGAAAACATCCAAAACTGCTACGTCTAAAGATAAACCATTTCAAAGCAGACACAAGTCGCAACAGAGACGTGTTTTATGTGTGTGCTATCTCAGTGCGTGTTACTGTTTCAGAGGCTGTCTGTGCTGGCACGCTCCTGCCCAGTAAACACAAAACATTTGCATAACATTTGCACAATGTCGGACCAACGTCGAAGACGTTGGGCCGACGTTGTGCAAATGTTATACAAATGTTTTGTGTTTGCTGGGTGGCCACCTAATATAACGCTGTGTGCGTGGACCACGCTGCGCCGCTGTTCTGTGATGATAACACTAACAACACTACTCTAACCCTTTGATAGCCAAGGCAGCACAATATCTTACTGAAATCGTCCATTAATTAATGACCTAATCTTTCAGCAATAATTTCCCTATAATAGGAATGATAGCCGAGTAATTTTCATTCACATTAATAGATGCACTACATAATGCGGATGATTATTCACTAAAAATACTGATAAAAATGTCGACAATGGTGAGGGGTAAACACTCAATTATGACGTCACATTTTTTGTGCAAACACGCGGGGGGGGGGGGTTCGTTTCCATTCCAGCAGGGGATCTGGTCTCGTTTTTCACGCACGCTTCGTCGAATCCACTGGTGCATCCACCAATCACAACGCTCTTTTCTGTCGCAACTGGCCAGTAAACATATTGCCCGGTCTGCCAGGAAGGATGATATAGACTGACAGATACTGGGTACTCGTCTATCATCATCTGCTTCCCCTGCCAACCCTCGGGGATTCACTTAATACAGCACGGCACCATACAAATGTCAGCGGCCATTCTACCGATACGTTGAAACCAAAAATATTGCATACGATTCAGGAATCATTAATTAGATATTTGGTATGCAAGGGTAACATATTACAGAAAAACGTAAATCGTCGAGCAAAAGGGTAGCCTAAAGTAGCTAATATCAAGAACACACGAGACATTTCGTCAAAATTGGTTCAAAGTATGCGACGCTGACCCAACATTACATCAACATTGGTTCAAATTCCGCTATCCCCTGTGAGGCTGCCACGTCGGCCCAATCGATAAGAATAGATAACTTCCCGTGTTTAGTGGGTATACGTGTTTTTTTTGTAAAAAATAAGCCGCCAGTACCCGGCCATCGTCCATTTCTGAACAGTAAAATGTGGGTACGACTTTTTAAACATTGTAGGTGATGATAGTAGACAGTATAGACAGGAGCTTGCAACCAATAATTAAGATAAACAGTGCAGATACTGTCATATAAAATAACAATGTGATTTCTCTATGCAATTTAATGATGAAACAGAGCCTCTGACACATCTCTGCTATATATCCTTAGGTCGGATAGTCCCCAGAGAAACAGTAGTGGACGGTAATTCCACAATCCCAAGTGAGAGACCTACAGTAATGTCAAACACTCTATTGACGGCCCAGTACTGCCTGCACTGATGCGAGAGCTACATTGGTACCACTGTTGCGCAGGGGAACCAGGGTACGCCACTGGCAAACCCCTATATATTATTGCCGTACACGTGGAGGCTGCAGCTTCCCTTAGATAACATGCCGCACATCATGCAACAGAAGGAACAGATTCCCAGTGACCCCCCCCCCCCCTCCCCCCGGGTGGGGACCAAAAGTACTACTACTAGCAACCATCCCAGTACCCCTAGGAATAGTAGTTGTACATCTAACATGTATTAGAATTACATTGATCGACCACAACACCGCATATTGGGGTCTGAACAAGTTTTTAATAGGCCTACCTACAATGGATGTAACGGGTGATGACAGTAGAATAATATGCTTATATGCGATAAACTGGGGGCGTGTAATAAAGACTGCTCTTGGAAAGGGTCCAGCCTAAATTATGGGTATTTCCGTGCTGCAGCGACTGCTGTTTCGGTGAATCACCTTGACAAACTGCAGCACAGGTCTACGACGTGAGCCAAGTGACTGGCATGTATCATGACTGTATCTTGGTCCACAGACACATACTGCACAAGCAACCAAGGTCGGGAGCAAACCCCCGGAGCAAACACACCTCCAATGGTGGGTTATTGTGTAAAAAGATGGCCGAGCACAGCCTTAACGGGGGATCAACGGATCCTGGTTTGGGTGACATATTACAAGTAATCAACAAATATTTGTCGATATTGCCGCTTTATATAAATTGTCAAGGTCATTTCTATACATTATATGGTCCTGCTGAAACCACAAGGTCATATCTGCTACTATAATATAATATACTATAATACTATGATATTAACAATTATCCGATCTGTACATCATTTGATTCAAGAATGATAACATAGAGATACACGATGCCAAAGATAGATAATGTAAAAACTTCAACCAGGATGTGGGACAAGCGTTTGGAATATAATCCAACAGATATTAGACGTGTAGTCCACATAACTCTGAATGCTGCATACTACCACATGCTGAGTTCGGGTTTCGTTTCCCAGTTTCGGCGGTTTAAAAGAAACAAAAATGTTTCTTCCCCATCCACTCGTAAAACTCAGTATTGTGGGGAGCCTCCTTGACCAAGAGGTAGCGTGCTCGGCCTCAGACCTCCAGGGTTTAAATTTCGAATCCTGTGTCTGAAGGGCAGTGTCATCTCACCATCCTCAGAAGGTTTTCCTGGCCCATTTCAGCCTATATGTGCACAAAAGTGGCCTAAAGCCCGAATAATTTAAAAATAAATTACCCGCTGTTATGTTTGGCCAGAATCTTTTGCATTGATCACACATTTATAAACGTCAAGTGTCCACCTCATGTATACAGATTCGGGTAGCTTGCTGAGCAGCCTTGCAAGGTCACATACCCATTATTAACCTGAAATATTTTTGTATAAGCGATGGAGACCAAAGGGTTGTTTCAATTTGAAATAATCATAAATAACTTAGCTAGTTTTTTCAGCTTCATTTGAATACGGTACCTATGTTACGGGTCTGCGACCATTAGACATTTTTTAATTATCTCAGTGCAGAGATTGTCTTTATACGTTTATTGTCCTTTATACGTCTACAGGAGTCAGATTCCTAGCGCTGAAAGGGTTAAGACCTGTCGTACCCTGTGGAAACTACAATTCTACAAAGTTCTATAAGTTGATTCGCTCAATAACCCTGGTCCATTACCTTTTATTACTTTTTCATAAAATAAGGAAGGTTTGTCTTGAGGTGAAACTTATTTGTCTAATTGACAATCGCAGGCCGTCAAGTGAGGACAGGTCCCCAAAAATAGGATATGGGCCTTTGAAAAACTAGGACTAATATAGGACAAAATATGCGGTGTCGTGGTCTCACATTTTGCTTCATAGTGGTGGTCTGGCTATCTACATGATCTAGCATGATTTACCAGATATATTAGGCATGTTAAAGTAAATAATGGCAAAAAATAGGCCTTATTGAATTTTATCAAGTTGAACTTTTTCAGGGTGCATCTTCCCCTGAAATATCACATTTTGTTTTATAGTAATGGTTCAGATATCTAGCACGGTCTACTAAATATGAAGCATTTTAAAGTAACAAAATGGCTGATTTTGAACAACTTAAAATTGTTCAGCATACATTCACCCCTGAAACCTCACATTTTGTTATACAATAATGGTCTAGCCATCTAGCACGGTTTACCAAATATCGGGCATAAAAAACTTCACGTACATGATGGCAGACAGACGGCCATTTCTAATTTGATCAAGTTGATTTATTTTATGTTGCATCCTCCCCTGAAACCTCATATTTTGTTTCATAGTAGGCCTAATGGTCTAGCTATCTAGCACGCTTTACCCGATATCAGGCCTATCGAGGTAAATAATGGCCGACTGTTGGCCATCTTGAATTCTATCAAATTCAAAATTATCATGGTGCATCTTCTCCCGAAACCTCACATTTTGTTACATTGCTATGGTCTAGCCATCTAGCATGGTTTACCAAATAGCAGGCATGTGAAAGTAAATACTGGCCGATAGGCGGCCATTTTGAATTTGATCAAGTCAAACTTTTTAAGGGTGCATCTTCTCCTGATACCTCACATTTCTTTTAATGTAATGGTGTAGCTATCTTGAGCGGTTTTCATGATATTCCGCAAAATATTTTAGTCGGATATACCAAAGTTATAAATTAGGTCAAGGTACAAAAAACCTGAAAAGACACAACTTGGGACATTAGAGGTCATGTATACATTTGCAATAACATTGCAGATTTCGAAAACTACTGGGCCAATATGACTGTAATCGGCCCAGTAGTTTTCGAGACTTGCTCTGGAGACGAAGTGTGTGTCAAAACGTCTAAATAGGCCATTGTAGGGGCCTACTGAACCAAAAGTAGGGCAAAGTTCATATACCCCAAAGGGAACTGGACCCCCTAGAAGTGTTGTGTGTAAAATTTGAAGACAATCGGACAAGTAGATCCTCAGATATGCTCCGGAAACAAAATATTCATAGATGGCCCGAGGCCGTAACATCATTCAATCTCTTCTGTGACATTGCGTATTGAATTCAATTAAAAAATATTTTAACCTGTCCATTATCCACCTGGAAGTCACCCATATACCACAAATTGTTATCCTATGTTATTTTCTCACAAAGTCATAGACAAAAGAGGTAAAAAAACGGGAGGAGGCTGATTCCATAGATCACTCCGTTGCACCTTCGGTGACAGCGGGAGCTGATAATATTTTCATACAAAGTGTAAAATTATGTCAAAAAGAAAGAACAAAATTTAATGAAAAATTTGCATGGCTCTTTAGACAAATTTGAATTCACGACCAAAAAATGTGTGCGGGAAAAAGATTTACGACCCAAAAAGTGCATGCAGGGAAAGTTAGGACCCAAAAAGTGAGCGCGGGGAAATTATAACTCAGAAAAATAGGACAAATAAGATGTTTGTCTAAAAAATAGGACAATATAGGATAAGCTGAAAAATAGGATAAAATAGGATAAATAGGACTACTTGACGGCCTGCCATCGCACAACCATTTCTATGTGCACATAGTTTTCAACAATCAGTTAACGCCTAAAAATATTAAGGCACGGATATAAAATACTGGGATAAGAGAGAGTATTTTATCATAGAATCAGAGCGATTGGCCACAGCCTAATGCCAGACAAACAACGGCTGTAAAAAATAACTACAACTTGTAATTAACAATGTTTTATTGTTATGTCAAGAGTACTAGTGACGCTGGATGTCTGTAATCTTATTTTGAAATAAATACCGTTTATCCCATATAATCGATGTCGATTTAATCTGTTCCTCAAGCTAATATAATATAGTTACGCCCTGTTCGAACTACATGTATGTTATGTAGAATTGTCCCAGATCTCTCAATCAGACACGGATCGAGGAAGACACGAGAGGAAAAGGTAAGCTTTTCCATTGTTCTGTCACTGATCCGGAATGTTTCGTGAATGCCTACGGACATATATCAACCCTTTAAGCCCTCACGATGCATTAAAGCATCATTTACATCCCTGAAAACAGACTGGATTTTCCTGGAACCAAGGGGTCTAAGAACGAAAATTTCCATGAAGCTGGTTTACCAATACACGGCAATTTTCTTTAATTGTCAAACATAATCAAATCATCTTCATCCACTACAAGTCGAGAATTGCGACAGCAATTCGCGGCTTGTAGTGGATGAGGATGACGATGGTAAATTCAGGCTGGAAAGGGTTAACCCTCTGATGTCGACTGGTTTTATTTATGGACCACGTGACATATTCTATTCATACACACTCACCGCGGCTATTCCATTTAACTGGGGTATCTGGAACCCTATGGTATAATCATCTAACACTGTACACAGTGTTGGGCTGATGGCGATATGTATGAACAGGGCATGGCGAATTTCGGATATTCATAAGTAAGTAGCGGGAAGCGACAATATTTATAACATGCAAAAAAGTGGTCGCACATGACAGGTGGTCGACGTGTAGGACCATCTGTCATGTGCGACCACTATTCTCCGTTATTCATACGTGATCGCTGATAACAGGATCTACTGTACACTAAATATACAGCTAGTTTACATCGCCATAATGAAAAGCAGATAAGAGATAAACCCGGATACAACACAGCAAACACGACACATCGACCCAATGTTGAACCAATGCTGGGCCGAACTCGTAGACGGCGGGCCAACATTGATCCAACATTGGGTCGATGTTTCTTGTTGGCTGGGAACTGGGACTAAACTCCCGCTATTATAATATACAACCAGCTGTATACCATGCACCAGGCATCCTACTCTGAATTCCAACTATAAATCATATTTCATTTTGTTCATCTTTGATCTATGACTGGCTTTTTTCTTACTCTTTTCAATTTAGACAAAATATGTGTATCCCATTAGAATGGAAGGCAAAAAAAGGACAGAGGATCTGCTGAATTAACTGATACTATTTGTATCAGATGGTTTCAGCCTCGGTACAGCGTCACGGCTTTAACCCGAAAAAAACAGGCTCATTATTATATACATTCAATGTACTAGTGATACAGGACTATTGCTAGACTATTAATAAACTCGAATTAAAAGTTTTAAGAATCAAACAATACATTACCTTTGTCGTGGCGTTCGAGGAAGACTTTCACCTGAAAATAAAGAAACCCCCTTTACAACTTAACTGCAACATTTTATATTATTTCACACACAGTTTTTGAATGAACTTTTGATGGTGGTATAAACTGTAATTCAAACTGTAATTCAATCAACTAGACAAAGTGGAATTATTCGGAGTTCATGAACACACAAATATTTAAAAGGATTGTAATTCAACGACTGTACTGTACAGTACATATCCGAATGCTACTATTTTGATCGCGTCAAACATGAAAATTTGTATGTAAAAATGTGCCCAATTATTTTATAAAATGTTTGATGATACACAACAATAAATGGAAAATGAACATGTACATTTTTTTACAAATTTCTTTGTTCATTTAATTATTCATCTCATTTTTTTGTAATATTTACAAATGGAATTACCCCATGTAATTTAAATTGACCTGTTACAATCACCAACAATGATTATAGATGATTTCATGTTCTGTTAAATAATTTCAGCAAATCTTAGTACTAACAAACATTACCCTGTTCTCACACAAGATAAATATAAAACATTATACATGCTATACTACTTCAGCAAAATTTAAAACAATGGGGATGAGCATGATGATATTACCTAAATATTCACATTTTTGAGGAAAAAACTAATGATGCAATTCAATGAAATTGTCATAATTGGGTCTGTCATTAATACACAGTTTGATCATTAATGGTATTCTTATACGTATTGAAACATACTAGAATTTTTTCTAAGCTAGATGTCTAACAATTATGTGACCACATTTAAAACAATTGAACGCCATATTTCTAGCAACATTTAGAAAGAAATAAGTAAAATAAAGACATGAAACACAATAAAACATGTTAACCCACAGCGTGCAAATAACATCAGAGGAGGTTTGTGTCCTAAATATTTCCACTGTCGTTTTGATTTAAATCTTTGATGGTAGTAGACCCAGTGAACACTTGACGCGGGACCCACTGCTGACTTAATGTTGGCTCAGCGTCGCAAAGTGATAGCTACTGCAAAATTTCACCCTTATCTTGTAAGTAAATTTATTTAAATTTTCAACCACTTGAGGTTGTGTCTCGCTAGCGCGATCCACAACCTCAAGTGGTTGAAAATTACTTAAATTTGTCTAATTTGTGACCAAATATATACAAATCTTCATGTTTAGACAGTCATTTCATCCCCAATAACTGTGATCTAATTTGCTAATAAAATGAATTAAAAACGACAATTGTCGCGATCAGCAAGCAAAGGGTCAACATACATTGAGCGAGCATCTGGCGTTTAATGGGTATCTAGGGACACATGGCCTGGGTCCTAACGATGAGCTATCTGTCTGCTGACGATAGCAATAATTGTGGATTGAAGTACTCTGCGGGTTTGTAATTCAAACTAGTACGAAAATTATCTAAGAATTAAAATCACTAAATCCAAGTCATATCATTGTATTTAGCTGTGGCTGATGTTCGAAGGGCAATGAAGATGTTGACGCAAAATTGAAACAACCTCGTGCCTCAGCACCGTGTCTGGTTTGTACATTTTACAGGACAGAATAGCATCCTTTTAACCCTTTAAACCCTCGCGATGCATAAAAGCATCATTTTGCATCCCTGAAGTTTTACTTAATTCCCTAAAACCTAGGGGATTTGGAGCGAAAATTTTCATGGAACTGTTTAATAAAAACACTATTATTTTTTTGATTTGCCACCCACCTCAAGTAATCTTCATCCACTACAAGTCGAGTATTGCGACATCAATTCGCGGCTTGTAGTGGATGAAGATGACAATGGTAAATTCAGACTTCAAAGGTTTAAAGTAAGACGGGATTCAAAATTGAGCAAAGATCCAGATTTGTCCTTAGATTATCTCTCTTCTCACCAGATGGGGCATTTTAGTCAGGATCACTGGTATCATATGGCCATCTGGTGTAAACGCTGGTTCTGTACCATTATTTTTTGCGCCACTGGGTGGCAGCTGCGCTTAAATGACGAATAAGTCTAAATTACAAAATTAAAATAAATGATGTGAATATACCTTATTGTTACCTAGAAAAAAATATAAATCCTCGACAATTTTTGGCAAATGTAAAATATAAGAATCTATTTGGCATTGATAAATAATATTGGTCGTTGCTTGCGCCAAGGATGTTCGTTAGCTGTCAATCAACTTTTATTCAGCAATGGCTAAATATCCGATGAACGGCTCAATGTCAGCTCAACATTTTCAGCGTGACGCTGAAAACGTTGAGCTAACATTGAGCCAGAGTTTGCTCAGTCCCCAGTGCTAGCTGGATAACGACTACAAAAGCATAGGCTAGTGTGCAAGAAGGTACAGCAGTAGAGGATGTGACACCGTGAGACACTGTACAAACCTTCTGAGAGACTTGTGTCGGAATGGACCCGTTTTTTGGATGCTTGGAACAAAGTGGATTTATAACATAGCTGATTAAATCACAATCAAGCCAAATAAGTCACACAGTCAGCCACACGATGAATAATTACAGAAAAAACTCAGCGAATAAGCAAAATTGAGCAAAATAAGTGAACATAGCAAAGATCAGTTATGGTATGAAATTAAAGCAAAGCACTTTGATAATATGTTAAAGCAGTAGTACCCTACACTAAACTGAAAAAAAAAGATATTGTAGTCGGAAGACCTCCATTTATTGAAAAGGTGTTACTATAAGCATTTCTAGAAGCAGGAAAACATTTGTAAATGAACAATTGACTCTGTGGTTAGCTCAGTTTCGTCATCAATTTTAATTTCTGATACATATTATTACAGAAGATTACAATACAGAATAGGTGCAGGTCTCCATGGTCCGTTTAAAAATCTCGTTGGCCTAGTCTCTACAAGAATGTGATAGCGACGCGTAATGTTTGGGAAGCCTGGATTGACCAACCAGCAAACACGACACGCTGATACAGTGTTAGTTTAATGTGGGGTCAGCATCGTCGACGATCAACCAACATTAAAACAACCCTGGGCTAACGTCTGGTACCTGCTGGGCAGTCTGTCCGGACCCAGATAATACGAGGCATTGACACAATAGTGTTTTTATGTTGGCCCGCCGTCTTCGACGTCGGCCCAACATTAAAACAACATTGGGTCAATACTTCGTGTTATCTGGGGTGCAAGCCTAATTGTATCAAAGAAACTAAATCTGTAATTAGTTTCCTTGATTTTACTCGTCAAAATTAGTAATTTATCTGATGATTGTCCAGTCCAGCGTTGTTTTAAGGTTGGACCAACGTCGCAGCCCTTGGTAAAACAATACAGGATAAACTGCTGCGGTAGATACTGCGCTTTGTTGTCAGACAGCATTGTGCTTCGAAACAAACAACAGTCGTTCACACATTGTTAAACTAATGCCTAGCCAGCGCCGAAAACTGTGCCCCAACAAATCGAGTGTCGACCTGTCGTGTTAACTGGGAAGATGTGTTGTCCAGCACATCTATTTACAGAAGCAATTATTTTTCTAAGATATTTCCCACGAGGGAAGTTCAAAATCATTTTTTATTAAAACAACCCAGAATACGTTTTTTCAAGGTTGACTCAATGTTGTTTCAACCATTCAGCCGCCATGGTATCTAATTGAATTTTTCACTCAATTAAAGGTGCGAGACTTCAAGTGAGACTTCACGTTTACCTGTTTCTAGTCGTCTTTGGTGCTTAATGCTTTGTTAATTACTTTTGATTTTGAGCAAAATTAACCCTTTAACCGCCAAATTATTCAATCTGAATTTTCACTCACTTGAAGATGTGTCTCGCTGACGCGATCCACAACTTCAAGTGAGTGAAAATTCTTCAGATTTGACAAAATGGAGGTCAACAAATTTCAAATCTTGCTGATTGATGTCATATTTTATCTTTAACGTGTTTAAAAGGTGGTACTTAATGTGCTAATAAAAACTGAAAACCCGAAGATATGCGGCACCGGCGGTTAAAGGGTTAAATCAGTATTGCGTCAACCCATAGGAGAGTTAGGAGATGTTAGTAAATGTGTAGTTAATGACAAGTCTTGACAACAACACTCGCTACCTTTTCTGTTCCAGCATGACTTGTTGCCGCTGTTGACCAGTCTACAGTAGCCGTCAATGAGATCCGCCACGTCCTCCGCTGATGACAGGGAGGGACAGGTCAACGTCAGAGCCTCCGCCGCGCCTGTTATCCGCACCTACAATGTCAACGCCCGTTAAACAGAGGTAAAAATCACACCTCATGTGTAATGCTGGTCCAACGTCTACGACGTTAGTCCAGCATGATTGCATCAAAACAACATCGTTCGACAACCATTGAACTTTTTCACACACGTTTATGATGCATATTTATAAAGTATATCTATAGGTGTTGTTTGCACGTATGCTCTCTACTAAATTTCGCAGCTATTTAGTCATTTACGAAAATCCATTTGAAGCTAGTATTGCAAACGTAATGTCTAGCCTCAAATAGATGAAAATACTGCTATTTTGGACAAATGTACGTCTAAAACGACAAAGAATAGTGTTCAGATAAGCGTCATCTTTTATATATAAATCACAAATAAAATATTTGGCAAGTGTAACAATTCTTCCATGGCTTTGGCTGCTCAAGGGCTGTTTGTACGTTAATTACCGTCAACACGCTCAAGGCTTAGCAATGAAGAGTAAAATTTAAATTAATTCGATCAGGCCGCAATGTGTGCAGAATGGTTTCAAGTGGTAGACATTCAAATTCACGAAAAAAACAAATCAGCTGACAAAATTATAGCAAAATGACAAATTTGCGAGGTTGTTAGCATGTAACTTTAGCTTGTTTGTTATAAAGTGAGCAGTGTGGAATACTTGCCTGGACAACACCCTTAAGGTCACTTTCGCTTGTTCCCGTTTGTATACACTGTACTTGCTCAAAGTCGGCCATGTGACACGGCTGTGGGAGAAAAAAATAAAAAAAGCACAAATCAGTATAAAATCATCTAGTATAGATACGTATCTCACACTTACTAACGACACCGTCACGAAGTGGTCATGGTTGTTGATAATTAACCCTTATGTTACTGGAACCATTACTAGCAAGTCTCAAGTTGAATAAATACCACTGAAATTTGTTGAAATAGTTTTGAGAAGATGCTTAGTTAATGATAAAATCATTTAATTTCGGTGGTGCATATTTTAAATAAATAGACTGTGAAATGAAAAATCAAAAAAATCAATTGAATGAAAACTAGTCTTCAAGAAAGTTTCAAAACAAATAAAATGCCACTACAATTTCAAAACTATCTTTTTATATAATAAATACTCGGTCAGTCAAATTGTTTAATTTTGGCGAAGTCTATTTTTCATGGATAAAAAAAAATGTTTCTCATCATTTAAAGCTGGAAATTGCGCTATCAATTTCAGAAAGAAACAGTGGCACCAGGGTAAAATTCAATATTGGAAATCAGGTTATCATATGTACGCAAGTTCATAATACAAAATGTGTTATGCGAGCTGCCGATATCTGACATCGCTATACTAATAATCGGCAGACACCAGTACTTAAATACTGCTGCATTACTCACCGATGAGGCTTTCTCTGTTAAGTAGCTGATACCCACATCAGGGCCAATGACTAGATCTACAGATACACTCCACCCAGCCTGTAACACAAAGCATACCATGAACCCTTAAAGCGCTACATTCCATTTTCACCCACACATTTAAATTTTCAGCCACTTCAAGAGGCGGAAAATTATTAATATTGGTTTAATTTGGGAGCAAACATTTGCAAATATTGATGTTTAAACACACATTTCGCTTTTGATAGCTGTGATTTAAACGGCTGATAAAACGGATTAAAAACGATTATAGTCGTGTTTGGCGATGAAAGGGTCAAGCACCACCCATGATGTCATTTATACACCGCATTTATACTTTAACCCTTCCAAGCCTGCTTTTACCATTGCCATCTTCATTCACTACAAGCGGCGAATTGCTGTCCCAATTATGTCGCAATTCTCGACTTGAAGTGGATGAAGATGATTTGAAGTGGGTGTACAATTTATAAAAATTTCCATGTATTGTAAACCAGTTTCATGGAAATTTTCTTTCTAAAACCCCTAGTTATAGGGAAAAAACTCTATTCAGGGATGTAAAATGATGCTTTAATGCATCGTGAGGGCTTAAAGGGTTAAATCAAATTTGTTTAAAACAAAATGACATAATCTATAAAAATAAGGGCGTTTCTAATTTTTTAAATAAGGTAATATGTAAGTATAACTTGCCAACAAATGTTTGGGAGCAAGCCGTCACTAAATTCAAAAGTAGCGCAACTAGCTAAAATTTAATATAACAGTGCATAGTTATATAAAACAGAACCGTGACAGCTTTCTCCATTGACATATAGCTAGCACTATTATTAAAATCTTATCATTTATAAGGTGTAAGTGATAAAAACTATTAACTTACCCCCAGTGCACACTTGAAATTCTCGTGGTCAAAACGCCACACTTGACTCAATGTCTCGAAGTATTTAAAGACACACTCCTCTGTCGATAATGTGGCGTACTGCTTGAATGTGTGCTGAATTACCTTCCTAAGCTGCTTGGGCTGAAACAGATTTTAAAACTATTATATAAGCTATCAAAATATAATAGTGATACTGTTTACACCTGCAGCTAAGCTTGACTGCTATCATTCCAATAACGTATGAGAACAATGCCAGTTAACCCGACAGTCGTGCAGCGTCTATATTTGACTATCGAAAAAAATAGATTTCACGCACATAGAACTGATGAAAATCACTGTTTAAAAAATAATCCTCCAACTGTAATCATCATTTTTTCAGAGAGGTTAATTATACATGATATCCTATAAAGAGAGAGAGAGCAGTGTGTTAAACTTCAGCAACGATGGACATGCAATGATTCAAGGGCACCCTATCAGGTGAAAGCCAGGTAAGGCCCGGAATGGGCTACGTAATTTACAGATAATGATAAGGCTTAACGAAAATAATGTAAATGCTATGTATAAACAAATGAAGACTTTGCGCCTGACTGAGAAGAGAATTACATTCACCAAACAAATACTGGCTCAGTTGACTTATGTTCATCGTGATCAGAGGCATTCTGGCAGAGTATCCTGTTGCCGGCGCGGTTATGTTCCGATTAAACAACAGCATCTCTGGTTTCCGGTAATAGGTCAAGTTTCCCGGTGCGCTGTGTAACACAGCTATCTGGATCGGGGCCAGGATCTGCCAAGGATTCGGTGATCCAGGCACTAGAGACACCACAGGGATGGTATGTTATCACAAGCAGACTGCCTGTAAACATCCACACACACCTGTCGCCTGTTCACCGCTTTACCGCCAGCGAGCGTGTCTGGCCTAAAGGCTACTATTTCCACACGTACCAGAGGGTGATCAACAGATGTTGCCTCAATGCCGGGCCAACGTCGAAGACGTTGGCACGGCATTGAAGCAACATCTGAACGTGATGTTTTTTTCTCAAACTCAGATCAGACTTCACACACGTGGCCACAGCATGAAAACCACACGTTCAGAGAAATACATCGCACATTACGTGAACTTGCTAAATCTCGACTTCTATTTTTTTCTCCGAAGGGTTATTTTTGCCCGAGTACAAATTAAATAGAGCAATCCTTTGATGTACAACAGGGGATTGTTTGAATAATTTGCACATGTAAACGGCCTTAACAAATTGCATCCAGTGTGAAAATTCCCTAACTGCGTGTCTGGCTTCACATGCGAAAGCAAACGATAATCAAGGCCCCCTTTTTTTTAAATAAGTGTAGAAAAAACGTGATCGCAGTTTTTCCCATTTTTATATTTGCCCGTCATATTCAGCTGTCATTTCCTTGAGATTCTGACGCCGTGGCGCAGCTGATTTGCAAGATGCTCAGGTAATTAAAGATGACATCACAACAATAAGAACTCCATGTGACATCAGTAGGATAGAAAACAACAACGAGAAAGGATATTTTTGGGGGGCCAACGTATAAAGCACTGAGACTACATTGCAGAACAGTCACTTAACCCTTAAAGCGCTGAATTATTTTTGTACAACCCATGGGAATCAAAGGTTTTTTTCTGATTCATTTGAGTACCTATGTTATAGGTCTACGGTCATTACAAATATTTTGATTCTCACAATGGTGGATCGACTTTAGGCTTCAGAATCTGACGTCTTTAGACGTCAGATTCTGACGACTTAAGTCGGTCCTCGCGCTGAAAGGGTTAACAATGATTGACAAACAAGCCAAGACTGAGCGGGGGACAATATTGGACGATCTCGTTTTCTAGAAGCTGGAGTGGAGTATGTACCACTCGAATGAGTGACACGCGATACGACTTTTTTTACAGGGGACAATAAATAGAAATGTTCTGAGTCTAACAGGACACCGGCATGGTCGGACGGTTTAACATTCAGCGAGGCACACACACATTCCCTCAACATACAGATGGTTGATTATTAAACCTACAAAAACACATTAGGGTTAACCCCTGTCCTGCTATGCCCGGATATATACGGGGTTAAGGATGTTTTAGATAAATAAAAATATCACTTAATTTTGATAAAATTGGTTGTAATAGACGCTTTCTTGATCCAATAATTTAATTTTAGACATGTCATAAATAGCAATATGTTCATAAATAGTAATATTTTTCGTCATTTGAAGCTGGAAATTGCGTTGGCAATTCCAGCTTCAAATGACGAAAAATACAATCGAAGCAATTCAGCAGGACAAGGGGGGAATATTAACAAATAATTACGTGTTTTGTTTTAAACTGCAACAATATAGACTATACCTTTGCACTGCTAAGGAAACTCTTGGGCAGAAATCTCTTTAAACCGACTTCCTTCTCCAAGTATTCCATGTTTGATTTTTTCTCTAAAGCATCTTTTTGCATGTTCCCAAAAAATCGTCTGAAAAAACAACATGATTGAACTCAACGAACTGGCATGCTATGAACAGTTCTCTAGTTGAAAGACAATGCTATGAACGTGATTGTTTAATAAGATGCTTTGTAAAATTATTTTTCACAATTAATGACAATTAAGATAAGAATAAGATTATATAGATCATGTATATCTGGCCGTAAATGCAAAATTGTAATCGCCAATAATAAGCTGACTATGTGCATGTTTTTACTTAAAACAATGCTATTAATAACACAAAGCAATATACAAAACAGCAGCCCAGCAAGCACGAGATGTAGACCCAATATCGCTGCAATGCGTCTCCGATACCGGTCCAACACTACAGCAAGAGCGGGCCAATGTAATTGAATTGTGTTTGCTTTGTGGCATTGTGCGATGGATAAAATAGTTAACTTTTAAAAAGGGAGATTGTTCAACATGTCTCGATTAAATAGGACACTTTTTCGATAGCCACTAAAAGGCTGAAGACATAGTAGCGTGGACCCGGCAGAAATCGTACGTTTAACCAAGGTTGGTTCAATGCTGGTCCACTGTCTGGGACGGTGGGCCAGCATTGAACCAGCCTTGGTGTTTGCTGGGTAAACTATGCCGCCATGGGTCCGCGGACTCACCTGATCTCAATACAGCCGAGTCTTAGAGCGATGTCCTGGTCCACATTTTCTGCTATGTCTCTCATGTAGTCCGTCCTCACCTGAACACAATGTCAGCGAATATTACATAAATAACCCTTATAATGCTAAGGCGGTATAACAGGGCTAAATTAGTTTAAAGTCAAGTAAAACGCCATTAGAAATTGCTAACATAGGTTCTGGCAGATGTGCAGTCAATCAGAGCAATTAAAATTGGGAGAGGTCAGTTTTCTATGAAAACATTTTTTTCGTAATTGGAAGCTGGAAATTGCTGACGCAATTTCGAACTACCGACGAATAAAAAAACGCAACAGCCAATTCAGCTGGACGAAGATTAAAACAGGCCGGCATCATGTACCAATGATATCTTGTATGATTTAGCATCCCTGTGCTCCCTCCGAGTGTCATCTCTCAGTACCCAACCAGTACTCCCACACCACCAAATTTGTGATTTGTTTTGGTGTTATGACCTTTGATATGCATACATAATTATACATGTATGCATCTTAACGGTCATAAGCCAATATATTTCTTCCACTTAATATTTCAAGGTCAATAAAAATGACCTGATTTATTAAATATCAAGTGTGTTAATTATATCTAATAAAAGATCAGAAAGTTCATTTTAGATACATTTTAAAAAACAAAAAATATACAACACGTTTGCTGAAATCCTACTTCATCTGACAAATATGCTAAAATCCTACTTTATCTGTCAATAAGGCTAAAATCCTACTTTATCTGACAAATATGATGAAATCCGACCCATTACAAACATTGTAGGCCCCCAGCAAACACAAAATATTTGTATAACATTTATCCAACGTCGGCCCAACGTCTTTGACGTTGGACAAAATTTGAATAAATGTTATACAAATGCTTTGTGTTTGATGGGCTATACCATGTTCAGTATTTTTTTTTTACAAAAGGCTACATCGTGTACATGGCGCATAATGTGACAAAGGTACTTAAATAGTTAACCCAGTTATCCAAGACTGTAAGGTCTTAATCCTTATGCTGCCGGGACCGAATATATATATGCGTCTTCAACCAAATGTCGGACCAAATAAATTGAACTCAAATTGCTAAAATATTTCGGGGTAGACGCTTAGTTAATCTGAAGATACAATTTTGCAGACGTTTATTTCTTCTGGAAATTGCGTCAGCCATTCCAGCTTTAAACGAATGAAAAATTGTCCAAAACAATTCGGCAGCATTAGTGTTAATAACTAAAAGTAAATATGATGAGAGATTTCTATAGACAAATGTAGCTTGCTTTACAAATACATGTACAGACTGGACATGTACAGACTGGACATTCCAATGCTACATATACACGTTCAGACGTTGTTGTTCACTAAAGGGGTACTTGGCGAGTCTAAATATATACCTTTTGCAGTATTTCAGTACATGTAATAATAGTAAAACAATCGCATAAATCGAAGGTCAGCTATTGCTTTTATTGATTGGTCTGCAGTGGATTCACGCTGCTGCGCATACACTGTATCTGTACACCCAAAATTACTTTGAACCATTGGCTTACTTCAGACATCATGTGATGTCATGTGAAGAATGTACACAGATGAGCAGTCAGACAATGTCCGGTAATCTTCGTCAGAATTAAAATCTAAATTTTTTTGAGACTTCCAAAAGTTCTAGACTCATATAGCATATTTCCCCTGTACTCCTTCAATATTAGCTAATACATTTTTAAGTAATCATACCTGATCATGGAAGAAGTAGAACGTGACACGATCTTTGGCGAGGAGATCATGGAAACTTTTGGGTAAATAGCGCACACGCAACTCATACCTGTATAACAAACACAGCAGCATTATCATCAGATACACATCCACTTTAGCATTAAGGACGAAATGCTCAGCCAGATTTAAGCTCAGCACGTGCCATCTCTGGGATTTAAAATGCGCTAAGTGCCACTTGCAAAGTGGCACTTAGCACATTTTAATTCCCAGCGGCCGATATGTTTTGACTGTTTACTTGTCTGTGATATTTATTTTTATTTGAGAAGTCTGATCCACACAGTTACACTTACTTCCACTCCTCTGTCGGATGAAGTGATTCATATTTTTGTCGCACCTGATACATGGACAAGTCTGTGTGCAGCCAGTAGCCCTCGCCGGTGGGCGGGTGAGTCAGACGCAGACCATACACACTTTTGTACGCCCGCTCACCGTGGGCCATACGACCTACCACCAGCGTCACTACCTCCTGAAAAAGTGAAGTTTAAAAAACACATTAATTTTGGTGCGAAATAATATATACTAATTTTACAGTATATTTTAAGCTGAATTAACTAACTCCGTAGAATTTTAAAATATGCAACAGTGCATGCTCACTAGAAGTGCAAATATATCAAGAGATCGGATAACTTATTTCAAATTTCATTTCAGGCTGTAATCATAGTCAAGTGGGTTCCTGGTGCAATACCATTCCTGAATTTATGAAAAATGTGACGAACAATTTAAACTGAAGGGATAGACAAATGAGTACATGTATTTCGAAATACATGTACATGTAAATTTCCCTTTAAAGGGAAAACTTAATATTTTTTTTATTATCCTGGACACTCTTCTGCCAGATAGGGGATAGTGGAAGGTCGGCTTCAATTTAAATTGCACAAACGACTTTTGTCGCTGTCAGTAACTCAATGCCATGTTAGTAATATGTCGTTGTCAATAGATCGTTAACCTGCAAGTACTTTGTCGTTGTCAATGGCTTACTAACCTATCAGTACTATTGTTGTTAATAGCTCATTTGCCTGCTACCCAGCAAACACGACACATTAAAACAATGTTGGTTTAATGATGGCCCATCGTCTTCGACGCTGGCCCAACATTAATTCAGCATTGTTTCAATGCGTCGTGTTTGCTGGGTGGTACCCTGTCTTTGTCAATAGCTGATTTACTGGCTACCACCCGGTCGTTGCCAATAGTTCATTTACCTGCTGGAGTCGTTGTCAGTAGCTTATTGAGATGCCAGTACTCTGTCGTTGTCAATAGCGCATTGAACTGTACTTTGTCGTAATCAATAGTTGATTGACCTACTGGTAGTAGTATGCTGTCGTTGACTTGTCAATTTAGCTTATTGATCTATTGGTACTATTTCAATGTCTCACTGAATGACTTGCCAGACGTGGTCAATAGCTCGTTCACATGCTTGTAATCTGTCGTTGTTATTAGCTCATTGACATGCTTGTAATCTGTCGTTGTTATTAGCTCATTGACATGCTTGTAATTTGTCGTTGTCAATAGCACTTGTAATCTCCCGTTGCCAATAGCTCATTGACATGTTTGCAGTCTGTCGTTGTCAGTAGCTCATTGACCTGTTAGTACAATAGAGCATTGACCTGTCAGTACTGTATACATAGTCAGCAATGTAGGTGGTCGTCATTATAGCCTGACAGCTATAAAACCAACCGCTGCGTTTACATAATATGCCAGACGACTGCAGCTTTATGGATGACATCAACTATCTCAACTAAAACAAATAGCAGCGTCCGCTTTATGTTGGCCCGACATGGTGGCCTTTCGCCTGGCCTTATAAAAACGTTGCTCCAACGTTTCGTGTAAGGAGTTGGGCAAGTCGGCGGCGTTCACCATTACCATACTTTATGTCCGACAAAAAACAACAATCAACCAAAATGCTGGCAAAACACTTTTGATCAGACGTTTTGTTTTCTGGTGGCATATACATGAACATGCACTATATAATCATATGTACCTGATACCACGAGCAAATACTAAATCAACTCGGATTTCAAAAAAATTATTTTGTGACAACAGTAATCAGCATATTTTTAAGGTAAACAAGAGCACACTCGATAATAGCCCGCCGCCGAATTATGATAAAGAAAGTCAAATTATTGACGTAAAATGAGAAAAATCGCAATAAATCGGCCATTTTTTTTTTTCGGCTATTATTGAACTTGTCCAAGAACTACTTATTAGTAACATGCATAACCAACTTGAAGAGGATATGTGAAAAACTTTTCAACTTATCGCGCCCACAAGGTCAAATTATTGACGTAAAATGAGAAAAATCGCAATAAATCGGCCATTTTGAATTTTTTTTCAGCCATTATTGAACTTGTCCAAGAACTACTTATAAGTAACATACATAACAAATTTGAAGAGAATATGTGAAAAACTTTTCAAGTTTTCGCGCCCACAAGGTCAAATTATTGACGTAAAATGTGAAAAATCGCAATAAATCGGCCATTTTGAATTTTTTTCGGCTATTATTGAACTTGTCCAAGAACTACTTATTAGTAACATGCATAACCAATTTGAAGAGGATATGTGAAAAACTTTTCAACTTATCGCGCCCACAAGGTCAAATTATTGACGTAAAATGTGAAAAATCGCAATAAATCGGCCATTTGTTTTTTTTTTCGGCCATTATTGAACTTGTCCGAGAACTGGTCATTAGTAACATGCATAACAAATTTGAAAAGGATATGTGAAAAACTTTTCAAGTTATCGCGCCCACAAGGTCAAATTATTGACGTAAAATGTGAAAAATCGCAATAAATCGGCCATTTTTTTTTCCGGCCATTATTGAACTTGTCCGAGAACTGGTCATTAGTAACATGCATAACAAATTTGAAAAGGATACGTGAAAAACTTTTCAAGTTATCGCGCCCACAAGGTCAAATTATTGACGTAAAAGGTGAAAAATCGCAATAAGTCGGCCATTTTGAATTTTTTTTTCAGCCATTATTGAACTTGTCCGAGAAGTGGTCATTAGTAACATGCAAAACAAATTTGGGAAGGAAACATGAAAAACTTTTCAAGTTATCGCGCCCACAAGTAAATGTTAACGCCGACGCCGACGACGCCGAACTTCAATTGCAATAGCCCACCTTTTTTAATTAAAATTAAAAGGCGGGCTAAAAATGATCAAAAACGACCGAACGTAAATATGAAATATTAGGGCGAAATAATCTCGATGTATATAATTAACACAGAATAAATATATTGTATCTACGCAAAGTAAACCAAATATACTGTCACATCTTGCTTTAGTTCTATTCTCTTCATAAAATATCATCTAGGTTACGATCCAACGTAAAGATATCGGGTCCGGCATATTGCACCATTAATCATTACTTGTGCGATCAATCATCGTGCCTGAGAACTAAACTTACTGATAAATCACGTTTTATTGATAAAAGGAATGCAACAGGTTTGGGGTCAGACTCCACAAAGTGCTGCTGAAGAGTCTTCGAGTGGACTGATCAATCAATCACTACTAAAGTGTGTGACTAACCCTAATAATTAACAGCATCGCAATGTATAAATAGATTCATATCCTCCGATTTAAAACCTTTGGCCTATATACCACTAGGAATTCCGGCTCTACAGTTATCTGGTAAAAAATACTAACTTTACTCACGTTTACGTTAATGATATTAATCCAATTATTAGTAATTTAGATATTAAAACAAACGTCCTCGGGAGTCCGGTATTAAATAAACCTACTAGTATAGTTAAAAGTTTACATTTTTAAGTTTGATCAAATATCATGTTAACCTTTAGAACACTGATGTCGACTTCATTCTGTTTTTACTAGCAACTGTATAACCAGTTGTAAAAATGAAATGAATCGGCCTCTAGGCCACCTGTGTGCACATATAGGCTAAACTGGGCCAGGACAACCTCCTGAGGATGGTGAGATGGCACTGTCCTCCAGACACAGGATTCGAAATTCGAGCCCTGGCGGTCTGAGGCCGAGCACGCTACCTCTCGGTCACGGAGGCTCCCCACAATACTGACTTTCACACGTGGATGGGGAAAAAACATTTTTTGTTTCTTTCAAACCGCCGAGACCGGGAACCGAACCCCGAACTCTGGCGTGAAAGGCAGCGGTGCTAACCACTACCCTAGGGCCCCCGCCCCAGTTGTTAAAAGTAAAATATGCTTTCAATCTTGAAATATATCTGTATATGTTGGGACTTAAATCTTGTTAATAACACAAATTTTCAGTCACTCGAAGTTGTGAATTGCGGTAGCGATTGCGGTAGCGAGACACAACTTCAAGTGGATGCAAATTTAAATTGAATAGCTCAGTGCTCTAGGGGCTAAATATTAAAGAAAAAACAGTAAAGGAAGTAGTTCAGGGATCTCTAGATATCATTATTAAATTGACATTTTCCAAATTGCCATTGAAATCTCACGTTTTGACAATAAAATAGCTTCTGTTTTCACAGAATCGTAATTGTTCCGCATCCCTGACTGTTTTATGACAATGTGTGATATAGGGCCCACTTCATATATTGCGCCAAATATTATCTTTGTGGTGAAAATGCACTCTCAACTATGTACATAATTGCGCTTTTATAGATTTTTTCTGTGTCATTCTGTCGAGATCTTCGTATAATATAATATGATGATGACAAAAATATAGCATGGTGCAATCAAGATAATATTTACCAGACGCTGGCGCGTATATGAAATCCTCTGTTATTGTTTTACTTACTGTACTACATACATATAATGTAAAATAATTGCCATATATCTGTATATACAGATATAAGAGGTGTCCAATTTTATAAAACATTGCGTTACTGTATACATGATTTAGCTTTGATTTCCAAGCACATCATGTGCATGGTGTAGAGGAGATTAGCATTTGATTCTAATTTCTTTGTGACCATGACAACATAAAAAAATAGATTATATACATCATTGAGTTGTCCATATTTGGGGGCGATCCTTTTATTTTTTAACGTTAAAGAGTTAGCAGGATTTCATTACAGGGAGTTACCATTTACAAATACCACAGACAGCATCAGCACTTTTGGGTGAGAGTTAAACCAATGCACGGCGACGTCGACAGAATGACACACATTATACATGTAGGCATATATAGAACTTTTGAAAAATGATTCATTTTAAACAGCCTACTATTGCATGTACTAACTCGGCAAGACAGAAATATAACCATACATCACAGTTTGAGTGATACATGTACATCTAAGCCAAGTAGAAGCTGCTATAGACCAGTCCACTGATCAATACGTTAGTCTAAAGTTACTTGATTGCTAGATCAGCGATGCAGACGTTGGCTTAGACCCTGAAGCGGGGCCTGCTAGTGACAGTATGGTATACAGCAGTGTCCAGGCAACACTAGTTGTCAGCTGAATTTACTATCAACAAAAATTTGCCTTAATATCCCAACGGAAATTACATCTCCCCATGTGCTGTCAGCCGCTTTTTAGGTCGCAGATAAAATCAATCCAGTCAGCAGTAGAGACAACCGGTCCTACCCCACGACCCTCATACACACGACGCTCAATAATATTCCTACTAGAAGTATGTATTACGAAATATATGTTACGGATAGGTGCAATAATATTTTGTATAAAATGAGCATATTTTATAAACGACTATATTTTAAATGAATTGATTACATATCACAACTGATGTACTTAAAGGGCCATTCCCAGGCAGATAGTCTGTTATATCATTTTGAGTTTTAGAATTAGTGCAGGCAATATTCCGATAGATTGCAACTTTTAGAAACATTCGTAGGCAACGTAATCAGGTTTCGAAAAAAACGGATAATGAAAAAATGTCGGTCATTACATTTTTGTCTTTTATATCGACCCGTTTTATAATGGACTTGTCATACGGTATTTGACAGGAAAAGTACACGAGTCACCAAAATTTATTATTTCCTTTTAAATTTTTTTTTTATAATTTACTAGGCGTAATCTATGATAAAAAGTATTAGGAGAAGTATGTAAGGTCTCGGATGTATCACATCGTCAAAGACGTTGCGAGTTTAGCAACAACGTCATCGGAAAATTACCACTTTGCTAACGGGCTTCACATTCAAAACAGGAAGGGTCAACACAGCTAAACTCGGCCGATTGACATGTTCTAAATCTTTGTGGGACATCGTGAACATCGCCAAAATACACAGGCAATACTTATGGGATGTTCGTGGCTGGTGTAGTGACAAAAAGAAAGGGATATTCCTTAGTGAAAAAAAATTCAAAGAAAAAACAAATCAACATCTGACATCTTTCAGCGGGCAGGTTTTATGGTCGATCCCATTGGCATTAATTTCATGGTTGTTCAAAATTGTATGAACATTCCGAAATACACACTGTGACTTATCTGGTACATATATCTTTCAAATGGAGGGGAGAAAGATAATATAGATTTACAATGATATAAGCCTGAATAACACAATTTAAACTTTTCAAGTTTAAGGCACTTGGGAATGGGCCTTTAACAGCTCATGTCTGAAAAAAGGACATGTCACTGTGTGCCACTTATTTGAGTTGAACATTATGCGCAACTCGAAATAAGTGGCACAGTTGTCGCATGTCGTACGACACTACAACTCCAGAACAGGGTATGTAATAATATTTCGTCGCAGACAAATGACAAATTAATAATGATTGATCTTCGGAGATTAACACAGAACACCCGTGGACGATTGATGTATCACCTCAACAAAGTGCCCGTAGCCCCGTATAATACGGAATCTCATGCATTCCATTAAGGACAATATTGTTTAATTCAGATGCAAGACCAGGGGAGCTATCGCCTTCTGGGATCACACAATGTGGGATGCTCAATGAATCATCACCGTCTACACGGGCCGTCCACATGCCGCATTGCAAGTTACGTATTTAGCATCAATAACGCGCAAGGCAGAACAATACCACCACCATTATGCATAGTTGGGTGGCTTGTAGCGCTGAAAACAGTAAATTGCTTCAAGACATGTCTTTGTCCAAATGCGAAGGCAGAATAGTCCCAAAAAATAACCATCATAGACTGAGCCGATAAATTGTGAACCAGCAAGTAGGGCTACTCAGTACATGACTATGTCTAGAGACTATTTCAAACAAAACTGGCGGTCAACATGGTCAAAGACCAAGCTTAACCACACTATATGAAACACATTGTACAGGCGCTCACTTCAACACGCATTGTTGTAACTACTTTTAAACTGCTTGAGGTTGTGTCTCGCTACCGCGATTCACAACCTCAAGTAGTTGAAAATCACTCATATTTATTTAATTTGACACCACGCATCTACATCAACAACCAAACCCGAGACATTGATTTGATATTGGAGTAATCTTGGGCCAGCGTCGCAAAATGAAGACCAACACTTATCCAGCATTGGATGTACGCCTCTTGTTTGCAGGGTATCCAGCAAACACGAGGCATTCAACCAGTGTTGTTTTAATGTTGGTCCACCGTCTACGACGCTGGTCCAACAATAAAACAACACTGGCTAAATGTCTAGTGTTTGCTGACTAGTATACTGTCGTGGAACGCCTAAAGGCAGTAACTGCTCACTTTTCTAGTAAGCAGATATTGCCTTTTGTCTTTACAAATTAGTTCACTACACGTACGTACCTTGACGTCTGTGGCGTCCCCACACTTGACGACGTTAAAGCCGCCAGACGGGAGGCGCACCTTCAGAATGGACTTATCCATGATGTCCACCGGGGGCACGATCCCGTACCGGTATAATACGGCCCTCAACCCCCAGGATGCACGTTCATGGTGCTGTCTGTACCCCGGGTCCTCAGTTGACGCCCCCGCCTCCTCTGGCGGCTCCTCCTGCCCGTCCTCAGCGCCACCTGACGACGGGTTGATGGGCTTCTCCCGGACTGGAGGCCATAAATGTGGCCAGGAAGCTACCTGTAACACATACAACATGTACGTAAGAAACACATTATAAAGCGGGCCTGGCAAGGATTCACAGCTAGAAACAGGCAAATCACAGACCAAAGGATCACCGAAGACGGCTCAAAAGTTGTACTTGTCACAAAAGTTAAGACGGCGAATCAACATGACATGCAGTTAAAATATCCTAATTTAACCCTTTAACCGCCGGTGTCGCATATATTCGGGTTTTCGTGTTTTATTAGCACATTAAGTAACACCTTTTAAACATGTTAAAGATAAAATGTGACATCAATCAGCAATATTTGAAAACAATTGACCTCCATTTTGTCAAATCTGAATAATTTTCACTCACTCGAAGTTGTGGATCGCGTCAGCGGGACACAACTTCAAGTGGGTGAAAATTCAGATTGAATTATTTGGCGGTTAAAGGGTTAATGAGGTAAGATGGGCGAAGAGAACTGCACTTGGGCGCTGAAGAGTATAGTAGGAGACAGTATAAAGAGAAGGATACAGGGATATTAATTAAATCAGCTAGTTAATTCCGTCATAGAGCACATATTTCTAGTTAGCAGTGTTAGGGGATCCGTAATGAACAAACCTCATAATTATAATATGCCTATAAATATTTAATGATTACAATCCACCAACGATATCGCCTCTGCGAATCGTTTTAAATATTTACACATATTACCAGACTGATTGTTTTCAAGTAACATACAGTCAATTAAAATCCACTTCAGGATAAATAAAAATATTGTTTGTCAGACCATGTTAAACTTCAGAATAGATTGAGCATCAAATGACATCCATCACGATGGCTATTTTTCACACTACACGAGATTCTATTTGATTTAACCGTTCATAAAAGTGAACGAAAAGCAACAATGGCGGTAATAGCGGCGATTGTGTGCATAACCTTGACTGTCAATCTAATACAAGGTCAGCGGTTATTGGTTTTTGTTGTTTTCAGACAGGGAACAGGAATGATAGCGGGAGAGGAATCACGGACCTGTATCCATATATACATGAGTATGGTTACATGTCATGTATCTCCACCATTTACCTGGATTACTCTGATTAACATTATCAGCGACAAAAGAAATATATTAACCCTTTAAGAGCAGGGTGTTAATAAGCAGGATAAAACACGATAAATGATCGCGACTCATAGTTAAAGAGGTAGCTTCTCAAAATATGTTTTTCATTAATTTGAGGTGGGATTCTTAACGCTACTTTTAGCTTCAAATGAGAAAAAAATAAACATACAAAAAGGTTGATTATTTATAAAACTGCGCTCAAACATTACACTTGCATCAGGTCTACGTCTCCTGTTTGTTGGGTTTTTTATCGTTTCTAAAATAACTAATTACAGCCATTTTAACAGACAAGTAGTACTACTAGTCAGTGGTAACAATAGGCCAGCTGGCCACCATAATCCTCCGACCCACCCTTCCCTGAACTCTTAACATTTTGTTTTACAGTAATCGCTAATAGTATAGCTATCAAGCACAGCTTGTCATGTATATTACAGATAATAAAGTCGCATGTCGGCTATTATAAATTTGATTAAGTTAATATTTTTCAAGGCATATATCCCTCCCTGAAACCACACATTTTGTTTTATATCAATGGTCTATAGCTATCTCGCATAGTTTTCTAGATATCACCCATTTTAAAGGCAGTAATGCCCATATTGAATTTGATCGAGTTGAAATTTGTCAAGCCATATCCCTCCATGAAATCGCACATTTTTTATAGTAATGATCTAGTTATCTATTTGCATTAGACAGAGTTATTGTTTTCATTTTTTTAAGGGAGGGGGGGGATGTCCCTACCTGAAACTGCACATTTTGTTTTGTAGTATTAATGGTATAGCTCTATACCGGAAACGAAAATGCGGACAGAAAGGACGGGTGGACGCACAAAGATCTGGGGCGAAGCCATAAGCCCCTCCGCAACTTCGCTGGGTGTGATAAAAATGTACAGCTAATTCCAACAACAAATACAATTCCAACAACATTTATTTACAAATAATTGTAATTATCCAAATATCACTACAAATCATGCACGATTAATCATATTTCTACATTGTGTATCAGCGACGCCAAATTTCAGCCTTTAAAACATGGAAGAGTAATTCAAGACGTAGAAGAAATGAAATGAGGATAAGAGAAAATCGATTACTACAACTCCTCAATACATGTACATTCAACGGTTTATTGATTTCGTCTGGATAAGACCGAAATCTAATTATTCACACAAGTTAAAAGTAACATGCAACAATGTGATTAGAAAATCCAAACAAGCCTTGTTAACTTAACACAACATATCGTCAGCTTTTTATGACGTACCTAGCTCTAAATTATCGATTTTAATTGGATAATCAAGAGTGATGAATAAGGCCTACTATATATATATGAATTCCTAAAAAATGATCTGCAATTTATGAAAAACAGCAGCTTGTTGTTGTTGTTTTTGTTATTAGCATGTTATAATTATTATTATGCTTTTTTTAGGTAGTGTGTTGTATCATGTAAATTGCATACAAATGGAAAAGCAAGTCCACTAATGTCTACCCACTATAATCGAGCTTCAGAGAAAGATAAATGATCATAGACATCAGGCAATCTCATCTGGCATAACTTTTCCATCTAGCATCCATTTTACACGAGGATATTTCACGCTTACGTTTTTGTTGCCAA
This sequence comes from Flabesymbios commensalis, assembly GCA_964017125.1. Taxonomy (NCBI): domain Eukaryota; kingdom Metazoa; phylum Annelida; class Polychaeta; order Terebellida; family Flabelligeridae; genus Flabesymbios; species Flabesymbios commensalis. The sequence continues at coordinate 56,510,109 of OZ024902.1, read as the reverse complement.
AGTAACGCCGGTAACTAGTTCTGGGTCATACCCTTGTATTTCTATCTGTTTGATTTAGGTCAGAACTCGGACTGGTTTTATTACCAGAGCAGCCAGCCTGAATCTCTTTACTTGTATTTTACATTACTATCATATACAGGTACATTTACATACATATAGTTATTATCCCTTGCAGAAAACATGCGAAACTAAAGGAATGTGTTTTCACATTATATAGCGAAAACATAGCCTCCTCTCATATCCGGCATTAGCATTGGAGCAGCATCAGGATGATCTGCAAAGTAGATGATAAAGGTATCTCACAAAAGAGCTGCAACAGCCAGTCTTTGCAATGATTTTCGAAATAGACTAACAGTTTCCAATAAATCATTCCTCTAGAAAAATCCCCGTTAAAACGTAAATGCGTTGTGGTTATAATTGTGTGCAAGATAGCTTAAAACCAAGCTCAAAATAAAATATCCTTTTAACGACAAAGACTGTATTGTTGGACAACTGCATTTTCACCAGAATAATTCATATAAAATACAACTGCTATTTGTTCGCATAGATGCTTAGAATCATTCAGTGAAAAAAAATTACACAATCAAAATATATGCTGGCCACAATGTAACTTGCATAAGAAAGATATAACACACGCAAAAAACACGCGCAAATCACTCTACCTCTAAACTGGATCCAGATTCTATGGTATCACATGGGTCACATCCACATATTCCAAAAACGCGCAAGTGCATTTAAAATCCCACCCTAAAGAAAAGGACTTCAAACGCACTATAACTGTAACCAACACCTAGTACCGCCCTGGTCCAACCACCGAACTTGTGAAAACCAGGTTGATTATATTTTCCTTGGGGTAAGCTGAGAGCACAGTAATAAGAGAGCTTCACCAGCCACACCGGTGAGCCTAACATCCCAGCAAAAACGAGACATTGAAACAATGTTGGTTCAATGTTGGGCCGACGTCGTAGACGGCGGACCAACATTGAAACAACATTGTTTTAATGTCTCGTGTTTGCTGGGATACACTCTATCCAACCGACCAACGGCCCGACGCCGGGCCGTTGTTAGGTATGTATATACCTCGGTGTTAACGGACGTAGTTCGGGAAGCTTTCAGCCCATCTGTCAGGAGTGGAGAGCTCGTCATACGAGGGACAGCCTAGATGGCAGAGGAGGCGCCTTATTTACGACCTGGTCCGGCGCCAAAACACTCATATCATCCCAACTGCATGTAGTCTGTTATGACATCCTGATTCTGGCACATAATATAGTCTTCCACTCACTCACGCCCTGTGTTTTCCTGTCCAGAGTAATCTGTTTATCAAGGCTCCTCCCTAAATATCTGTCAATGGACACACTTTGTAGATCATTGATCAAATTTGCCCACCTTCCTCTTCGGATGTAAATATGCATCCTGGTTCATCTACAATGTCTACATTTCACTATTATATACTGATCACACACTTTTTTTGTGATTTTGCAGACACTGAGATTGCGATACTATAAGTAGCACTGACCAATAGCAAGGTAGGGGTTTAGTGACTTTGTAATGCGTTCAAAACAGGGCAATCCGTTGTGATAAGTACATCATCAACAGCTTCTCATAATGTCTATACCTGGCTATCCCGAGCTCAGAGGCACCGAAGATATTTATACGCTTCACATTGCCTTTAATTAGGTAATTACGGCTTCTGAGCTAATCAATTAAAATATTCAATCACCTAAAGTAAAGCTGTCTGACTGCCGCGATCTAAACTTTACGTGGCTGAAAACTATTTGGATTTGTGAGCTTCGGGTCACAACGTATATTAGAGTGACATATTATAGACACACTTCACTTGAACGTTCAAACTGGTAACAGAAAAGTGGATACAGCAATAAAAACTACTAAAGACGACATAGAATTTTGTCTCGTTGAGGCCGTGTTTATGACAGTAGCTGTGTGTGTATGTGGGGAAATAATAGAAAACACTGAAAAATATAGAGCTAGCGACGGCCCAACATGGTCCAGCGTTTAAAAGATTGTCCCAATGTTCCACAGTCGCTTGTTCAGTATAGCTGGTGAGGCTGAATGTGATGGTGTAGTCCTACATCATAGAGTAACAGAGCAAACACGGGACATGGACACAAGGCTAGGCTAACATTAAAACCAGCATGTCGTGTGTTTCATAAACCTCACGTTACACATCCTTTAAAGGTAACATAGTTTTTGAGTTCAGGTATCATTGACTATGACCAAAACTTTATATCTACGCAATGTTGGCGTATATAAGTGTGGCCAAATATGCCCCTGGTCGTACATGTATGCCGCTTTGTAAAATATCAGATATACCCTTAATTTTCAGGATGACGAAATGATGTGGCGATAGCGGAATCATCAATCTTCCTCGTTCAGATACTGTCTAAACTAATATCATTTCAGTGGTTCCAGGTGGCACATGCCATGGTAAAGTCCTGAACTTGTGAGTTTTAAATGTAATTATTTTATAGACGACGAAAATATTTCTCAGACGCAAAAAATGTACCCGATTTTTCCCCCAGGATTAGATGCCACTTAGACTGTAGTTTTACGATTGTAATTTATAGTAGACATTATTATTAATTAATACAAGGAAACGAATATTTATGACATCCATGAACTAGCAGTCTGATTTAATAAATAGATATGTGAGTGTATATAAACTGACAGTACATAATGAACTGAATGCGTGAAGTTATCGAATACTTATTTCTACTCACGTGAGTAAAAGATATTTATGGTGACTTGGGAGGCCGAGGATAGACTATTCATAATCATACTATTACTTAACGGTTAAACCTGTTAACCCTGAAGCGCTGAATTATTCTGCATAAATCATGGAGACCAAAGGTTTTTTCAATTTGAAATCATAAACATGATAAATATCCTAGTTAGCTCTTTTTGATTCATTTGAATACCTATGTTATGGTTCCAAGACAAATGGAAATATTTTTTCTCTTACAGTGCGGGGATCGACGTCTCAAGTCGATCTCCGCGCTGTAAGGATTTGAGGTGTTATATAAAGTGTTAATAAAAGCAAACGACCAACAATGTATACACAAGATATAAATCTGATGTATTTTTGATATGTTGATCCGACCTTAATAATTACATGATATACATGGGAGACGAGATGTACAACGTACGATGTCACACACAACCAGAGATAACACTGGACGTTGACTTAATGTTGACCCACCAATCAAAATTGGGTCTAGCCAGTAGTGTTAGCTGGGAAAGTATCATATAATGGTGGCGTGTCGTGGACAGTAATAAACACGCCGGATAATTGGAAGAGTTGGTTATTTGTTTAGCCTCCTGTACACTAATTATGAATAAGCAATAGTTACAGCATAAAACATGACATCGTCACGTCAGAGGCGATCATAAATACAGGGGGTTAACGAACCATGGGCAATAACTGTCAGACTGTTAGAAATGGTGACACAACACAAAGGCAACGTCTGCCATCTGTCTCCATCCAGCAAACACGACACATAGATACAATTTTGGGTCAATATTGGGTCAGCGTCGCAGACGGTGGCCCAACATTGAGCCAACATTGTATTCATGTGTCGTATTTGCTGGGAATTGCAATTGCACGAGAATAAATAACTAGCAGGTGCTCTCTTTTGCTGCTAAACGTGGGCGTTTCTCACAAGGAGTAGTCATGTTTATTATTCAGTGAAGTCAATAAATATACTGGTTTATTCTAATACATATAATAATGCTACGTGATATTGAATTTCGGACACAATGGGTTGGATCTGGATGTAGTGCAAGTTGAAGATGTATTATCAACACATTTGACTAGATAGGCCATTCATATTGCAATCAGTTTGCAGAGTGCCTTCAAAATTAATGACCTTGTTACTGGTGACGACTTGGCACCTCAATCAAGTACTGCCCAAGTCCTAGGACCACGTATCTGGATCGTGCGGCTTCGTGAAGCATCGTGAATACACGAGCGAGGATCGTGTTAAGAAAGGCTTTTGCAAATTACACGGGTTTGAATCAGGGATGTATTTGTGACCGGCCAACGCCTCTGATACTGTGGCAATACTCAGCCAGTTTAGTGTGAGTCTTATTTGATGGGCACCAGAGACGGAGAGGCGACCGTCTGGCTGGCTTGCTGTCTGCCTTCGCCATCACAGCCAGCTAGTCAAATGGTCATGTAGTGTTCTAAATGCTATAAAACACTCTGCTTATATACTCTTTGAAATAAAATGTATTCCGTATGTAAAATATTCGAACAGTGCACCGTATATATATACAATAAGTATACTAGTGTTATAGGTACATATGTACAGTTAAAGTGGTATATCATGTATATTGCTGCATACTCGCGACTGCATTGGACATTTTGAACCAGCAACCAGAGAATACCGTATCCTGGTATTGAACATAAACCTCGCTTGTCCTTTCCCGGCGTATTGGTCAATGTTCGATTGGGAAACGATCGGGAATACCTTTGCCATCGCAGAATACACTCTTGTTCAAGCAGATGAAACCGATGTATACATGTAACTTCTCTTTATTACTATAGTAAAAGACATTAGAACATGTTTTATGACTGTAATGAAATGCTGATCCTTAGATGTACATGATTGTATGCTGCGATGGAGAAAGCTCTGAGGACAGTGTTTGCCAAAATATTACCACTTACTGATCAGATCAATAGTTCAATGATCCTGATTAGCTGTTGTCCAGATACAGAGTGATTGAAAATATCCAATTTGATCAGAGAGATTATATCGCTATCCTCATTACCTCCCTGGTTTGATGAGTTGTTAAAGGCCGCCCGCCCGCCCGCCAGCCTCTATATCCGTGTGGAAAGTCACAAGTAATGTATGTAGCAATAGGTGCAGTCAAATATACCAATGACTGTTAAACATTCCGCTGTTAATAGCAGATCGGCAAATATGGTGGTGAATATCAGAGATCTAACAATCGGCCACATTTTCCACTAATATTTGATTTTGACATTATAGAAAATAACCAACGGTATTCATGGTATTGTTATTTTATTATATTTTTTTTAATTGTTCTCCAAGTATGAGATTTATCTCGCTCTTTATTTCAGAGATTATTTTCACAGTTTCTGGTCATTGTAGGGTTAGGTCATGTGATGCTGGGGTCCTGTTATTAACCCTTTAAGCCCCGAGCATGACTATCATCATCACCTTTTGACAAGCACAACTTAATTTATTATAGCACCCTTTAAAGCTATACCGCGCATTCCATAAGCAAGATTGATAAATAATTAGCCTCCGATTTGAGAAATCAAAATCGCGTGAGCGAGAGACAACTTTAAGCGAGTGAATAACTCAATTTGGTGGTTGAAGGGTCAAAATCACTGAGGGAGATATTTGTATACATCCTATTAGTATTAGGCTTGTTAGAATCACCCGCCCAATTTAATACACTACGCCAACATATCCAGGATACGCATTCAGCACATCAATAATAACAAAACCTTCATGTGCAAATATCGTCGCCTCGGAGCTAAAGGATCCTATCTGACACTCGTTAGAGTGGCAGATAGGATCATTTAGCTCCGAGGCGACGATATAATCTACTCACAAAATAGGGCTCTCGATCCACGTGCAGTGCCTTATACTTACAGTACTTTACATTATACAGTAAAATCTACATGCCTGGTGTCGTTGCACACCAACTACGTGCCCTGGTTGGTCGTCTGTGTTTCTCGTTGTAGTACAGTTTGCTTTGAAAATATATTCCAACTATTGCACTGTATCGCTGTTATTGAGTAACGGCTGGGGTCAAAGGGTGATGTTTACAAGCTTAACCACTCAATGCGGAGTTATGCTGTGACACTTTCATCTTCATTACCAAACAGTATACTTTTAATTTTCTGACGAGCTGTAGCACCAGTGTGATCTATAGTGGATTTTATTACTGAATCCATTAATCCGGATTAACAGTTCTTAACCCTTGTCCTGCTGGACCCGAATATATACGGGGTTAAGGATGATCAATAAAAACATCACTTAATTTTGATAAAATAGTTTTTAATAGACGCTTTGTTGATTCAATAATTTAATTTTAGACATTAGACATAATTTTAGTCTATTTTTCATAAATAGTAATATCTTTCGTCATTTGAAGCTGGAAATTGCGTTAGCAATTCCAGCTTCAAATGACGAAAAATACAATTGAAACAATTCAGCAGGACAAGGGTTAAACCCTTCAAGCCCTGGAGCTCTGAGTTAACCCTTTCTGTCATTTGAAGTTGTCTCAATACCGCGATACGCAACTTCAAATAACTGAAAAAAAAACAGATTGGCTATAGTGACGTCAGTCACTGCGCTCCAGGGGGTCAACACTTCCAGTGCGTGGATCGACATTAGACACCAGAATGAGTAAAATATGTATAATGGCCGTAGACTCATTACATAGGTATTCAAATGAATGGGAAACAGCTAATCAAAACAAACATATGTCAGCGCTTAAAAGGTTAAGAATTTATATGGGATATGTGCATCGCATAAACTATTTAGAATAAGATAATTCCAAATAAGGCTTTGAGCTTTCAATTGATATATTACACTTGGGATTCTAATCAAACCATTTTCATCCACACTGAGAAGAGAATTGCGACAGTGATTCACTTCAAGGTAAATGAAAATATGAATCACTACCTGGGTTAACTCTTACAATGCTCAAATAATTGTAAACTAGGAGAACAAAGGGTTATTTTAAATTTGAAATCATCATGAATTTCTTGGCTTTTCTGCTCCATTTCTATGTTATGGATCCACATCCATTAGACGTCAAATAGACGTCAGATTCTGACGTCTAGTCGGTCCCCGCGCTGAAAGGGTTAACTATGGTTAATACTATGAAAACACGAGACGTTGACCCAATGCTGGGCTAATGTTGGCCCAGCGTCGTAGACGGTGGGCCAACATTAGCCCAGCATTGGGTCAACGTGTCATGTTAGCACATAATCAGGGTATCAGACACAATATACATAAAACCGACCTCGTTATGTCGTCAACTGTTTTATACATCAAGGACAAAAATGTTAAAGTTCATACATTTCTTCCCAGCTGCTCTAAACGCTAAACATGCGTAGGCCCTATATCTCATTCAACGAGAACAATACAATTAAGTGGATGTGGTTTGAGTTTTTTTCAGATTAGGAGCCAGTGTTAGCAATGACAAAGAAGCTGGTTCACACGTTGAATTAATGTTGGTTTAACGTTGGTCCACCGTCTACGACGTTGGACCAACGTTATACCGACATTGATTCAACGTCCAATGTGTGCTAGGTTATATACCTTAGTAACGGAGGGTTGCAGCAGCTTGAGCTTACAGTTCATACAGCCGCTATAAACTCAACAAGCTATAAGATACAACATTATGGCAGAATTGATTTAACGTCGGAACAGCGTCGAGCTGATGCCGTCTCAGCTGGGATATATATGCACGCTATATATAAGATGTTTTCGAACGTTATAAACCTGTTAAAACATTGAATGTATAAATGCCGTTGGCGTCTTGTAACCAGGCCCACTGTCTACACGCGGAGACGATATTTATAACACTAAAACGATCGAGCAAGCAAAGAAAATCAAACATGCCGATGGACGAGAGCTGAACTTGTTGACATTTCCTATCATGGCATAAGTGTTAATTAACAGGCTGCAGTCGGCTAATATGCCACATGTCATGACGCGACGCAGATTCGTAATAATAGGGTCAAATCTAGGTTAATGCTGTTAATTATGCGCGATCAATATATCATGCATGGTCGACGTAAAGACATTAATTAAATATTCACAGTGTCCTGGAATCTTCTCCACACGCAACAATTAGCACTGGAACAATGGGAATAATATGTTACTAATCGCATCGAAATAACCCTGATGATATCGAATTGTGTTTCTCTGTTGTTTTAAATTCATTTAAAGCTGGAATTGACAACGCAGTTTCCATTTATGCGCCATATGGCATATTTTAAATACAATTCAATAACAAATATTACAGTCTTTATTTGACATATATATAACTTGAGTATTTTATAAATGAAACTATGAGTAGAAATTGTCAAATACCTCGTTGTTAAGAGTATCATAAATAATATTAGCCCTTAGAACACTGAGCTATTCAATTTACATTTTCAATCACTTGAAGTTGTGTCTCGCTACCGCGATACACAACTTCAAGTGACTGAAAATTTATGTGATTTGGGAAATTTAGGTCCCAGCATATATCAGTTTTTCAAGATAGAAGGCATATTTTACTTTTAACAGTCGGTTATCAGTGGTTATACTGGAGCTAATAAAAACACAGAATTTCCAATGTATTCAACATCATTGCTCTAATCTAAAAAGTCTCAATTATAGACATTATCTATTACTCAGGGGACACTATTTGTTTTGGAATGAGAGAAGACTCAGATGGCATAATCTGTTAATGTGTATAAATAATGCAGGTTAACAGGTGGTTGAGGAGACGTGGGACTGTAGACAGTAGTAGAGTCATCCTGTCTGATCCACATAAGCTGTCACACCTGTCTTATCTCTCAGTCTGCAGACATCCACCCGGCCAACACCTCACAATCACAAACCATACTCAACACGGACAGCTGATTACATGTACATGGCTGCGATAGACGCTGGCTAGTGCCAAAAAAATAAAACTCTCATCTCCCTTAGATTCCCAGTCACGCGATGTGTTTCGATTCATAAGCATGATCGAAATAACTACAAATATACAAATAAGTTCAATCTGTGTTCAGTATTGAATCATATAAATTAAAACTAGATTAGTTTGTTGTTCAGTATTGAATCATATAAAATAAAACCAAATTAGTTTGTTTTTTTCCGACACGAGTCACTAAATTCATAGCAACATATACATGTTAATGTACACAGCTGAGTACCAAACAATAAGCTTACAGCAAACAATAAATAGCTCAGTGAGACTTTACTAGACAAGCACGTCTACAATACATGTAAGCAGCAGCTATACACCGTAAACGATGTCGAGTTTTAGTGGAGTCCCAATTAAAAAAAATCCAAAGTATCATATTACGTGGAAGAAAGTGTGTCCGCTGAGATATTGTTTGCGGTTTATCTGGTGGTGTCAAAAAAGCATTCACCGACAATGACCTTAACCTAAACAACAAGTGTTCATCAAACCAATCTATTGACTCGTTCTAAAGAGTAGGTGATTCAAAAAAAAGCTCTCTATATTATAAATACTTCGTCTCCTTGGATATGAAAGGGTGTATCTGCCACTTTGTTAAGTGGCAGATACACCCTTTCATATCCAACGGGACGACTTAATCAGCAAACCTGATACGTTGACTCCTATTTGTTAAGATATGTGAGCTTCATCAGTTTTCAAAATGTTCAACATCACATTGCTCTAAACAATCTAATTTTGGTTGGATTATATCCTTTTGATGGTTGATGCCGAATGCGTGCGAGTTTATTCTAACAACAACATACGCCTCTTTTAGTATCACTGGGACCATGTCCAATGGCTCCAGGATACATTGCCGGAAATTGGGAAAGCGATACATGCCGCAGTCAATCATACGTACGTGACAGAGCAATATGTAATACCAGAACACGAGATATCATCAGCTCTATATGCAAGGAGTTCTCGTCCATATTTATACATCCACATTTCCATACTTGGCTACTGTTTGAATAATATTAACATCTAGTGATATCAAATGATATACAATATATGATTAATTTGATGCTTACGTTTAATTTCGAAAATAAATTTAGCTATAATTAGTTGTCGACCAGTTGCCGACTAGCATGAATGACAGATATTCATATATATTTTATTACGGAATCATTTCATTCAAATTTCATTCAAAATCATTTCATTTCATCATTCATTCAAACTCATTTAACAGTTTCTGACTATTCACTTGCACTTCTAGCACAGTTTTTCAACTATACTGTATAGCATACATTTGGTTTCATTGCTGCTATGACGCACATAATGAAACAAAATACAAAATCGGCGTGGATGACATTTGTAATAATAGAGCAAAATGATGCAGACGATGGAGAAACACGTGTACCCAGGAAACACAAAACATTTGTATAACATTTGTACAACGTCGGGCCAACATTGTACAAATGTTATACAAATGTTTTGTGTTTGCTGGAATATAAATGGCATGTCATGATGAGAACTCACCTGTAGAAGACAGAGCCCAACCAGTCCTGTGGATTGTATAAGAAAGGGCAAAGTGGAGGAGAGATAATCCAGAGGTGGCGGCAATCAGTGGAGAGATTAGCAGGTGGATCAGTCTATCCTGTGTGTAGTTTATCTATGGGTGGTGTGCCGGGATCAGCGTGTAGGCCACGACCTGATCCCTCTCTCTCTCTGGATCCAGTGCATCCACATCTATCCTATCCTATCCCTCGTATCCACTTCATACAGAGATGCGACTGACTTCACTCCAGACGGCCAAGCCGCCGATCTATTGGCTTTGCTCCCGCGCCGACCACTCTTTTTTTACGTGCCACATCCGTTTTTATAAAACGCCAAACAAATTAGTGCTCGTTTGTTAAAGCGTGGCGCCAGAAATCAATGATTAACAAAACGGCGGGCTGTGAAAAAAGTCAAGCACGCACAGACGACAGGAAAGCTGGTAGGGCCGCACCCGTCTATCCATGTGGCCTGCAGAGTGGTGGAGCAGCCAGCCAGTCAGCCAGCACATAGACGACCTTGTCCAGAGCCAGACAGAAGAGAGCAGATGGCACACAGCAATAGCCTGTGTGACTGTACAACAAGCCTTGTCTTCTCTCTGCGCATGCTCACTACACCGCCCACATGTACACACGGCTAGGGATGCCGGACATTATATTGCCGGCTAGCGTGAACTGACACTTTAGGCTCCAGTGACCACAATCATCTGGTTCTTTGCTCGATGTAAATATAATTTACATCACATTATTGAGAAGACAATATATTATTATACTATGTACGCTGTACCGGTGTGTCAATATTAAGCCTTAGTTTGTAAAGTGTGGGTGACGTGTTTAACAGCTTTTTAACCGAGTGGTTTTCTCAGAGAGACGGAAAATGACGGCAATTATACCATAAATAGTCATTTTCATGACACACATGACACATTGCATGCAAAGGAGTGATCGCTCGTTGATTAAATATTTATAATTAAATCGCCATGATTGATTATTTATGAAAAATGAACGAAATTAACAAAATCCACTCCCAAGGAAAAAGAAAGTCACAAGACCAATCATCAATATGTGGACCATATCAGACTCGGTGATCAGCCCAGCGGCTCTATACAATCCGCCAATATTCTCCAGCTATCATTGGCGTAGATGACAATCTCAACCAATGAGAGGATCAGAAAGTGACGCAACCAGCTCGAAAATAGTAGAAATTCATTCACGATACACGCAGCAAGATCATCAGATCATAGCCGTCTATATAATATGTACTGGATTATGTCGATAGAAATGTCCATCCACAAGAGGCTCTGAATCACCGTAATGATTCATACGATATAACAAGCACTTTAACCCTTTAAGCCCTTACGATGCATTAAAGCAACATTTTACATCCCTGAAAACAGACTTAATTTCCCTACAATCAAGGGTTTTAGAACTAAAATTTCCACGCAACTGGTCGACAAAAAAAAGTGATTTTTTTTATTATTTCAAACCACATCAAATCATCATCAACCACTACAAGTCGAGAATTGCGACAGCAATTCGCGGCTTGTAGTGGATGAAGATGACAATGTGAAATTCAGGCTTAAAATGGTTCAAGTAAAGTTATTATTGAATTACGACACCAAGCAGATATATCCCAAAAAATATCAAAGTGGTCAAACATATCCTGGGGGATGAATAATCACTTGGGAAGCGAAATCGGTAATTTTTGCAATCGCGACAAGGTGACTGAACGCTGGCTGAATGTTGCGCCAACATCTCAGACGTTGGCACAAAATTCAGCCAGCGTTGGTGAATCACGTGGTGATTAAAGGGATCAGATATAAGCAGCGGAGACAAACTGCTCGTGGAAAGCAGTGATTCCGGTGGAAGAGGACCCCGGAATGCGATATTTATAGAGCGACGCGGGCGACTTTCATTCTGAGTGGCAATATCGGCGGGCCATTTGATTGCTGAGATTATATTAGCCTGTCAGAGATCAAAGTGGATCGCCAGTATTATGATCAGAGGAAAACACCCGCCACCAGCTAATCGCACACTAAAACAACAAGTGAATATCAACATACACAACAAATAGAATAATACAGGCCTACATCTACTCAGTTTCACCATTTATATTGCATTTACCCTATCGGATACACCTGAATGCAATTTCACATAATTATATAAAATAATATCAGTAACATTTTCGTCGCACCACACGATTCTAAGCTGATACAAAGGGGGAAAACAGAGAAACAAGACTACATAAGTCCAGGAGCTCCCGCGACGAATTAGAATTTGATTTAAGCAGTTTTGTGTAGGGTTTGTAATGAAGTCCTAGGCTAGGTCTAAAATCAAGACGCAAGACAACTAGGTCTAAGAAGCTCAGTCTAAGAGTAAGATAAGAACTAGACAGTCTGTCAGAGATTGCAAACCTCCATTTAAATTAATGATCCTAATCAGTATCCCAGTAATGGTCTACCTATCTGGCACGGTTTACCTGATATCAGGCCAATCAAGGTAACTAATAGCTGATTTACGGTCATTTTGAAATCGATATAAACTAGTTAAAAACTTAGGGTGCATCCTCCCCCGAAACCTCAAATTTTGTTTTATAGTAATGGACTAACATCTAGCACGGTTTACCAAATATCGGCCATGTGAAAGTGAATAATGGCCTAAAGGCGGCCATTTTGAATTTGATCAAGTCGAAATTTTCCAAGATGCATCCTCAGCTGAAATCTCACATTTCATTCTATAGTAATGGTCTAGCCATCTAGCACGGTTTACCAAATATCGCCCCTGTGAAAGTGAATAATGGCCGATAGGAGGCCATTTTGAATTTGATCAAGTCAAAATTTTTCAAGATGCATCCTCTCCTGAAATCTCACAATTTGTTTTATAGTAATGGTCTAGCCATCTAGTACGGTTACCAAATAACAGCTATGTGAAAGTGAATAATGGCCGATAGGCGGCCATTTTTAATTTGATTCAGTCAATTTTTTTCAAGATGCATCCTCTCTTGTAATCTCACATTTTGTTTTATAGTAATGGTCCAGCTATCTAACACGGTTTACCAAATATCAGCAATGTGAAAGTAAATAGTGGCCGATAGGCGGCCATTTTGAATTCGATTGAGTCGAAAGTTTTTAAAAGGCATACTCTCCCGAAACGTCACATTTTGTTTTATAGTAATGGTCTAGCTATCTAGCACGGTTTACCTGATATCAGGCCTATCGAGGTAAATAATGCTGATTGTCGGCCATATTGAATTCGTAAGTTAAAAATTTTCAAGGTGCATCCTCCCCAGAAAACTCACACTTTGTTTTATAGTAATCAGGTAATGGTCTAGCCATCTAGCACGGTTTACCAAATATCAGCCATGTGAAAATGAATAATGGCCGAAAAGGCGGCCATTTTAAATTTGATCAAGTCAAATTTTTTCAAGATGCATCCTCATCTGAAATCTCACATTTTGTTTTACAGTAATGGTCTAGCCATCTAGCTCGGTTGACCAAATAACGGCCATGTGAAAGTGAATAATGGCCGATAAGCGGCCATTTTGAATTTTATCGAGTCAAATTTTTTCAAGATGGATCCTCTCCTGAAATCACACATTTTGTTTTATAGTAATGGTCTAGCCATCTAGCACGGTTTACCAAATAACGGCCATGTGAATGTGAATAATGACCGATTGGCGGCCATTTTGAACTTGGAGGAGTTGAATTTTTTCAAAATGCATCCTCTCCTGAAGCCTTACAATTTGTTTTATAGTAATGGTGTAGATATCTTGAGCGGTTTTCATGATATTCCACAATATCAGGCCTGTCGAGGTGAATAATGGCTGATAGGCGGCCATTTTGAATTTTATCAACTTCAAATTTTTCAAGATGCATCCTCTCCTGAAACCTTACAATTTATTTGATATTAATGGTGTAGCTATCTTGAGCGGTTTTCATGATATTCCGCAATATCAGGCCTGTCGAGGTGAATAATGGCCGATAGGCGGCCATTTTTAATTTTATCGACTTGAAATTTTTCAAGATGCATCCTCTCCTGAAACCTCACAATTTGTTTTATAGTAATGGTGTAGCTATCTTGAGCGGTTTTCATGATATTCCGCAAAATCTTTCAGTCGGATTTAACGATGTTATAAATTAGGTCAAAGTGCTGGGTCAACTTCAAGGTCAAGGTCCAAAAACCTGAAAAGGCACAACTAGGGACCTTAGAGAACATGTATGTGCAATATGACTGTCATCGGCCCAGTACTTTTCGAGATCTGCTCCGGAAACGAAGTGCGCGTCAAAACGTCTAAATAGGTCATAGTTCTGAACCAGAAGTAGGTCAAAGTTCAAATACCCCAAAAGGCACAACTAGACCCCCTAGGGGTGTTGTGTGTAAAATTTGAAGACAATCGGACAAGTACTTTCAGAGATATGCTCCGGAAACGAATTGTTTACGGACGGCCCAACGGCCCAACGGCCCAACGGCCCAACGGCCCAACGGCCCAACGGCCCAACGCCGTCACATCATCATTTTCTCCTCTGCAACCTTGCGTATTGAATTCAGATTAAAAATATTTTAACCCGTCCATTAGCCACCTGGAAGTAACCCACATACCAAAAATTGTTATCCTAGCTTATTTTCTCACAAAGTTATAGGCAAAAGAAGAGGCCAAAAAAAAACGGAGGTAGAATCCATAGCTCCCTTCGCTCACCTACGGTGACGGCGGGAGCTAAAAAGAATGGAAAGTGCTCAAACAATGACTGCAATTTATTGATACCCCCATCACACAGTTATTTTCTGCATTTTATACTCAACTTTGTCTTTGTGTTAATCTGTATTTTCACAAGATTTACATTAAGGGTACATTAACAGGATTAAGACCAAGAGGCTAGGTTATATATTACTCACATGGTTATCGTCTTAATTGTGGTATAATCAACAAATGTGATGAGAGAAAATTACAAGACAAACAACTCTCGGTGGCTAATGGTGGTTGTATCACTCTATCTACCATCTGCATGACATTGGTGGAAATAATCTGTCAAATAGTGTATTTTTTCCAGTGAACATCAGAAAGAGGTTCAAGGATATCATTATGCCTATAAGAGGAACCCATGTGACAAGAACATGACTGTACTGCAGAGGCAAACAGCAGTAACTGCGTCGTTTACAAGTAGGCAGTTACTGCTGTTTTTGCACGTCAGATGAAGATATCCTACCATAGCGGTATTTATTTTCCTTCTTTACCGATAAATGCATTAGAAACCTGCGGACGACAGGCTTAGTTCATTGTTCAGGAGCTTAGCTACACATAATAAGAACCCACGCATGGGATACAAGAATACTAGCAGGAAGGGAAGTGGGAAGAGATTTCCGCAAGCTTAACTGCCACGTCGCAATGGCACAAGAGGGATTCTTCCTTAATGAGTTCATATATCATGGAGTTACTGTTTCCATGGTCACATCCTAGAGAAGGGGGGGGGGGACTTACTTGGAGCCACTAGGCTGTATCAAAGAGGGGGATTATTATCTAGGCCTAATATCTCATCAGTAGCCAACCATACAGAACACTACACAACATACACGAGACGATGACTCGATGTTGTTTCATTGTTGGGCCAACGCAGCAGACGGTTGACCAACATTAAAATGACATTGGGTCAAAGACTCGAGTCTTCTGAATATAATAACTATCTCGAGGTGAAATGGCAAAATTAAAAAAAGCCGTTTAGCCCACAGTACTAAACCATAGGACGTGAACAGAAAGCTCAAAGTTACAGAAGATGGTTGGAGATCAAAATCATTACTAGTAAAAGCTCGCATTATATATCTAGATCTACCTGCCTTTCCGCTATTATAAATGTGGTGGAAGGTTACATATCGGTAAAAACTATTATATACTGTAGATCTACCTGGCATCCCGCTAGTAAATGATGAATTCTAATTGTTCATGTCCTCATTTACTCGACATCTAAGTGGCGTCCCGATGGTCCCTTTAAATCATTTTGTGTACACTCTAAATAACACTTATCGACGTCGAAACTCGTCCTCAATTAGCAAATTCAAAATACTTGGCCTCCGATATGACAAATGTATATAGATTAATATATAGATAATTATATAGATCAAATTTATAATTCAGAAATAACAAATATACACTAATTTGAT
The DNA here is from genome assembly GCA_964017125.1 of Flabesymbios commensalis. Lineage (NCBI taxonomy): Eukaryota > Metazoa > Annelida > Polychaeta > Terebellida > Flabelligeridae > Flabesymbios > Flabesymbios commensalis. Next base: position 56,493,730 of record OZ024902.1, on the reverse strand, counting down.
GCATTATCAATCCATAATGAAATTATGCAGTAATTTGATGCATTATCAATCCATAATGAAATTTAACCAGACATTTGCCACATTCTCCCCTTGGTATTGCAGGGGTGGTGAGCAACACTATGTAAACTAGTATGCCGCGACGTTTTTTACAGGCATAGTGTATTAACAGGTAATCATGGTAATTATAGACCGGTAATAATTAGCGTTGTCTGTGTGACAAGCATTATTATATTATATATATCGGGCTAGTAATGAATACGATGTTTTTATTATAATTGAACACTTACCATTAACAATTAACCCTTGAAGAGTTGCAATTTTTGTATAAAAACCATGGACACCAAAGGGTTTTTCAATTTGAAATCATCATAAATGTCTTAGTTAGCTCTTTCTGATTAATTTGAATACCTATTGTTTACCCTTACAGTGCGGGGTCCCCGCGCTGTAAGGGTAAACAATTGAACGCCAACCTCGACTAAATGTTTTCAATGCTACTTGTATTGTTATATCAAACAACGGAATATAAAACATAAAAAAAATATGACAAATATTTACCCAAGTAGCTGTCCACCAGTGTTCTTTTGTAGTGTTTTCTAACGATAAATGTATATAATGATTGGTTGTACAAAGTTGAGTAAATCAGTCACTCACTCACCAAATAACATATCTAACAAATCAAGTATTTTTTATTTCAAATTAAATCAGGTTAGTTACTTACTATTCATATAAACAGTTAAAAACAAACATGTAAACAGTGAAGCTCCGCTATACGAGTTGATTTGATAAGGGACAGATAGTGTACTCTCTGATGTCAGTGGGCGTGTCCCTGACAGATGATCACACTGATTCGTGTCTCAATAAAACCCTATAACCCTCTGATGCTGGAATGAATGAAATTGAATAAAGAAATGAATGGATGATTTATCATGAATGAATGAATGAATGAATGAATGAATGAATGAATGAATGAATGAATGAATGAATGAATGAATGAATGAATGAATGAATGAATGAATGAATGAATGAATGAATTGATAAACAAACAAACAAACAAACAAACAAACAAACAAACAAACAAACAAACAAACAAACAAACAAACAAACAAACAAACAAACAAACAAACAAACAAATAAATAAATGAATGACGGAAACGTGAGTTGGCTGTTGGGGTGGAGCCGGTTGGCATACAAATATTAAGCACACTTTACATGTACATGTATATGTAGGTACCGGTCGCTTGAAATATTCAATTGATTTGTTGAAAATAAAACAAAATTTAATGTTCAATCATAAAAATATGTTGATCGTTGACAGATAAGAAATGCATTGTGAAAGGCATGGAAGGAGGTACTTAGATCGACAAGATATATATAATAGTAAAATTACAATAAAGGGCTTTAGTGTTACACCAACAGATAACATATTCTATCATATCATAATCTTTACATTCTCAAATGTTATATAGCTACACGCTTATAGTCATTTTTATCAACGTTATTGCCGTTGTATTATTATAGACGAATAACTCAAATGATTTTAACATTTTCCGGATTCTTGATTTAATATTATCAGAGATTGTTCATACAACAATCTCTGATATTATTAATAAAAATCTGAAACATATTTTCGACTACAAGATAAACAATTAGCTGCCACTAAACATGATAATGCCCCTGTCCGCAGTTTTGCCAGTAATGAGACAATAGGATAAGACCAGAAAATTAGGAAGGCTTCAAGAATAAAGAGATTTTCTTTTATTTATTGCTAACCCCCCCCCCCCCCCCCTAGTACCCCAACACAATAAAGACTATTTTTAGAAGGGTTGTAAATAGCCAGAGGGGTTACTGAAATAATTTTAAGCGAAACATAGTTTTTTTCCAAAAGTGCCCCTCCCTAATAACCCCCCCCCCGAAAAAAACCATATATATATATATATAGACAGACCTATGTAAAAATGCCAAATCTTAAATTATACTCTTAATCATACTATATATTTCCGCTGTGTGGGCATCGACAGGTGTGAGAAATAAGAAATGCGTCATGGAACATAATATGTAGAATCATATGCGATATGGCGCAATGTAAATAACATTGTGAGCATGTGAACAATATGGACTACAACGAAAAAAAATCATTGCAACTCCTGTAAACATGGCAAATATATCCTAGGTGTGTCCAGCCGCACCAGCAATATAGTTTCATGTATAGAGATTTGACAATATTACTATATTTCATGGAAAATGATATGAAGATGTCACTTATCGAATATTGGAAGTATTAAAATATTTCCCAGATACCCATATTATATTGAAACAAAGCTAGATAGAAAATTTAAATTGAACTTTAATCACAAGTCAAATTACCAATTTATTTTAATTCTACTCACAAATGATTTTGCCCGTCGCTTCATTACTGCAATTGATGTTGCAGAACACCAGTCACACTATTCACCGCTTGGGTAGAATACATTATAACCTACTGGAACGCAGCATCCACAATTATCCTGTTCCAGGTGTCACAAAAAGGAATTTGTATTCATAATACTTAGCACATTCGTGTAGATGCATCTCAACCAGTCAATAAGATAAGAGGACACAAATCCGACAACAGAATGTTATGTCAGTCTGTCCAATTATCCATTCTGTAAACCTTACCATTCTCTAACGCTTAAATAGTTCCTATCACTTAACAACATCCTGTGGACATGGGTCTTTTCCTTGCGTCACATGCCGGCTTACCATTTTAATAATGTCCGGTTTATTACAGCAAGTAGATGCAATATATAGTGTTCATTGTACTTAGAATGTCTTAAATACTCTTTATGAAGTAGCATTTACAACCCTTGAAGTCCTAAGATGACAACACGATCATGAGTATTCCCACAGGTGAGGTGTAGACTCTTGTCCACGTGAGTGTTGTACAAGCGTCAGTGATGTAGGATGTTGTATAAACATGTTAGTGACAAGTGTGGTAAGTTGGTGAGAAGCACGGCACCTCAGACTCCATGTCCACTAATCCCGCACAGCCTGCGATAGTCATGCACGTCCTCGTGGTAAGAACAATTACGTCAAAGGCCACCACTTTATCTTGTTAGCGGTGTCATGATATGTACCGCATCTAAGGCGCACTGTATACCCAGACCAGTGTCACTATAGCATTGTAATACAGGTATAATAATACATTGTCCTCAAACAACTCGGTGGCCAGCAAACAGAAGAGGTTCAATGTTGGTCCAGCGTTGTAGACGCGGGGCCAACATTGAACCTCTCCTGTTTGCACCATTGCTTACATCGTTGGGTGAACGTCTTCTGTTTGCGAGATGCCCATGACAAGCTACTATTGACATACAATGCTTACAGAGGTGCCGGCGAAAACACTTGTATAGTGATACATAAATCTACGCAATTCAGCGGCTATTTCATATCCTTTGGTCAATACACTCATTTACACTATCCCATCCCATCCCATATCTTTTCTAAGGTGAATGTAAAGTATTCCAATACAATTACTAGTAGTATTTAAGACTATGGTCATGATAGTAGTATAAAATATGTATGAAATCTAATTTGAGTCTTACCACGGCGATACCCCACCGATTTAGGTATGTTACAAAGTCAACACCTGATCATCTCTAATGACTGTATATGTGTAGGCCTACTAATCTTCTCCCTTTCATGATAAGGTGATAACTGTATCACCAACACACCAGGGTTTTCAGTAAAATACGGTACAAGAGGTCCACCATAAATAGGTAAAAGCGTTGCGGCTCAACTTTGGAATCGACGGAAATCACTATAATATACGCTGTGAATATGAATTTAGCACACCACTTTTACATCGATTAATTAGAATTATCGTTCAAATGTTCCGATAGCAAACAAGACTTTGATCCAATGTTGGTTTATGTTGTCCCATCGTCTACGACGCTGGACCAAGACTGAACCAACATTCACTGGTTGAATGTCTTGTTTTTCGGCTTGGTAGATGAGCGGTTGGCATGATGGGCTCTGAACCCAGGGGTATTATAATGTCATCGTGAAAGGTCAATAAAACACTAGCACTATTCAGACTGTAAAACGTTTTCAACTTTTCTTATTATAACTTTAAATATCACATTCTGAAGGTTGAACATCACCTTTATCAGCAAGATTAAAAAAACACTTTCACCCTTGAATCAGTCTCGCGGACACAACAAGAAATGGGTGAAAATTTCAACTTAATGACATAGCGTTTCAGGGGTTGAAACATGATAATCTATGTACCTATTATACAGTATGCCGTAATGCTCTGGCCGTAATGTAACTGATAATCTTCACGTGAATCCCAGCAAACACGGGGCATTGTCCATGTGTTGGTTCAATGTTGGGCCAGCGTCGCAGACGATGGGCCAACATTGAGCCAACAAATGGTCAATGCCCCGTGTTTGCTGGGATACTGCCTTGCAAAGCAAAAAATAGCACCTGCTTACTTTACAAGTAAGAAGATAATGCCTCTTTTATTTGCAGAGCAGTATACCATGTTTTAAATAATACCATAATACAGAAAGTACTGGACATGTATATATGCATGTTCAGGCTTCAAAGTCCATTAAGGGCAAAATATAGGGTTTTTTATAGGTTAATTTCATAAAAATATAGGCTTTTATAGGTTTATTTGATATCAAATGATAGGTTTTTATAGGTTTTCCAGTGAAAAGAATGTACCGCCATGTGAAAATTCATACTTTTTACGTCGTATCTATCAAATTTTGTATACTGTATAGTACGTAGTGCAAAAAGCTCATACTTTTTATAGAGGTCTGTCCATCTAAGTCATTTACTTTGTCTGAAGCAAAATATTTCTTTCACCTTAGGTGTGGAGGTGAATATATATATATTTTTAAAGAAATATTTTTTCCTGTCTGTCACCTAATATCAGACAAGGTCTAGTAAAAATGATGCCGAGCAAAGCGAGGCTGGAAATTTTTTAAGGGAAATTTAGCTAATATACCTAAATAATTATTTATTTCAGACTAGTTTGAGAACTTGAATAATCAAACAGCATTTCTTTCTGAAACACTGAAAAGTTTATTGACACAACATATTCCCGCAAGTAAAATATAGTTCAACATGAGGTTTTTTTGAAGCAAAATCAAAATATAGGTTTTTATAGGTTATATAGGCTATTTTCTGTAAAATATAGGTTTCTTTTTCAAATAAAGGTTTTTATAGGTTTATAGGTTTTACTTTGATGCCTGCATGTTGTATAGTGGGCGAGTGAAAATCACTTGATGTCATTTTCTGTACATTATGCCAATATCGGAACAGGGGGAATCCCGATGTCGGGACTATGCCTTATTATTTTGCACTGGGATTCGAATTTGGTACCTCCAGGTCAGGGAGCCGAGCCGGATGATTTATTGTACTGTTCTTTTTACTGTATTGTACAAAACTAGCTAGAAGGGCACAGATTTAGAGTTGAATAACGTATATTTAAATAGAAATCTTGAGCTCGTCAGTAACATGGTGGTAATGTTTAGGTTCACTCATCCTGGAAGGTATGATGCTTCAGGACATGGTTACCGTAGCGGTTCACTGGCTGACTGATTGGTTCAGGTTAACCATTGTGGCAAGCTGGCAGATGTGATATTACGTGCCAGCTGCCGTATTCTCGTACAAGTTACGATATATCGTAGGCTTCTGATTGGTCGAGATAGACATCTCGACCAATCAGAAGCCTACGATATCTCGTAACTTGTACGAGAATACGGCTCCTGGCCACGCTCATGCAATGCTATGCTTCACAGAGTGAATTCACAGAGTAATATTTAACGAGAGCAGACATGTGTAGCCAGAGACAGCAAACCTCAGGTGTACGCTATTTATCTATCCAATGAGGAATCCTCCCACTCTCTTGCTATAGATCATATTAGCAGTTAAGACTCTAGGTTCCTAAAAGACTATTTTAGTTTCATTGTTATATCATAGTTTATAGAAAATAAATAAAGTTAACAATTCAGTTTATTATTATTTCCACGGACACGTTTTGAACGGGAAACTAGACTTTCCCGGGGTTATTTGAAGACATGACGCCAATAGCTCCACTACCTCTATATTTTAGTATAAAAAAGGCAAAACTGTTCTACTCAGCATTGGTGTCTGACTAAGCTACGAAAAAAAACTATCCATTTGATCAGAATGAACCCTATCTGATCAAGTCTAGAAAAGAATCATCTTGGAATTACCAAGAAAACTAAATAAAGATAGGATTTCAGCCAGAATTGAAACATAATCAGTTATCCATCAGTATTGGAATGCTTATATAACTAGATAAACACTTCTACATATAGCCAGCGACATTTCCTTTTAAACTATGACTTCCACCTTGTTTTGCCAGACATAACCAACATTGTCTGACCGACAATCACATAATACAGCAAACACGATATGTTAACTCAAAGTTGATGTAATGCTGGCTCAACATTGGGTCAACGCATCGTGTTTGCCGGGATATTTTGAGCTTTTCAAATTAATATGCTCAGCTAAATGAAAAGATGTACAGGTAATTACTGAAAAACGGCTGAATAGCAATCTTAATGTTCCAAGAAAAGACGAAACGTTGAGCTAACGTTGAATTTATGGTGGCCCACGGTCCTAGACGTCGGTCCACCTTTAAAACAACAGTGATTTTTTGTCTCGTGTTTCCTGAGTTTCACATACACGGAATGCATGAATGAATGTGGTTTTAGGCCACCTATGTTCACATATACTGATATAGGCTAAACTGGACCAGGACAACCTCCCGAGGATGGTGAGATGAAGGAGATGACACTGCCACCCAGACACAGGATTCGAAATACGAGCCCTGGTGGTCTGAGGTCAAGCACCCTCCCTCTCGGTCAAAAAGGTTCCCCACAATACTGAATCTTTACGAGCGGGGAAGATAAATTTGTTTCTATGAAACCTGAATGCTAGAGAGGGGGACGAACCCGCGATCTCCCGACATTCAAGGCAGGCAGCTTTAACCACTACACCAAACATGGAGACACCGTTGAGCCGAACACCCAGTGCCAACTGGACGATATTTGCGAGCATCCTTTAACACTTTAACTGCCAAATTATTCAATTTGAATTTTCACCCACTTGAAGTTGTGTCTCGCTGACGCGATCCACAACTTCGAGTGAGTGAAAATTATTCAGATTTGACAAAATGGAGGTCAACTCTTTTCAAATCTTGCTGATTGATGTCATATTTTATCATGTGGTACTTAATGTGCTAATAAACAATGAAAACCCGAATATATGCGGCACCGGGGGTTAAAAGGTTAATCCACACAAATGCCCTAAAGCGAGTAAATTTTATTTTGCAGGACGTCAAAGGGTAGCATATATTGTTATAACAGTGATATGATAAAACACACACACGCACACCCCAGACTCAACGTGTGTGATGAATGTTTAACCAGGCAAGATAACAGATCAACACTCATTAGCTGTCAACATGGATCACATGTCATTCCAGTGTATTCCAGCATCCAACTCCAGCGATCCAATGTATGTAATAATGTACATCAAGAATAAATACCGGATCAAGGGCCTGGGCATGCGTACCACGATCATAAATATTATGCTATATTCGATATAGCAACAGCGTTGTATTGGACAACTGAGGCTAGGGAAACAAAGAATTAAAGCGTAAAAACAACTTTCATTAATCCCCAACGTCATTAGACATGCTAGAGATCTTATTACAGAAAGTTTGGTAACATCCCAATAAACAGTCGGTAGCATAGACCGAAATAGATATATCTATGAAAACAGACCAGATTTTGCAAACTGCGTCCTAGACCTGCCTGTTGTGAAAGAGACAAGTACGGGTACATAGTTCAAGTTGTTACGATTTTCACCGGTGGGAGCAAAACATGTAACACATGAATCCAACGTTTATCCACTGTTGGGCCCACATCTGAGTTTTATCCGGGCTTACAACGCTTAGATACTAAAATTACATAAACCATGAAGACCAAAGGGTTTTTTTAATTTGAAATCATCCTACATACGATTGTCTTAGTTAGCTCTTTCTGCTTCATTTGAATACCTATATTATGGGTCTACGGCAATTATAAATTTGTAATTCTTTCAGCGCGGGGATCGTCTTTGGACGTCATAATCTGGCGTCCATAGACGTCAGATTCAGACTCATAAAGGGTTAACCTTTAGAACACAGACCTATTCTATTAAAATTTTCAGTCACTTGAAGTTGTGTCTCGCTGCCGCGATCCACAACTTCAAGTGACTGAAAATTTGTGTTAGGTCCCAATATATCAGTGTTTCCAAAATTGAAAGCACTTTTTATTTCTAACAATTGGTTATACAGGTGCCAATAAAAAACAAAATGTCTACTGTAGTCGACATCAGTGTTCTAAGGGTTAAAAATCGTCATTTGTGCTTCATTGTGATATAGGGCCCCAGCAGAATATCAATCAACTATAACAAGCGTCTGGTTGAAAGCTCCACTATTCCATCACCGAGGCCAAAATATTAATAAACACATTCCATTGTCTGCTGTCATACTCGCTGTATACCCTGCATGTCGCATATTAAAACAAAACGATTATCTAATCAGAATGCTGGCTACATGTTTGGCCAGCATCGTAGACGTAAAACCAGCATCTAACCAGAAATGGGTGATCGTCTCGAGTTTGCGGAACTCTTTTTGATCGGCGGATTATGTTCCATTTTGAATTGACGATGGACGTGTTGAAAATACTTCCTTTTCCAATAATTTGATAAACACAGCGAACCATTAACCATGTTAACAGTAGCACGTCCAAAAAAATCAGCAGTTCATATTGCAGTTGTATTCTACAGATTTGACAAGTAATGAGACATACAAATTGACAAACTATTGCGCTCACAGAGTGTGAATTTTATCTCACATTTTAGAGTTTCCAAAAACAGAAATGTAAATGGCAAATGTAAATCTGCCCTATTGAGAGGGACATGGCGCAATGGTTAGAGCGTGGAGTTTTACCGCTGTCGCTGCCTGTCGTGCGGTTTCGAACCATGTTTCTTCCCTCTCAATCTTGGGACAATTTCAGATGTTGTGTCCATGGGCAAGGCACTTCTCCCTCAAATGCTTCACTTGACCAAGGTGAAAATGAGTACCTGGTAGGACAGAGATGGCAATGTGAACGATAAATTCAATCAACCGAAATCATGGAAATGGCTGAAGAACTTATGCTCTACGTGGAGTAGAATGAACAGGTCCAGTGACCAGGGGGTGAAATGTAAAGTCGGATGATAAGTATTAGACTTGATATCAGACTATAAACCTACACTTTCACCTTTACCTTTATTGTATTTAAAGGGGTATAGGCCTATTACATACATATTATTCGTCCTACATGTAGTATCGGCCCGATATTTGCCACCATAATACCACATCAGGTTCAGTAATAAGCATCTTTGGGGGCAGTGTGTAGTGTGCATATCACATAAGCTCATCACCCTGATTCAGATCGTAATCCGGATCATCCCCAAAAATTTAATGGATTGTTCCATGCAATATCCGTTCATTACTCACTAGTCCTGCTGACAGACAGACAGACAAGCAAGCAAACACGACCACAGTCGCCACAGCTTTGTTTCGTACTTTATTTTAGACTAGTCATATTTATTTAATTGACTCAAACCTGTTAACGGGGTTGCAGTTAAACGAGCGACACTTTGCTATGCAGATGTCGTTAATTCTTGTCACTAAACCACCAGATGACCCACATACAGCATATCTTACTGATTTCGTTCCACGCTTTAATTTTTTAATCGAGTTAGGAGATCTTTCCGAAACTAACTCCCCTCGATATCGAAACCTAGATTCCACTGGGCGGTTCATAGTACCTAAGATAGTACGGTTTATAGTATATGTGGAGTCGTCTGGTTTATAACACGGGTATGAATATTGTACAGTAGCAGCCGTCGTCTGGCAGTCTGCTTAGTGTAGCTTCTGCCAGATTCAGACCTGGCACAATGACAGACACAGCAACCTCTAATGCGGACAGAAGAACGCATATAAAAATCGATGGCATTGGTTTCGGTTTTGAAATCTTTCCACCGGTAAAGATGACGCTATACAAAAAGATGTAGTACTGGCGTTGACAATAAGCTGAATAAAATAAGTACATGAAACTACGGTAATATTTTCCAAATTTCTCAAGCAGTAAATCATTGTATGTGACCTCTGTTTTAACGCTCAATGTCACCCAGAGACTACCATTGTAGTCTGTGATGTCACCAAGGGTGGAAAGTAATAATAGTAATGGGTACTCATTATTGTGAATAATGCTACTAAGTATCTTCATATTAATAATATTAATATATCAAGTTATAAACCATTTAAGTGTTATTGACCTTCGTTTGACTAATTAACATGCTTAAGGTCACCGGAAATCAAACAACATAAACATACTACTTGATGCGAATTGTATGTTTCCCTATGCATTTTCTATGGTGTTTAATAGAAAATGCTGCCAGATCGTGTTTACTTAAGATATAGAGCCAAACGAAACATATTTTTTAAATGGCCGCCAGGAAACATGCCAAAAACTTAATGCAGCCACTGCATGTGTACATATAAACATCTCCACCAAATATTAGGTTGATATCAATGACGGAAAATATGTGAGGGCAATAAAAAATGGCTGATCAATGGCTCAAAGTGTAAAAAAACGCCACCCACAGAACTCCCGAAGTGTACATGTATAGGGACACGTAAATATGACACAAATGTGTCCATATAACAAGGGAGTCATAAATTAAGCTTATAAACTCAATTTATAAGCTTAATTTATGTGCTTAATCATACACAGTACATGATTGAGCATACAATAATGTTTACAAATGATGTAATTCGAAAATGTAATTCGAGGATATGCAGCAAATTGTAAGTAAAAGTTTGACTAAAAAAATAGAACAGGGATTGTATCATCTATAGACATGTAAATGTATACATTTTACATTGTATCAGAAATAGATAAAGAGAGAATTGATTTGTATGTATAGTTGTGAAAAGTTGTCAGCATGCCAGTGACATAAATCAGACATTCTGAACGGGTCATTCATGGGGGGGGAGGGGGGTTACACTTGCGGCATGGTCAGGCCAAAGGTTATAGCTGTTATAGCACAATATAATAAATATAAACCTACTTCCTCAATTAAATTGATTACATAGATGTACATTTAGCTGATTTACGATAGTGTGAATATTTCAATTTTAACTTCTATCCAGATTATTGTGTACAATGTCTTCACATTGTACACGAAATGAAATATGTTATTAGTTTGAGGAAAGAAAGATATATAAACAAAATGCATTGTTTATTTTGTGGGAAAACCTTGGTGTAAAAATATAAATTATTGTTGTGGTTGAACCATTGAATTATTATTCCAAGTGAGGCCATGAATCGCTTCACGTGGAGGAATAGGGGACATTGTCCATCGTTGACATAGGGTGATAATATAGCAGTCTCACCTGATGGGCGGCCTTGTCCTTCTTACTTTGTTTGTCCTTGGGCTGTCTATGCCGCCAGAGCTGTTTACAATGCATGATGATAAAGGGACAGAGACAGCACATGTCCGCCTACCCAGGCAGGCTTGTACACTGTAAACTCGAGACCTGCCTCAGGAGGAGGCATGCATTTATGTAAACTCAGACGTGTATCAGTCAGCACACACCACCTGATATTATAGTCTCTACACACGTGAACACATACACCAGCAATGACCAGTTAATAACACATCAAATGATGCACAAGTTATCCCTATTTAACGCCATCATATCTGATAGAAGCTCACACAAATCCCACAACACGTATTAATCTGACGTCCGCTCTGTACTCTGTACACCTGCTGTGATTTGGCAGAAACCTAGAAATACATTTCCCTGCAGTATTTCCTACTTGGATATTTGTTTGACATTTCTTGTATAAATATTGACATCTTGTGGATATTCACATTACGTGGGTCTATTGTGTATGTGTATAGTATAAACTAATGTATCTTTCAAACAAAGATACCGCATAGAAAAGGATTACAAAATATATGTCGTTACCTTCTATTTTTTGTCATACATGCGTTTATATTAAAAACAACTCGTTTACTGCGGCGCACCTTAACTTGGTTTGGATTATACTCATTTTATAATCACAAAAAATAAAGATAAACGCAAATAAAATCCACAATTGAACAAATAACATTAAATCCTTCATCTTTCACTCGAATATAATCCTATAAATCACTGACAGCCAATACACTCCCAACTCGGAGAGCAAATGGGAAATCAGTCTTGATATTCCACGAAGTTGAATCATTAGGTGTAGCAAGGGCATTCTATATAGGTCATTCTTGGTTATAGAGTGGTCAACATAGCCACTGTATAGACCTGAATTGGTCATCCGTTCATAACCTTCCAATGTTATGTTGGGTAAATCTCAAGTTGATTATCTCTCCTGTAAACTTGGTATTGCTCTGTGAGAGTGTACAGTGCGGCCAGTTTTGACATGGTAACAGTATCCATTGCCTGCACACGGGTCTGCGGGGTCTACATTATGAGTGTGATAACCTGGCTAAATGGAGCCTGTAGATCCACATAGATCCTGTAGCCTGGTCAGGACAGACTGATCATCTCAGACTGAGGAGGCAGGGTGCTCACCTGGCCAGCCTCACCTGCCTCATCATCTGCACCAGTCACAAGCTGCGGCGCAGCTCCACTCATCATACCACGCAGCATCTCACAGACTCATCCCAGATAACGCAAAACATTTGTATAACATTTGTACAATGTCGGCACAACGTCGGAGACGTTGGGCCGACGTTGTACAAATGTTATACAAATGTTTCGTTTTTGACTAGGATGTGCTGCTGCTGTAGCCAGCCAGTCATCCTGCCCGCGGGTACAGCACAATGCTAGAGAGAGAGGGGGTACCCTCCGATTTCTACAGGCGTAAACAAAACGCTCAGATAATATTTATCAGTATAAATTACAAGCCAATAAAGGGGATCATTCTCAAATGTTGTCACTAATCCGACAAAAAAATTATACTCACACCGGGTGAATTTTCCAAAGGAATGACCCACACACACAAACTTTTTAAAACTGTGGAGCAGTATAATTTTTTGAATACGCTAATATCGACATCAATGTATGTTGATAATATTTAAATATGCTGTATTTTGTAAAGCATCAATCCTTGGAGAGGCAGATAACCCTTCAAACTCCAATGTAACGATAACAGTTTCTGATTGAGAATAATCGTGACCACAGAGGGTGGGCTCCTGCGTGATACTCACTTGTGTAGTCAAGCCAGACATCAGTACTGATACAGGACAAGGCTACGTCAGATTGGCCTGACTCAGGGGGTCACTATCTAATCCCCATCTAGACCAGACTTCCCCCCGTCTTAATGGCTTCAGCAATTTGTTCACAGTACTCGGTGTCGATATAATACGCATTAGGTGGATTCACATGCACGAATACCCCAGTGCGCTCAAGCCTTCATCAAACACATTGGACTTTGCTTAATGGATTTATAATCGAATCATCCCACCATAACAAAATTCACAATGCGTACTTGTCATGATTTTTCGCGAGAATGGAAGCGACAGGACGGAATAATGAAAGTGTGGTACTTAATGAACCGACAATGACATTACCGTTGAATAAATCCACTGTTACAAGCACACATAGACATAGGCACATAAACCAGTCTCCGATATAATTGATGGCCCAGAGAATAGTCCTAAAATAGTACAAGAGAGCGTCAAAACGACAAAAATCATAATTGCATTTCCTCACTAATGAAATTTTAGTGAATGATTGTCTGTCATACAGCATGTTTACCCAGCACATGTACGACTCGTTGACCCGTTCTTGGTTTAATGTTAGGCCAGCGTCGCAGAAGGTGGGTCAACCTTATAATACAACATTCGGTCAACGGCAACGGTCAACACTACTGCTGAGAATGAAAAAGCTTTTGCTGAAGCCAATAAGCACAGGGGGTATATATACAATATATCACTTCAAATAGAATGTTTATGTGCCCGTGGCGATGCTATATGTGTAAGTATATCTACGTGCTTCTATATTCATGGCTGTAGGGTTAAAGGGGGGGGGGCGTGTGGAGAAATATCAGGTGTATTTATCGGTACTCAAATGACCAGCACATATTATCTAAGAAATATAAGAAAATCGTACCATTAGAAACAGTTATTCAGCTACTCACTTACATATTGGAGATCCAATTGGAATTTAATCTCGTTTTAAACTACGGTAAAAGTATTTGTCACGTTTATACTACAGCTGATCCAGAACTGATTTTCCATTAAAAAAAACATTTTAACGTGAAAATCTGAGACTACAATTCAATTGAATCAACTTCCACGTCGTTGGCATCAAGATAAACCAGCATAATGCTGAACGCCTCGTACTTGTTGGGCACGCGAGTGACTGAGGTTTTTTGAGTTTGATGTCACTTTCTGGCAGTATGGCAACACTGCCCAATTACGATACAGTTCCCATTATTAATGAACTCTTCAAGTGTTTTATCCCTGTATTTTCAATCATTTTGTACTGGCATTGCTGATACAATCGCCAGCTCCATATGAGTGAAAAATACCACAGTGTTTAAAAACCAGACTTGTGATAATTACCAATTAATGATATCTGCACCTCGACATTTTATAGATTTAAAATTTATGTCTTGATTGTTTTATTATGAAAAAGCAGTTCGCTTCAAAACGTTCCCATACTAAAGAGGTTTGGAGATAAATGAACTATTCTTTTGTAAATCAGCCGGGTTTGAACCAGAAGCATACAGTGCAGAATAGTTTTCATGTGGAAATTCAGGCAAGATTTGTCCTCACTGGATCAACAGAAATAAATCCGCACCTCCGGATACATTTCTTGGTGAAATGCTGCACTGGTCCATCGGTAAACAAATAAGAGAACACATATCCATGGTAGGCCTATCTGACAGGGAGAATGACTGGTGTGATAGTTCACTCACATCAGACAGCTGTTATGTCGTGCTAAGGCAAACAGCAGTAACTGCTTACTTGAAAAGTAAGCAGTTGCTGCTGTTTGCTTTCGCCGGAGAACAATCACGTTGGGAGGTCCGTCACATCTCTCACAAGAGAAGCTACACAGAAACAGCGACCTGATGGTCCCACGCTGCCCGACTTGAATCAAAGTTGGCATATATAGTTTATTGTGTTCACTGGGCGCAAGCTTAACAAATATTTGAGAATCTGCAAAAAACATTTTGTATAGGAAAAAAACAAATTGGAGACAGGGCGCCTGAAGTCCCCAGAGCAACGGGCCTTTTTTATCGTCAATGAGATAAATACAGCTCAATAAAAATAACTCTGGTCACGAAACCGCTTATTTGCTTGTCACGACCATTATTTGGAAAAAGAGAGAATGCTCACTTGTCGTTGGTCGCTGTGAACTTTCCAATAGCCTGAGACATTGAATCTTCCATGGTCAGACAACAGGTAAAGTTTCCGGCACATCGGGTCATCCGCAGCACCAGATACAGCAATGCGGAAAAAGATTGCCCAGCGTGTTAAATGTGCACTGAGCTGACAGTAATGGCTGACACCAGTCCACCCACACTAGAACATCTACATAATTATTATAGAACCGATGAGAATCTGGACGTGTATTTCTGACAAGCTATGGGGGGACCAGACACGAGTCGTGTGAGTTATACGAACATAACCTCTGCAACATTCAAACGCCATCATGTCACTAATATAAAGAGTCGGAGATATCTGCTCCATATTAGATGTCAGTTGCCACACCACGTGGAAGCCTTACAAAAAAAGACTGAATTTAAACTGTTTGTGTATACATGCGATAACCTGATAACATGCATGTATATCATGGTAAATTATCAAATAATATGGTGGATACCGTCGCTATAATTATATGATAGCCAACGGAATAGAAATTAAAAAATATTACGTATTTGCGTCCACTAAAATTATGATAAAGTCGTATTTACAAATAATAATAAAGGTGCGCCGCACAACTTTTTGCTTTTATACCAGAACAAATCAGACTATTATCCATAAAATGCATATTAAAATGTAATTTAGGTCAATTAAACTCTTCCGCGACTCAGGTATACAATCCAAAGTCAGTCCTGGTGAACATTTGAACGTGTTCGCACGATTTTTTTTAGGAGGATTGAAAACTCTTTTAACTCCTCAGAACAGCTTCTATATAGCATGTATACCTATAGAGCGAGCAGTGATCGTATTTTGTTTCTTGGTGATAAATACGAATGCTCCGTGAAACGCTTCCAAGACTAGGTTCTCATCAAGCAAATAAACAGCGCTATGGACACCGCCTTTTGAACGGCGCGCCAGCAGAGACGAGTCACCGACGGCACAAAGACGATACTTCTGGGAAAGAGATACAGAGGCAGCGCAGAGGCGGAATGATGTTACCAGGAAGGCTCGGCTGTATATATAGCCCAGAGTACGGCTCACCTCCTTCCCGGCAGTCCCAGGCATAATAACATCACGTCCTGACTAGAGTGGGGTGCTGGTCTTAAGTTCTGTACCTGGAAACCCCAGTACATCATCAGCCAGCCCGCCCAGCGGCGGCTCATTGCTGGCCTGCTGGAACGTCCCAAGAAACCCGAGACGTTGAACCAATGCTGGTTTAATGTTGGGCTAGCGTCGAAGACGCTGGCCCAGCATTATCCCAGCATTGGTTCAACGTGTCGTGTTTTCTGGGACAGTACCTCGTTTCCGCAACCCCTGTCCCTAAACGACTTCTTGTCATGATATCCATGTATAAACATTAGTCAACGCTTAGCGCCTTGCTAATGAAACCTACTTTAAGAGTAAGAGACGCACTAAGAGCATCACACCTGGGACAGAGCTCCCGAGAGAGGTACAATCATCACATTAGATCTCATGGCGTACTGAATAATGATGTTTCACGATGTATCGTGCACTTTGCCATATTTACCGTGTATAACTATTGAGCTGCAATCGGCAACATAATTTGGATCGATGGTTAGAGTAAGTCTTAAGACCAGTTATGATTTGAAAGTGGGTCAAGGAAAGTGTTAGAAAATAGAGAAAGATGCCATTAACATCGTTGAGACTATTACCATTTTAATCCACCTTTGAAATAGAGCGATATTTTTCAGGTAAATCCATTCCTTAACCTATACGTCTCGTAATAAAACCTGTGCAGTGATAAAGATTTAAAAAATGTAACGCAAGAGATTTCATTAGAAAAATAATAAAAAGATGTAAACAATCGACCTGATTTTTTATAAATCTACATTTGAACTCTAAAATTCGCTCTTAAGGTACAGATCGAAGTGAATAAAAAACAGCCTCTAGATAAATAATTCAAGATGATAAAACAAAATCATGAAACATGATAATTGTGACAGGGCAGGGGTTCTTTTAAATTCGAATTCAAGAAATTTTCAAAATAGTCCCCGGAAGGCTGACCTGCTGAAAACACTACGTAAATAATACGCATCCTGGGCGCTTCTGAATATACTCCTCTGGAGTGGTATACCATGTATACCCGGTGTGGTATACTCGGTGTGGTATACTCGGTGTGTATTCGGATGGCGTAGTCGGTGCTCTATTGTCCGCTGTAAACAGTGACTACAAACAGTGACCCTGTCCTTTCTGACCCTGCTCAGTTCACTTTACCTCATGGATCTGCCTACTCCACCTTTCATCGCCGGTAAAACGCCCGACAAAACACACTCAATTGCGCCCCATCAATCTAGTCTGTCAGCCCAGAAACCAAACCGACGTTCACTTCGAGCGTACCGTGAATCACAGCGCCGCTATTGGTCGAGATTTCCAATCTCGACCAATAGCGGCACTGCGATTCAGGTATCGGAAATACGGTCACGATGTTTTTTGTTCCACATGGATGATTTGCATGCATCACGTTGGCTGATCACAGTCTACCAGCTCGACCAAAACACACAGCTGCTGAGAGAGCTGGATAGGTCACGGAATTCCATACCAGCACAATCGATTTGACAAATATATTTGATTTGTATTTTTCACCGTTATGTGGCAGGCTGCGTCTCTAATGTGGGTTCCGACCGTCTTCATACGTCAGAATCTGACGTCTGTAGACGTCAGATTCTGACGTATAAAGACGGTCCCCGCGCCGGAATAATTGAAACATTCATAATGGACTTAGACCCATAACATAGGTATTCAAATGAAGCAGAAAGAGCTAACTAAGACATAATTATCAGTGATTATATGATGATTTAAAATTGAAGAAAATCCTCGGATACCATGATTTCAACAAAAATACTTCATTGTTGAAAAAATTATCAATCAGTCAAGATAATATCCATGGTACAATCATTCCACAAAATAATCAAAGACATTTTAATAAGCTTTAATTTGATACACCTGGTTATTTTAAAAAATATATCATTTTCATTCACCTTGTGTTGTACAGATGTTGTAGTGAGAATCGCGGTGGGAATATCTACTAGCAGACGTTGAATGTTGCATGTTTTTCTATGTATCCAGTCAAAACAAAAACGTTTGTTATTCTCTAAATAATCAGAGAAAAGGCTGACAAAGAAAAAAATGTGATTCACCATTTATGGATTATCCAAGAAAGGCGGCGATGTCGTTTAGACAGCACGTAGTTACACTGCTTGCCACCGCCACAGCAAAACCTATGTCGGTTTAAATGTTGGACCAGCATCCGCAACGCTGGCCAAACATTAAACCAACATAGGGTGAACGTTTGACGTTTGCAGGGCGAGACTCGGTAAGGACACGGGTGGGGGGAGAGTCCGGGTATCTTTAGGAGACTGCACCAGAAGTACCCCAGCTACACTGCATATGGAGTGCTGACTACTCATACCCAGGAGAGCGGCACTGAGGGCAATGGATCGCTTTCCTGCCGGCACGATGGCTTTGAAGACCATGGTGTTAGCAGACTGTCAGCGTCAGTCAATAACTCGTTACATAGCCGAGAACCACCCCCGCACATGTCCTCAAGCTCATTTCTAGTGTGTCGAGTTTGTCGCACTATACAATTGATCATAAAATCAGAAAAATCGTCGTCTATATCAAAGATTTAAACCATGTTCTCGCCTGCAATTCTATCTACAACTCTTTGCCAGTGACTGCAGTGAGTTGTCGCACTGCAGCAATTTAAAGTAAGCATAAACTATCAACATCTTCTGTCATACTAAGATTAAATTATTGACTGCTAACTAACCGTTACCCGGTTGTTGCAATTTCTGTTTATATTTGTCTTATCCGATCCTGGTGGGGCGGCGCGTAGCACAATGGTAAGAAAACCACAAAAAAGTTGTTCGGAACGAACACGAAAGCAGCCCTTCATTATCGCCAGTCGGCGATTTCAAATTTGATATAGATCAGCAAACTTTCTCAAGGTAACTTTTGAGATAATGAGAAAAAACAAAGACCGCCAGTCGACTATTTTAGATTTTATTCCTTACATTTTGTTCTATATGCATGGTCCAGCTATTTTGCTTTGTTTTTGAGTTGCGTAAATATCACAAAAATTACTCAAAGTCAAAATGGCCGCTAGATCGCCATTTTAAAATTGTTTGCTCCCAAAAGTTAATCAGGTCATTGCCTGACATTGTTGTGCATATTTGCCAAATAAAAAGAAGATCTGCTGAAAACTTTCTCCTGAAACGCGCTAACAAGTATTTCTTTGTCAGCATGGTTAGTGGCCCTAGTAATTAAAGGGTTGAAAAATTGGAATCAAAATGTCACCAAAAATCCCCGGGTGGTATGTGATGGCTATGTGGAGTTTAAGTATGAGGAAGAAAAAGTTCATAGATCAGCTATCATGCACGATTTCCGCGATAATGAGAAAAAAAATTAAATGGCCGAGTGGCGACCATTTTGGATTTATTAGTGCGAAATTTGTCATGGGTTATCCTTGTGTGGACATTACATTTTGTTTTACATTCATGGTCCAGGTATTTTGCTTTTTTTTTGAGTTACGTAAATATCACAAAATAATTAAAATTCAAAATAGCCGCTAAACAGCCATTTTGAAATTGTTTGCTCGTGAACAAAAGTTAATCAGGGGCCGGTTTCACCAGCTTTAAGTGGACTTAACAGCTTAAGTCAGTAGACTTAAGTCAGCTTAAGCTAACTGATTGATTGAGACGTGATGGCTACTAATTAAAGTATGAGGAAGCAGAAGTTGATAGATTAGTAGCTATCTTGAAAACAAATAAATGCGGCGGCTGAGGACCGTGTGGAATACAGTAAGCAGCCCGCCCGGGCGAGGGCTGCTTAATAATGTCGCTTGCAGCGTGCGTGTTGCGATATTCAAGTCCCGTTGACGACAAGTGAAATATTTCAGTTGAATGTCATCTACTGAACATGCTGAACGTTAATGGCGCTCTTGTAGCAATATTGCCTAAAATTTTACTGTACAAAGTGACTGTAAACCCAATACACTCACAGATAGAGCAATTCATTCTCAATGACTTGTCGCCAGCTGGCGGTCATTTTGATTATCAGTGGAACGCTGAAAATCCGGCTAGTGCATTGAGCTATGTTTGTGTCCAAGACGATGGCCAGAGTATAATATCAGACTGGTGACAGACTGCGACATTATCGGTAATATAATATCGACCTGTACTAAATCAAAAGAAAACTCAATGCACTTGATATATGCCCTGATGCCTATAGGCAATGGAAATATGTTTCCAAATATAACATTTTTCGCTTCAGGATTAAAAAAAATCCGTTTAAAGTCAGAACATAATATCATTTCGCCCTTTTGTTTGGTATACAATGGGTACGATTGTAAATATTGTATTTAAACCATATCATACATAATATTATATGAATTGATGATAGGCTAATCGGGAGGCTGCTATACCGGCAAACACGAGACGTTGACCCAATGTTAGACCAAAGTTGGGCCAGCGTCGTAATCATGTTTATAACATAGTAATCATACCCACAAAACCCAGACGTCAATGAATTGTTGTTTTGATGTTGTGCCATCCTCCTAGACGGTATGCCAACATGAAAACAACAATAAGTCAATATCTCGTGTTTGCTGGGTAGTTATAACGCGTCAAACCATCATCATTTCACAACAGTGAGGCTATTATGTGAAACTCAATAGCCTTCACCTCCAATATTTCCACCGAGCTGGCTAATACAATGAAGTATCGGAGAGGGGCTGTTAGATAACTTTGTTTTCACAGAGTTGTCTTTCAAAACGGTTTCAGGTGATGTCACTGCATTTCACAGAATAGTCTCACTGGCCAGTATACAAACGTTGATTCAACTTGACTGTTGTTGTATGCCGATACAGTGGCTTATTTTACCTGCATCAAGGTAAAAGGCAGTCGACACACCTGTAAGTACATTATTTTATGACATTTTGACAACTCATACACCGCGAATGAAGGTCGTAATTAATACAAGTTAGGGGCGTTTAATTATCTCGTTAGCTCGTATTATGCCACTACTACCCCAGCAAACACGATACATTGAACCAATGTTGATTCAATGTTGGCCCGCCGTCTACGACGTCGGCCCAACATTGAACCAACATTGTTCCAATGTCTCGTGTTTGCTGGGACTTCATCAGTACACACCCCCACGCCGGCCACATAAAAAATAATACCCCCTAGCCCTTACAATATTCCACTAACCTCGGGCTACTGGGCTAGTGTGAATTTGCATCCCTGCATAATAAAAAGATGATCAATGTTATGGTTTAATTGAGATCGCGCTCAATTTAATTTTGATGTTGAATCCTTAGACAAGACACGCCATCTACAAATGTTTCACTTGTGAATTCATAATGCCTGGTGGGACAGGGATCAGTTGCAAGCGCTAAAATGACAGCAGGGTCTGTCTGCTCAGCGATCATTTTAGTGGCACATGAGGTGAAATGAAGACAAATCAGCTGGTGAGTCGTGTGACAGGATATCACGTCACAGACCCTACCGTACATGTACTGTAGTATCAGAATACTGCATGTATTTAGAGGCTTACCTTCTGCCGCACGAGATTGTAAGTTTTCTCATAAGACTTGTCACCAGACACCTGTAAAAACAACAGCCATTGTTATGATACAGATACGAGCTTTAAGGTACCAACATCTATCCAAGCCACACCGTCGTATATGGTGAACCAAAATAAAACAAACATTGGCTCAACATTTCGTGTCAGATGAGTATAACTATGTAAACATTGTATACCATCAAACAGTAGGCACGTGCAAAATGATGGCCTATTAACTTCGGAGACATTCGGCCAACATTGAACACTTACACACAGAGTTTTGTATTTGACGGGGTAGGCGCGTGTACACCATCAGAAGATCCATACAGCAATATGCAATAATTCACTATGAGAGACCTGCTATTATGATATTGATGAAAACCGTTAATCATGTTAATTCAAATATTTAAATAGCGTCCAGCCAGACACTTACATATCGTATTCTGAAGGTCGTATCAGCCGATTTGTAAAGTGATAGATACGGCATCTTGACCCACAGGGGACGATATGAGATACATGTACAATGGTAGTTCTGACAACCCTGCTTTGATTTGTGTTCATATAAATGACCTTAAATGGGATAAAAACTCACTTCTTCGCTTGTACTCAGTCCGAGAAATGAAAAAAAAGGTGAAAAATATGCCCGCATGAAAAAAGTGCGTATATGCGCGTGTACCTAAATGTTATTTGTATTCAGAATGTAACCTTAAACTAACAATCTCTGTCGCCCGATATACACATCATATTTTAAAAATATAAAACAATTTAAATAGCCGTCCGTGGAAGGGGCACAAATCATGCAAAAAGTCAACCGATACCTGGGCTAATTAGGCATATTTTATGTCAAGCTTCAGTGTTATACCCGACACCTTCACCAAAAGCCATGCCATTACATGCGGCAAATTAACATCCATTGTCAGATCATAATAATTATTGGTATGTATAAACAATGAGCGACTCAAACAGAGATATTTTAAAATGAATAAATGTTGACAACACAATACAAACAAGCATAATGTACAATTGATAATGCAGACAAATTTACCTTTCTTGTGAGAAATTTGTGAAGTATTCCTTCCTGATCTGCCATAACAATTTAAAAGGAGGACTCGTCCAAATAAAACTTCTTATTAACGAAGTAACCTCCAGTAATAACGGTAAATGATATGATTCAGTAGTACATGGAGGGATCAGTGACCAGTGACAGTATCCAGACATCCGCCTATGTCTAATCCTTCCATGCTTATCAAGTTGTATGTGACTTTCAATGAGACATTTCTATGATCATCAGTACACTGAGTAGGTGGTACTTGAGTGATAATGTTCGGCCAGGATATTGTCATTATCAGTCGCCTTCAAAGCCTTCCTGTCCTCATGTAGATGAATCGTAAAACAGGAAGGCAACCTCAAGTGAGTCGCCTACATGTAAAGATAAATATATTTTTATTCCGTCAGCAAACAAACGCTCATGACCGAAACATTGCCAGTCATGCAGCCTGCTCCAACAGAACTATATGTATATTAGTACATAAATGTATGTCTAGTATAGTACTGTCAATCATAGCACAGTTCTGTATATTTTATGTTCTATAGCTGGTATTATTATCACGTGAAGCATTGGCGACCTGATTAGAATTAGCCTGGTTGGTGGCGATACAATAATGACTGTATTGGCATTGGCGCTTCTCTATATATGCAGAAAACTTTCGCTATTAGCTTATGGCCACTAATGTGTGTCCCGGTGTCAACTGGTTGTGCAGAGATTTCAAAGCTTTCTGTTCCCATTATTATGATTGCTGTAGATTATAAAAGCAATGAAAGCAGTGCGGGTTCAACTATCGTACACCAATCCCTTCACCACTGTTCACCTGATCTGACCAGCCACAGCGACACATCAGTACATGTGTGTGGCATGACTACATACGACAGTGAAACACAGCATGCACTGTCAAGTAGTTAATGTAGTTCAATCGTTGTCTGTTCTGTGTATTGAATCAACAAGAATATGTATATGAATTTTCTAATTCATATTATTTGCTCAGAATTGTTGGAGCTGTAAATCACAGTCAATTGGCTTGATCCCGAGGCTTCAATTTAACTCAAACCATCTAGTCGCCAGTTAATTTTATCAACAAGATAAGAAGATATATTCAGCATAAATCCTCTGTACACACATGCACAATTCCGTTAACCTGCCACACATATACTATTCTGTTAAACTGAATACAGTATGCACATGTTGTCTGTGGCTGATGCCAGAAGCAGCCTGATTCTGGATGGCTGTGGTGATGTGTGTCTGGAGGTTAGCTGCAGTTTGTCTGTGATAGATAATACCTACATACTGATGTAAGAACAGCAGAACATGGAGAATGCACGCATAGAAAACATGAGACGTCGATACAGTGACAATACTGGTTTAATGTTGGGCCAGCGTCGCAGTCTCATGTTTACTTGGATGTAGATACACAGGTGACCAACACATTTACTGTGTAATCAGGAAATCTAAGAATTAACATCCCCCTTCATCAAAATAGTATTACAAGTTACCATGAAATCAAGGAGGCTAACCTCCTTGATAATACTGTACATCTAATATGAGTTGAGTTAGCATGGGTAGTCGTGTTCACTTAAATCCATACAGCATAGATATAAAGAGCTGGGATCGTATTGTTGGCATTAGTCCCAGCCACGTGAGAATCGTGGCAATCCAAGACAGGTATACAAGTCCTCATTATTAATTTGTCGGTTTACAACCATGCAATCATAGCAATTGCACATGGATTCTTAATGTGTTCATAAGTAGGGTGGCGTGGTGGAGCCTATACATGTATAACCAAGAACTTTATATAGATAAAGCTCTTGGTATAACAGGGAAGATATTACAGTTTAGTGAGATCACGAATATTATTCTGTTACAATATGTAACCAGCGCCAGGCTTATTTACCTTTGACGCCATTCAATGTGCACTGTGTACCTAACGCAATGAACGTCCCCGCTGCTCATGTAAAACCATATACATTCTCACAGATATTTTCGACAGAATTTCCCCGTAAATTCTACAAGCATGACAACCTGAACAAATAACAAATGTACGATATAATCTGATAATGAAGGATATAAGCACATTTTAGATTTGATTGCGAAAATCCTCATTTCCAAGGAATAAACAATTGTCCGAAAATGTCGGTTCGCAAGCTTAAATTACGGTACACTTCCACAGACTACAGTATTCCAGCATGTACTGCGAATAATAGTGGATCCATGCAGCATGTGAGTAGAAGGTACCACTCCACTGCCCAGTTCACATAACAGCCTCCAGATTCACCGATGACACAACACTGTCCCCTGCCAATTATTAGATCCACCGTAGGCAGGTAGGCGGCTCTAATCATATCCACGGTTCACCAGTGGTGCTCATTGAATGTGTGTGCAGACTTGCATGTCCCTGCACTGATTTCACAATGCATCAGGATCAGTTCGCTCTGCTACTGGTGGTAGTTAGTACAAGCCCAGCAAAAACGAGACATTGAGCCAATGTTGGGTCAATGCTGGACCAGCGTCGTAGACGGTGGGCCAGCATTGAGCCAACATTGGTTCAATGTCTCATGTGTATATAGACCATGCTACAAACACGAGACAAAGATCCAATGTTAGTTCAAAGTTGGACCACCATCTGCGACGCTGTCCCAACATTGATCCAACATAGAATGCATGTCTACAGTGCTCGCTGGGAGCCTATCACTGTTGTTGGCATCGGGAGACGTACATGAACATGTTGTACAGGCTACCAAGGACTCGTTGTTCTTCAGACATTCCAATGTCACCTCACTTTCCTCGCGGGAACATACATATTCCATTATAATTTCCGCTTGCTTCTGGGATTGGTATCGCCTAGTATGTACATGTATATTATCAGAAATACATAAGACTTATGTATTTCTGATAATATGGACAAGGGCTGTGGTGTTTTATAGTATTAACTGCAGGATTCACTGCACGCTATGTCTCATTTGTAACGGTAAATATCTAGGTGGGTTTTATGTTCCCCTCGCGTTATAAATTCAAAAATAAGCAGAGAGATGTTTTACATGTCATACCGAGGTAACATAGATGATATCACTTTCCAGGTCAGTCCATCAAACAAATGTCTAAAAAATAACAAGATGGTTGTCGTCAATGGATGATGCCTTTAAAAGTTAATCAGATCGTGAGAATAATTTCCACCAAAAAAATTAATTGAGATTAATCCATTTATTAAAAATTAAATACTACATTTTTTGACAAAATGACCACAAGATCACATCACCCCCAAAATGACCCTGCCACGTAATTAACTACGGAGACTGTGCTTGGTCTTAAATCTTCTTTCTACTGAACAACAGAATAGTCAACTAATAATATAATTGTAACTTCTGGAAATTCATCGCTCAACATAAGCCATCAATTGTTTAAATCTACATTTACTATGTTTACAAAGTGTTTTTGCCTGTTTAAATAAAGATTTCTACGCAGGTGGTATATGTAACAGGCAGAACTTTTTAGGGATTTACCTTCCTTCTGCAATCTTGACTGATTCTGGGGACAAGCCAAGGCATAAATGTTAATGAAAATATCGCAATAAATATTGAAATTGAAAGATAGGGGGCTGAGTTAATTAGTGGCTAAACTGACCCACTGAAACCGCTGTCCAAGTGAACAATCTGGCTTCGGGATAGGTTCTTGTCAAAAAAATTGAAAAAAATTAGTATGCATAAATGTGACTGATTAAGTCGACAGATTTGTTAACAATGTTGAGCTTTCACTGTAATCTTTAACCCTTTAATCGCCATATTCGTTTTTTACATTTTATACTAGCACACGAGGGGGACATGGCGCAATGGTTAGAGCATGGCGCTCTGCCGATGTCGCTGCCTGCCGTGCAGTTTCGAATCCCTTTTGGTGCAGGATTTTCAGAGAAATATCATGTTTCTCCCCTCTCAATCTTGGGACATTGTTAAGATGGTGTGTCCTTGGGCAAGACACTTCACCCTCAAATGCTTCACTTGACTCAGGTGAAAATGAGTACCTGGTAGGACAGAGATGGCAATGTGTACGATAAGTTCAATGCGCTGAAACGGCTGCAGGACTGTGTGCTCTCCAGGGAGTTGAAATGACACATGAATGAACAGGTCCAGTGACCAGGGGGTAAAATGTAAAGTCCGGTGAAAAAGTCTGAAACAACCTGCACGTTTACCTTTATACCTTTTACATTACATATCAGCTTTTAAATATGTTAAAAATAAAAAGTGACTTTAATCAGCAAGATTAAAAATTTTTTGACCTCCATTTTGTCAAATCTGAATAATTTTCACTCACTTGAAGTTGTGGATCGCGTCAGCGAGACAAAACTTGAAGTGGGTGGAAATTCAAATTGAATAATTTGGCGGCTAAATGTTAAAAGTGTAGTTACTGGAATGGTATCGAAATAAGATTCCGAATAGATATAAAAAATGTTTAAGGACAACCCGAAATAGTGGCAAACAACATGACATTCTGACCAGCAAGAGAGTCTTCTATAGTATAATTAACCATACATAATCAGTCTTAGAATATTTTGAAAGCCAACTCTGTTTATATCTAATTCAGCAATGTCAAACCATGCTGAGAGGATAGGTGGTGGATGTATCTAAATAATAAACATATAATTATATCCAAATTAGTTCAAATTTGATCAGCTAAAAAATAGTGTAATCATTAGTGAAAATCAGATTGGATGCAGCATCCAAAGTCTACATTTTAGTGACACCTGGTGACTATAAAGACAAATAGTGCATGGTCACAAACTAGGTATGCGTCCAGCAAATGTTTTCAAGTTTTTTCAAAAGCAAATGCTGTGTTGTTATCTCATCATATTGTACCCCCGGGAATGTCAAAATACCTCATTTTGTATGTCTGAATCGAACTGCTTGCTTCGATCCAGATCATTTCTATCAATATTGTGCTTTACTATTAGTTTGTGTCATCAACATTTAATATAATTTAGAACTAGAAGTAGGGATGTGAGATATACTATTTACTATCAAAAATTGAAACAAAAACAGCATCCGATCTCAGGGTGACAAGTGTCACATAAATTGAATAGGTCTAGTCCAGATCTATCAGATCTTTTATTAATAGTCTGTTAGATGGTGGAGGATGATTCAAAATGGGAGCTTTTTTCGTTGATCACTTCACAATTACCAAGCGATTTTCACAAAATTGTGATCATTCACACTACATGTCGAATGGTCTAACGTTATACAATAGATGCCATAGATAGACCATGTAGACTAGATGACTAGAAAATAGTGTTTACAATATTTCGTGGAAATGGCTTGAAGATTGACTGAGTGGGCAACGAAATGCTAGCTTTCACCAGTCCATTCTCCACAGCAGTGGAAGAATATGAATACAACAGTTCTTGCTCACTGAGGTATTACCTTGTTAACAGATCCATTTTTAACTACCGGTACACATTTTCTGACTAAAATTTTCACTTTCTAACCATTTTAATTCTGTTTAAGGAAATGTAGTACAGTAGAATCCTGTTATAACGTGGTAGTTGGGGTCCAAGAAAAGGGACCGCATTATAAGTGAATTACGCTATAGCGGGACGACAGTTCTACCGCTAATGGTCAATACATCGGGTCTATGGACACGCTATACGCGGTGGTGGTAGATGTTATGTGCTAGATATAACACTTTATTAATTAGCAAATTATCAACTGAACTGTATTATAAATTATTTAAAACTAGAAAGGTGTATAGACGCATGCAGTCAAGATAAATATTCCTCTGACCTACATGTACATCGTACCTTTCCCATAATCGAAAATAATTGAAACCAAAGATGCCCTATATTTTTCTAAAAGACAGTCAAAATAAATAAAAATATCCCTGTGACCTACCTGCCCCCCCCCCCAACCACTAAAAAAATTAAATCCGAAGATGTTTTTTAAAAAACAAGAAAAATAATAAAAGTAAATTACAGTGGAGACACGGTATCAGACAAAGTGGACCATCCTGGAATACGGTTCCCAATTTTTCCCATTCACATAATGTATTATCAGATTCAGAATGCCGACCTACCCACTATTTGGAACACAGACCACCTTTTTTCAGTCCCAAATCATAAAATCATGCAAAACTAACATACCAGGTTTCAAGGAAATTATGAAAAAAAAATTAGTCGAAAAAAACAAAATTAGTCGCCAGGTGGCGGCTATTTTAATCATCGGTGGAAAGCTGAATATCTAATCAGGTGATCCCCATACTCATGGGTAACCTCACGTAAAAAATTGGAGAGATGCAATAATTATTTTTCAAGTTATTGCGTTAACAAGAATTTTTTTTAATCTTTGACCTTGACTTTTGACCTTTGACCTATGACCTTGACCTTGGGTAAAAAAAAGTGCCGGGAGGGGTTGAATGTTTGTATGAATTATGAATTCAATCTGTTACACCATGTTGGTGTAGTAGCCAAAAATGTGCGTGCGGTTGCGGGGGAGACAGCGGCGCACGAAGGGGACGACAAAACCCCTTCGGGCCCAACGGGCCGAGGGGTAAAAACAGTTTCATGGAAATTTTTATTCCAAAACCCTTGGTTGTAGAAAAATTAAATCTGTTTTCAGGGATGTAAAATGATGCTTTGATGCATCGTGAGGGCTTAAAATTTAAATTAATGCAATTTGAGAAATTCCACAAGGCCTACCCATTAAAAGAAGGATGTCTTGATCTCTTTGGAGGGAATTATGGTAGTAATTCACACGGACAGTGTAATTCACAGATAACAATTATAGAAAATATGATGACTATTACGGGTATATGTAGTTAAAGTATAGTTAATTGTGCATAATAGAAACATGTGCAGCATTCACCACAATATAAACTTACAATCAGAAAATTAGAATATCTTCAGTTGCAAGAAGTACACTGCCCTTGCAATGCGAACAGCAGATGACAGCTGACCTTTTCACACCCCTGTCCACATTAATTACAATATATGTTGTATTGTAGGATCTCTGTTTATAGCAGTCATCACTATGATGGAGCAGCTGTCCTCTCAGCTCAGCTATTTTCACTCACACACATATTATCGTTTTTAATTGTTTTATCAGTCGACCAAATCACTGTTAATGGGAATGATATGTCATATCCTTCCCAATAACAGTGATTTGGTCGACTGTATTATGTGTGGCTAAACATCAAGATTTGCAAAACATTTGGGCTCAAATAAAACAAATATGTTTATTTTCAGCCACTTGCAGTTGCGGGTCGCAGTAACGAGACACAGCTGCAAGCGGGATAGGACTAATATTATAAAATAATTTATGCCAATAATTGACAGAGACAACTTCCTCTGCGCTCTAGAGTGCTCCAAAATCACATCTATATGTATAGGCTTCGGATACATGCAGTGCATTTTAGAGCACCTTTCGGCCGAAATATGTTCCTTCTTCTATTTTTTGGGACATTGAACAGGGATCTGCCACTGACAAGCTAAAATGTTACTCTCTTCCCAACTTGGTAGAATGTGTGGTATTTAAATTGAAAACTCTGAATCGATTTTCATCACATAAATTATCGATTTTCAACAAATGGTTACTATAGCAACCATTTAATTTCACAATTTCCAAATGAAATGAAATTTCTTTCTTCTCAAATATGTGTGAGAAATTGAATAGCATTTGTTAAATCACACACTTTTCACCTTACTACTACCTATTTCTAGCTCATTATAATTTGTTGCCATGGCAACAATGACTGGCAGACCATAGCAACAACTTAATTTAGAGACGTCCAAATGCAATTAGTGGTAGTTCCACCCAAATAATGTGGCTTGTAATCTTACACAACTTATATTAGGCCACTACTCAGGCAGCCACACCACCATTTTTTTATGAAAACAGACATGGCCTGCTGTAAAAGGTTGGCGGATGGAAATCATCCTTACAGATATTTAGGAACACAACCTAGGTGGACAACCTTGCAAATTTATTGCAGGAAATGCACAAAAAGCAAGATGGCCACCATAAATATCTGATGCATATAAATTTTAAACTGTTTCTTTGAATTTCATGTGACAGTATGACATATGGTTTTTAGGGTATTTTTGTATGCCAAGTCCATTTCTTAGGTTTCTGGCAATATTCAATTGATTGTGGGCATATTTAGGTTGTTGGGTTAAAGGTCAAGGTCAAAGTCAATTTAAAAGGGGCCAGTCTATCATGTTCTGAGTGACAGATTCAATAGTAAATCAAATGCATTTTTGCCACAATGATTATCTGGCATATCTCTGATATTTTAGTGATGCACAGTACGAAATAATTTCATTAATCTAATATTAAATTGTAAAAAGAAGATATTCTAGAAATAGTATCATTGTTGCAATCTTAACGTGAAGGATGAGTAACAGCAAAATCAATGTTGATGTTGACCTTTTTATGTTTAAATAATTGAAATGGAAATACATGTAGTCCGCAAATGTAAATTCTACCAAAAGTTCTACAAGTCTACAGGCTATTTATAATAAAAGTACCGAGTACTCAAAATAAAACGAACTGTCATGGAATCACTAACAAAACCACTGAATTGGCAATAAAATTACCCAAATAATTAGTAATGCAAACATTGTTGACAAACTACGCTCTCTTAAAATAAAAATAAATCTTTATATTGTCTAGTGCGTTTTAAAGAAACAATAATTATAGTTAATATATATAGGTCTCGTTAAACATCATTATGATAAATTAAATAGCAATACTTTAATGTATTTTGTTTCTTAAAAATGATTATCATTCGAAATTCAATGCATGCAAACCACAAATCTGATCACCTGACTGATATCAACATACAAAATGTTGACAGTGGGCAGTTTGTGGTGCCCACAAATCGCTTGATCTTTCAGAGTCAACTATATTCACCTGACTACATCCACACATACATAAACAATTGTGATTTCAGGAATCTACACTATCATTGTTTCTTGGCTAATAATAATTTTAACCATGATCAAGCATTTATATTAATACATAAAAATATAACATCAAAACGAACTATTAAGAATTAACTGACTAGCTGCTGAAAGTAATGTGAAGCAATATTTTTTTATGGTGACCATATTTTCTGAAGCAATATACATGTATGTGCCACATCGGCACCCGACCTATGTCGGAGCTTTAAATTTTGAGTTATGGCCATGTTTTGTTAAAATACTATTTTTTGGCTAATTTTCTTTTTTAACGCTGACCTGAAATACAACTTCATAGCAATATAATTTCTCATATAAAAAAATGATTTAATTTGAACTATTTAAAACATTTGTCAATTAAATTTGAACTTTGTAGGTCATTTTCTCAACATTTTGTGATATTTTGGGCTTAAGTTTCCAAATCTTTTTCTATATTTTGCGAAATAGAACTGGTTTGGATATGGCACGTCACATATGTTTGATTGAAAAATGAATTTATGGGGTATTTTGTGCACAAAGAGGCTAACTGTGTCGAGAGCACCTGCTCGGGGAATGGATGGTGCGATGAGGCAAAAAATAAATTATATTTGACCAGTAAATTACAGAAATAAAGTGATCAGAACAATGCTTCGAATTGACTAATGTGAGAAAGAACAAAACGCATATATACAACCTACTGAGATCAATCTCTGCCCGACTGACCATACAATTCAAAGGTGCAAAATAACTTACATGGAAGCTTTATCTCTTGCAGAAACATCTGATGTAAATAGAAAAGTTTTGTTTGCTGCCCAAAGTTATCAGAAAATGCAAATTTTTGGTATGTTTTGTGATTTTCTGTAGAAAAAATGATCGCGTAGATTGGCAGCAGAACAATCTACAACATATCACCCATAGACTGTTGTTAGGCGTCAATGTCTGGTTTTGCAATGTGACATTTGCCTAGCATTTGCCAATGCTACTTTACATGTAAACGAAATGCTCTTTTGATGGTGGCAGAGTCGGACAGGCATCATGTCTACGGGAACATTCAAACAGTTAGGCCCTAACTGTGAGGTGAGCCTGCCCTGGAGGCTCGCCCCACAAGCAGATAGCTCCTTCACCAACATCAATAGATATTAGAGGAGGTAGATTCAATTAATTTTAAAATTGACTATTAAAATTATGCTGAGCCTTTTTTCGTAACAGTACAGCGACATGCTAAAAAAAATTTTGACCACATTCCACAGTTTTCACTGAGCAAGTAAAATAATGTGCTAGATAAAATCTGTGCTAATTTTAAAAAACGTCTAAAAGTTGTGACTTCAATTTTGCAAATTCCGGCAGAAACCAAAACATCACCAGAGCAAATATACCTTCAGCCCCAGTCACGAGGTGGTCATTGAAGAAAAATTTTGGGGGATTTTCATTCTTATGGCTATGAAAATTCCATTTTTACCCTTGGTGCACCCCATGAGGAAGTGCAGGGTAGGCAAACAAAACTTCACCAGGGTTTTACCCTGGGCAGACTAGTGCAGCCTTCCCCAGGTATCTCAATTCTTACACATTCTCACATTGTTCTAACCAAACGGTCTTAGTGATGCAGGGCTCAATTTGTTTTGAAATATTGTGTGGCGATTTTCAATCACAAGCTCCAATTCCTTGAGTTTTTCTAACATTAAAGATTAAATATTTTGCTAATCAATTGCAAGCTTGATTAGCAATTGGCCAAATTTGTGTAGCTTTTCGCTACGCGATACTGAACAAATTGAACCCTGTGATGTCCTCTAGAACTTTCTCATAGGGCAGTGGACATTGATTTTATGCATTTTTTTACAAAAAATTTTAAAAAAGACACCTACATTGAAAAATTATCAGAAGGGGCCACAGCATGCCTGTTCCACGTACCTCTTCAAGCATTGGTTGCAGTTATCATGAAATTAAAATAACTCTTTTAATTCTTCAATGATAGCTTCATTTCTACCAGTAATAGTGAGCAAAAAAATCAAACAAACAAAGAAAAATATGCCTTTTATCACATAAATCCCGAAAAAACATAAAAAAAAACACCAAAATGACTTCTTCAGATGTACCTACTGGTGGAAAATGAGGTTCGTATTTTTTTTTAAGGCTTAATTTTTTCACATGTACCATTTTTTTAATTTTTGAAAGAAAATGCAGGAAATTTATAGACTATGTCCACTTCCATATGAGGAAGTTCTGGAGGACATTATTAAGACCGTTCGGACAGAACAATGTGGGAATCTCAAAGAAATGAGATACCTGGGGAAGGCTGCACTAGTTTGCACAGGGTGGAACCTGGGTGAAGTTTTGTTTGCCTGCCCTGCACTTCCTCGTGGGACACACCTAGGGTAAAAATGGAAGTTTTATAGCTACATGTATAAGGATGAGAATCCATCAAAATTTTTCTCTTCCATGACCCCCTAGTAGAATTGAAAAAAAACGGAGGCTGGAGGCTATGCCCAAATTTCTGATTCTTATGTCCATATGTAGTATATTTGCCACTGTTATAATGGTTACTGTATTGCGGGGCAATCGTTAGGTACCCTGATGCATCTAAGAACTAGAACTCTCAACAGCGATATCATCTCAGGAGTTTTCTTCCTGAAGCTGCTCAGTGAAAACTGTGGAATGTGGTCAAATATTTCTTGTAGCATGTCGGCAGTTACGAAAAAAGGCTCAGCCTAATTTTATTGAACAATTTTAAAATTTATTGAATGTAGGCCTACCTATTACTACAGTCTATGACACAATTATCTGGAGCGCATGCTTTTCGTCGATTTCTCCATCAATTCTGAACCGATTTTCTAGAAATTTTGCACAGGACATTGCCAAGGCATGTCCTAACATCGGTGAAATTTTTGTAAAGTTATATGCAGAATTGCGAAGGTTAGACCATTTGACATTTAGTAAATTGAAAATATGACGTTCCTCTATAAACCCATTACGCTAAATTAATTCTGGAATTTTATTACATGTCAAGTGGTCAAACTTCTAAAATATTGAAAATAATTTTGCGAATTTTTTACCGATGCTAGGACATGACTTGCAAATGTCCTGTGCAAAATTTTTTAGGAAATCGGTTAGAAATTGACTGAGAAATTGACGAAAAGCATGCGCTCCAGATAATTGTGTCATAGACTATAATCTATGACACAATTATCTGGAGAGCATGCTTTTAGTTGATTTCTCCGTCAATTTCGAACCGATTTTCATGAAATTTTGTACAGGACATTTCCAACAGGGTTCCTACAGATATCTAGAAATGAAATTCCATGACTTTTCCATAACTTTCCATGATCATTTTTTAGGACTTCCATGACTTAGTAACCGAATAAAAAATAGTCATCAATTGATGGAAGAAGGACCCCTCAACCGTAGGCTCTGTCCATCAATATCAAGAAAAAACAAGAAAAAAATGCAATTTGAATGCAATCCAACCAACGGTTCATAACTTATCGTGCTCAGAAACTTTTTAGGCAGACATCTTGGAAAAAATGGCTGCGGCAGCCATTTTGTTTTTAATGAATTCATCCTGAAAGTTAATCAGATCATCAGAAAGACCTAGGCAAGACCATACCAAATTTGAATGTAATCCAACCAACAGTTCATAAGTTATCGTGCCCACAAGCTTTTTAGGCGGCCATCTTGGAAAAATGGCTGCGGAAGCCATTTTGTTTTTAATTGATTCATCTCAAAAGTTAATCAGATCATCAGAAATGCCTAGAGAACAACAATAACCAAATTTGAATGCAATCCAACTAACGGTTCATAAGTTATCATTCCCACAAGCTTTTTAGGCGGCCATCTTGAAAAATAGCTGCTTATGGCTTGGTGACCAAAAAAATATATGGGATAAATTGCCCAGGCACATGGGTCATGTCTGTAAAAAATAAACAAAATTCACCAGTTAACTTTTTCCTAAGAGCTGAATTTCTGACCGCCCGCACGCCTCTGGTGATCCCTATGTACATCGGCCCGATCTAACCCATTTTATAAAGCAGAACCGTACCCAGAAGTTTCTTACTTTTTACTTGTAAAATATTTACAGCTAGGTGGACTATGTGTCAAAAGAGTAAGTATTAAATCAAGGGAGACATTTGTGAAAATTTAAAAATCCATGACTTTCCCATGACTTTTTGCCAAATTTTCATTTTCCATGACTTTTCCAGGCCTGGATTTTATTTTTTCATTTTCCATGGTTTTCCATGACCGTGGGAACCCTGTTCCAAGTCATGTCCTAACATCGGTAAAAATTTCGTAAAGTTATATGCAGAATTGCAAAAGTTCGAACATTTGACATGTAGTAAATTGAAAATATGACGTCCCTCTATAAACCTATTACACTAATTCTGGAATTTTATTACATGTCAAATGGTCTAACTTTTTAAATATTGAATATAATTTTGCGAACATTTTACTGATGTTAGGACATGACTTGGAAATGTCCTGTGCAAAATTTCAAGTATATTATTAGACTACAGTCTGTTTCATCAGATCCTGGGAGTAGCCTTTTTCCAATTTGCTTGGTCGCTCTCAGATCACTTGTTTATCTTCCCCCAACATCCCTGAAAAATTGGTGGATTTTTTTGTGTATTGGCGGAGTTAGCCTATTTGGCATGTAATAATTTTTAAAAATTACAGCTCTCTCATCAACACCATTACCGTGAAACAAAAATTCTATTACATACCAAATGGTCTAACTTGAAAAATACACAACAAAATTTCAGGCATGTTAGGGGAAGATTAAAAAATTACCAAAGAATTTAATTTTTTTGTTAAATTTTTTTAAAGAGTGAATAGAAAAACCCCATCATAATGACTGTTTGAAGGTGCGGTTCAACAATTACTTAACGCTTTTTTGAGAGATTTTTGCCCCCCCCCCTCCCCCTTCTTAACGCTTTTTAACGTTGTGTTGACTACGGTCATAACGGCTAACGCATCGCTTAACCCCCCCTCCCCCTTCTACAGTCTGTCCGACGGTGGAGGATGGTTCAAAATGAAAGTTAGCTTTTCAGTATCCAATCAGTCAATTTTCAAGCGATTTTCATGAAATTTTGTAAACCCTATTTTCTAGTCATTTGGCATCAATACTGAAAATTTCGTAAAAAAATATTGGATAGTTCAAAAGTTAGGCCATTTGACATGTAGTAAATGTCTATTTATGACCCTTTTCTATAACATGTATAAACCCATTAATTTCATATCCGGTTTATTCTCAGAATTCCATTACATGTCATATGGTCTAACTTTTGAAATACTAAATGGAATTGCGCGAAATTTTCAGGGTTGTTGCCAAATGACTAGTCTATATAATAATGGTTGCAAAATTTTGTGACAATGGCTTGAGAATTGACTGACTGGATACCAAAAAACTAACTTTTATTTTGGACCATCCATCACCGTCGGACAGACTGTAGCCTATAGTAAAAGTCACCTTAAATCTGTCACTTTCGCGTTGCATGTTTTTCGCTCATTGCTCAAGCAATTTTCATTCGATTATCATGAAATTTGACAAGTGTTAGTTTCTAGTCTTACGGCACCTGCCCTAAAAAATTTCAGGGAAAAATATCATGTAGTTTAAAAGTTAGACCATTTGACATGTAGTTTTTGTGAATTATGACGCTCCTCTATAAACCCATTGCACGCTATCAGCTTCAATCACGAAATTCCACTACTTTTCAAATGGTCTAACTTTTGAAATACTCATTCAAAATTTCACGAAATGTTCAGGGTAGGCGCCGGAATAGTTGAAAAGAGTGCTTGCAAAATTTCATGAAAATTGATTCAGAATTGACTGAGAAATCAGCGAAAAACACCCAACGCTGGTGAAAGTTGACTGTAACTGTAAGTCTGACTCTGAGTCAGTGGTGGAGCCCGTCTCCGTATTTTTATTGTGAAAAAGCAGTTCAAAAACACTTTAAAACGTCGCCTGCACTAAAACCGTTAAAGTTTATACATTCAAAATTACCTATGTAAAAGGTAGATTATTAACAGTGTAGATAAAATATTGTACTTTTGCAAATGTTTCAATAAAAAGGCGAGTGACAAGTAAATGACAGCCAAAACAAGTGTCTTCTGCAAAATGGCGGACGATAAGTTATGCGCGTTTCGCCAGGTGGCGCACATTGCTGGGCGTGTTCGCTCTACAGCTCGATAATTTCTGTGCGACTCTCTTGTAATATACCCTTCCCTCTCAAAATATACCCCCTCCCTCCTCACAACTAGGCCTATATGCACACTTCCATGACATAGGCCTACCTCTCCCTCCCAGAATGTAACCTAATGAGGGTCGCTTTTATAAGTTTAACTCTTCCTTTACCGACCTCATGACTATCATGGTATGCCTATCGTATTAAAATCAGTCAGGTGTGACCAAGCTGTTGCATGATTATGAGTAGCCTAGTTCCTGGCCCGCGAGCGAGGGCCTAGAATCCAGCCATAATGGAAGTCAACATTTTCATATCATGACTTGCATTTTGCAAATCTGCGCGCTGGTCAAAAACAAACGGCGATTACGACGCTGTTTTGACAGTAAAAATCTGTTGAAGTGAAAAAATAAGTTGCTTGGATGCACAGAAGTTAAATGCCTTCGTTTCGTTGACAAATCGTGAGTATTTTTTGCGTAATAAGCAGATTGCAGATGCTTTTGCGTATGGATGGACATGTGACCCTAAATTGATCTGGCTTGCCCAGAATGCAATGGGTCACGGATGGGACTAGATTATGAGGGGTTCTCATTACATGCATTATGTTCGGGTGTGCTTTAAAGGTGCAGTCAACTGTCAAAATACGTGGGACAATGTCGTCCCCAGAATGCAACAGTGGCCCCTGGATATTCCAGAACGACATATCACCCCACATCCACATCAGTTATCAGCCAGTTATGCGTTTCATACCCATCGCCGCATTAAGAGCAAGTTCCCAACTCATATAAACTCTATATACTTGAGCGACATCTATGAGGAAATAATTCAATATTTCTCTCATGTGGCACAACAGGTTGTGTTGCCGTGGGGATCTGGAAACAGTTGACCTCCAGCATATTGACAGTAAGAGCTTTCCCAGCCAACACGGCACACTCACCAAATATTGGTTTAACTCTTTGCCTGGCAAGCGCCCCTTAAAGCTCTGTCATTCATTTTAGTTAAGCATCCATTCATAAAGTGACCAGTAGTAATTCTATAGTGGTAAAATTATGACGTCATAGTTTATGGATAATTTTGATCACACATTACCATGATTACCTCCTGCTCTCAGACATGTCAGGTGCGCACTAAACACTTGTGAAAGTGAAGAACCTAATTGACATTATAATAGTAACTTAACTGTTAATAGGTATGGCCACAGGCTACACACAAGTGACTAGTGATATCACAGAATAGTTTTACCACGTTGGACACTGTTGAACAGTAGACCTAATACGCAAAGAAAGATACCCCTATAATTATAGATGGCATATTTTATTATTATTGAATATGAACATGTTGAAGTATAATGAACATGTTGAAGTATAATTTTGGGCCTATCATTGTTTCGTATTTCTAATTTAGTTCTAATTTTCGCCGGATGCCTGCCCTGTCCATGTGGGCCTATTTTGTATGACGTCGTCAAAGAGCAATATTTACAGTTTGTTACAGCGTTCTGGTAAGTCCCGGAGTGTAGTGGTCAAAAAAGACATTATACGGGGACAGTGTTTTTTCTTTGAAAACGTTTCATGGCAAAAACGACTTACGCATCAATTGAATTCGCAAAACTATTGACAAAAAAGTAGATATTCCACTTAATATGTCATCACCATGGTAACGATCACCTCAGACCATTGACATGGTCACGGGAGCAAATGACGGTATGTAATTTTTTGTTTGATTTCGCATATATGGTCTGTGGCTTGACCAAATTTAAAATGTTTTGTATATGCATACTGACGGTACAGCAAGGAATTCTATCCATTGTGTCCATATTTTGTCAGCTATTTAAAAAAAAATAATGATGCCAGTCAAAGAGTTAATGTCGGCCAACGTCGCAGACGTTGATCTAACATTAAAACAGCATTGGGCCAATTTCTCATCGAAGTAGTATCTTGTAATCAGTTCAGTCTCTGATATTATTGCTGTCAAAGAGTACTCAATAGGCTAATGTAGGCCTATACACTTGACCATCCCACACATGCGTATTTCACAGCTGTATGGATCTTTTGGTCAGTAAAAACCCTCGGGAGTACATTCTTAGCTGTGAAAACGGCCTCGACCCCTTTCACATCTAAGAATGTAGACCTCCTCGGGATTTATCCTATACACAAATGATAGACAAATGCTGTGGGGATCAACCTTATCTGATCCCATCTTTGCGAATTTGGTAAAGAAAGGTAGTTTTCGCATAAATGCTCGCATATAGATGTTTAAAAGAGGGGTATATTTTGGGCGGGAGGGGTAGATTCTTGGAGTGTCGCATATATTGTTCTGGAAAATAGGGTAGGTATATACATATACTGCTGATATACTGATCAAAATGATGAGGCCAGCATTGTATTCTTTGACCCTTAAAACATAGGGCTAGACACTATTTATAGTTCTATTTGGATGGATATTTCCATATCATGAATATTGCTCATGGCGACTATTCATTTTCGCATGAGCAGTCTTTTTATTATAAATTACGACGTTACAATTATTTATGACGACGAAAATGTTGTAAAATGTGACGACACTAAATTACTTGGAGAAATAAAAAAATTATTGGATATATTTGCCAACATTGTTAGACTAATATGTTTGAAAAATAAAAGTGATGGTCCACGTTAGGTATTATCTTATGTATTACTAAAGGTATATTAGGTCTACTGCACTGTTGCCATGGAAACACGTACATATATGTTGTTTGTCAAAAACGTAATAAAAAATACAGTTTACAGATAAATGTTATTACAAAAAATAAAAATAAAAAGTAATATAATTGTTCATGATTTGGCAAAAGAATAGAAGCATGTTGGTGCCAAATGATTATAAGTATTTTGTGGTGTTATTGTTTCCATGGCAACAGAGATTTATGATGAAACAAGAAAAATGGTCATCAGTTACATTACCAGAGCTCTATAGTGATACAGAATGAATTAAACCGCAAACTTTTAAAAAATTATGCATAAGATCAGTATATTGAAAATCTGAAGTGTTAAAAATCAGGTAGTTATAGCATAAGAGGTAGTGTTGTTATGCGGCCGTTACCATGGCAACGTCCCCCTCATTGACAACTACATCCATCCTAAACATGCTCCCCAGACCATAACCTTTCCATTGATACCACTCACAAAAAAAATTAATCTGTGCTCACGAAAAATAAAAAATACCCTTTCGGCCTCTATACTATGCGATGGAGGGGTAGATTCTAGGAGACGCGGACACCTCGAATAATCGAAAAAACGAGTAGGAGGAAGGGGTGGAATCTGGGAGTCGCCTATGTCTACCCAGGGGGTATATTTCATACCGTAATTTATCTTGGGGCAAATTATGGGGCGCCGAAAATTTACCCGGGTATATTCTTGGAGAGGGTATATTTCCAGACTTTACACCGGTGACCACTAGAAACGAACTAATTATTTACGTAGCACAAAATTTAGGTTAGGAAAAAATATTTTTATGGACAACCCTTGTAGACCTAATTACGATATATTATATTAAGCTCTAGTTGTATTATGGAATTATCAATTAATCCAGAACCGCACTTGGTTTTATACCTTTAAGTGAGACAAAAGTCACCTCTCCTCTACTATTAACGTTCAACATTCCATGTGAAAATCTGTCACGTTTTAATGTAGAAATTGCACTGTCGATAATATCGTGATGTACAACATACAACATCTGTCTTTTGTGTAGCTAACGACATGGCTTGTAACGCTAACGATCTGTCACGTTTTAATATGCAACGTGCGTGTGGTGTGTAGACCCTACCTTGTATAATATCGTAATGTAACGCTACGACTATTCTGTCTCGTGTGTATTGAACAACATGATTGAAAACTGAAAACATCGGTCCTTTCATAACTTACAACATGGCAAAGCTTTAACAGGATTCAGGACGACTTTAGTGAGCATTCACCGGTTCATTTGTGGATGGGCGTAGCGTCAATTATATCAGCCGGTAGGACTTAAAAAAATTGTTATTATGAGTTATCGTATTTCGTTGGTAAGATTGTTTATACTTGAAGAAAGTTTGTACCTTCGCAAGTAGTAAGAGTAAAAACATGTTGTAAAATACCTTACAGTGACCGATTGCTTTTTTGGCGGCACAATTTCCACCCCACGTGGGATAGGCTATCACTCCGAAATATAGACCAGACGCTGGCTGGGGGTAATGTGTCACCTGGAAGGGGGATTTAATGCATGCACTATTATTTTCACATGATTTGAACTACTCAGGGGCCAGAATAAACCTGTTGATCAAGTTACTGTCGCTGGTTTGCTGAAGTAGGCCCTAATGTAAGGCCAAAAATGCACATGACCTATGTGTGATTTTGGTCCGATTTTGAAAAAATCGAGCGTATTACACATTTTTACCCACGTGCACCGAGTAGTCAAAATTTTCGATTCAGTCGCATGAATGTAAAATATATTATGTCCGATCATTAAGAAATTCACAAGAGAGCTTTAAGCTGGTTTTATAACCTTCAATTTTACCAATTTTTCACACTTTTTCTAAAACATGTTTTTCTTAACTGATTTATTGTATGGTAGGCCCTATAGATGTTTAGTTTTTATTCAAAAATGTTCTAGAACGATTGTTGGTTGACATAAAATAAATGAATTTGCAATAAAAAATAATGAGTTATGTGAACATATTACATGCTTTTTTGGCTAGACGTAGGCCTAAACTTTGCCCGCTTTTCTTTAGGCTTGGGAAAATTGACTGTATAAATTTTTGCCCAATAAGTAGTTAATTTTGAGGTATATCAACATATTTGATAACAATAGAAAGCTACTCGCACAGGCATTAACATTGACGTAAAAAAATGGGTCTGAGAATTGACAAATGTACAAGAGAGCTTTACGTTGTTGTTTTAACCCTCAATTTAGCTATTTTTCATACTTTTTTCAGTAGTAAATACTAAATAGTCTCTCAGCTGATTTCTGTATAGTATTCATCTTTAGTTTTGGAGTAAAAATGATGATTACACGCTTTTTTGTTAGATGTAAAATTTGCTCGCTTTTCTTCAGGCTCGGGAAAATTGACCACATCTCACATTTATGCCCAATGAGTATTTAAATTAAAAAAATTCACAAGCATCAATTGAAAGCCACTCTCAAGGCTTTTACCATGAATGGCTAAGATTTTCTCTGTTAACATGGTTAAATGCGAAATGTACAACAAAGTATATTATCACTAAAATCTGGCAATTTCTCACAATTTGTTGGTAAATAGCAACCATCAGCTTATATTTACATGATATAAATGTTTATAATTGTTTCAAAGGTATTCTAGAATTATTATCGACTTGAAATAAGCTTATTTGAAATAAAAATAAGGAGTTAACTAAACATAATACATGTTTGATTTACGTATGTCTTTTGAAAATCCACTGTATCTCGTTTTGTTATGGTTTTTTAATTTCTGTATAAATTATTTTGTGTTTGATATTCACCTATATTAGTTAGAACATTGGTATTAACCTTACTTTTGAATTATTTTTTAAAAGTCTGTAGTAGACAAATCAAACACCTAATTGTAAAACATGTGCATGTCATATTATGATTGCTGTCTATTATAAGTAAATGTACAGACCGCTTCATAAAAGAAAAGAGATAAATAAACTTTATAACTTTTTAACTTTACAATTTTCTTCATTTTGTTGAAATGACTAAAATATGTTGTAAAATGAACCTCACAAAATTGTGAATGTCAACTCGAAACTATTGCGAGTATGCACTACTAATACTTATGAGCTTGTATATAAATCTGAACAGTTCATTTTAACCATTAACACAAACATTTGTTTAGTAAAACACAACCAATTTTATCAGTAACATAAGTTGAAGTTAATTGTATATAACCGTACGATCAAAGGGACCGGCCCACGCTAAAATCATAAAAAAATCGGTGATTTTATTTCGGGTCCTTAATATGACCATATGATGTAAACATGTACATAGACTGGAACTGCAATTTTTTATAATTTTTGTGCTGCGCATTCACCAGTTAGGCTAGATATAGAGACGAAATTCTTGATTTCTAAATATTGACAACCATGTCAAAAATAGGAAATGCGGGAATTTCGTCTCTATATCTAGTCTAACTGATGAATGCGCAGCATAAAAATTATAAAAATTTGCAGTTCTAGTCTATGCACATATTTACATCATATGGTCATATTAAGAAGCCAAAATAAAATCACCGATTTTTTGATGATTTTAGCCTGGGCCAGTCCCTTTAATTTACATCATAGCTAGACTAGTTATTAATTATAAATAATAATAAAATAGTTCAACGTAAAAAACACAATGACTGCAGTGATACCCAAGCACAAATTATAATAAATGACAATAAATACAATGTTAAATTTTCTGGAGTTCTCACAATAAAAATATAAAACTTATGGTTACTGCATTACTGAACACAATTGCTTGTCCTCATGTATCCTGTACAAAACCAAGGAAAGCAACCAAGGGCTGTAAATATCAACCTATGTAATAGACTAGTAATAAAACTAGTATAAAGAACAAAACGTAAAAAACAAAATAACTGCGGTAAGAACCAAGCATCAATTACAATAAATAACAATTTAAAAATGTCAAATCTCCTGGAGTCGTACGCACAACAGATGACCAACATAGTATGTTTAGTTATAAGTAGTATTAGAAGTGATAATATAAAACAAATAACCACGTAATCCTTTATAACTTGAAATAACATGACATATTAAAGTGCCGA
Organism: Flabesymbios commensalis; assembly: GCA_964017125.1. Lineage (NCBI taxonomy): Eukaryota > Metazoa > Annelida > Polychaeta > Terebellida > Flabelligeridae > Flabesymbios > Flabesymbios commensalis. The sequence goes on along the minus strand of OZ024902.1, from coordinate 56,448,746 downwards.
ATCAATCAATGAGTCGTTGACCAGAATTTAAGTAGAGCAGTGTGATATATATATTATTATATTAAATGTACTTTATCCTATTGACAAAATAGGTCACTAACAAGAATCCGACTTGTGTTAAGCCAACACAATGACACAATGTTGACGACAAAGTATGTTTCATATAATTTACTGCAAACTGATTCATTTTTGCCTGTCCGTGCTCTGTCAACTATCTGCCTATTTAAATATATGTTCTTACATTATCTTTTTAGATAGCGCCCATGGCAGCGATGTACATTGTACTCTCTGATTAGTTAATGCAACAAAATTATGTCTATTGTCTTCAGTGGCCAATATCATTTTGAAAGTGGATGAGATAACTTTTAAAGTCTCTGTGATCACACATTCAGTGGCCAAGTTTATTTTTCTAGTCGTTGTAATAACTTTTTTAGTAGTCAAGATCACTTTTTAAAAATGACTCAAGAGAAAGTAAGAGTAATAAAAAACATTTCTACTATATAAAGTTAACATGATCGTGAAGTCCTGTTGGTATTCACTAAAATAACGTTGGAAATTGTTCAAATGGAGGGATAAAATACAAACTTAGCGCTCAGTTGTACATTTCGTAATTAACAGAAATAAAATATTATGTATCCACATTGAAGCCCTTGATAATGACTTTCAACTGATGTCAAAGATGTTAGTACATTTTTTGAATTTGGGTACTCATTGGACAGAATGTGAAACATGGCCATTTTTCCCGAGCCGGAAGAAACGTGCACAAATTTTACGTCTAACTAAAAAAGTGTGTAATACAATGTATGTTGAAACAGCTCATTATTTTTATTCCAAATGGGTTTATTTTAAGTCAACAGTAGTTCTAGAACTTGTTTGAATCAAATCTAAACATTTATTACATACAAAATCAGCTGAAAGAAAAGTATTTCAAATGACTATTGACTTGAAAAGTATTAAAAATAGGTAAAAATATTACCAACCTAAAGCTCTCTTGTGCATTTGTGAATAACAGGACAAAAAATATTTTACATTATCCATGTGAAAGGCAGAGTCAGTAGCTTTCTATTGATATTAAAATATATTGATATAGCGCAAAATTATACTACTCAGTGGGAAAGAATACGAGATACAGTAAACTTTCCTAAGCCTGAAAAAAAGCAAGCGAATTTTACATCTACCAAAGAAGCATGTGATATGTTCACATAGCTCATTCTTTTTATTCCAAATGGGTTTATTTAAAGTAAACAAAAGTTCTAGAACATTTTTGAATCAAAACTAAACAAATTATACCATACAAAAATCAGCTGAGAGAGAAGTATTTTGACTATTTATTGAAAAAGTGTGAAAAATAGGTAAAATTAAGGGTTAAAATACCAGCTTAAAGCTCTCTTGTGAATTTAATTTGTCAATGAGCGGACAAAAATACACCCAGGTGAAAGCCTGGGTAAGTAGCTTTCTATTGATATTAAAAATATTGACAAAGCTCAAAATTTGAAGACTCATTGGGCGAACATGTCTAATACGCTTGATTTCTCAAAATCGTACCAAACCTACACATATGTCAGGTTCATTTTCATACATCAGTTAAGCAGCGGCAGTTGCCAGATCAACAGGTTGATTCTGACCCTTGAGTTTTGGCCCCGGCTATGTAAATATAATAGTGGCTTTAATTCCCCTTCCGAGTGACACCTTTTTCCCCCAGCCACGCCTAGTCTAATAGTGTAGAAAAACATATTATAACAAAAATAAATAAATACAAGTGGGCCTATCGTTATATGGGTAAAGCTCTGTGAGGTTGTATACAAACAAATAATACTGTAATACTACATGGTGACAATTTTGAAAGAAAGGTAAAGGTGCAGGTTTATAGTCTGATATCAAGTCTGAAGACCTATCATCCGACTTTACATCTTACCCCTGGTCACTGGACCTGTTCATTCGTGTGCCATTTCAACTCCACGGAGAGCATACAGTCCTGTAGCCGTTTCGGCGCATTGAGCTTATCGTACACATTGCCATCTCTGTCCTACCAGGTACTCATTTTCACCTGAGTCAAGTGAAGCATTTGAGGGTGAAGTGCCTTGCCCAAGGACACAACATCTTAACAATGTCCCAAAATTGAGAGGGGAGGAACATGATATTTCTCTGAAAATTCTGCACCAAGCGGGATTCGAAACCGCACGGCAGGCAGCGACATCGGCAAAGCGCCACGCTCTAACCATTGCGCCATGTCCCTCTCTAACATGCGCCATATCCCTCTTTGAACATTCAGTATCCAATCTGATTTTATTAAACCTGTTTTGTTAATATATATTACATGATAAAGAGTCTTACTAAATTATTTGTATTACTATTTTTGCCCGAAACATCTAATACATGTTGATCAATACTAGCTTGTTTTGGGGTTCTACCTAATCAACCATACATCTTAAAGTTTTTTATTTTCTCCTAGAAGCATACGGCAACATTTTAAATTAGCTTTTTCAATAACATCATTATTTTTACAACACCCATACCCCAGATCCACAAAGCAAAGTTGCTAATATCATATGATTAAATAAATGTAATTGAAGATCTATATATTAGAAGCCACAAGTTTTTACTTTTTCCTAAATAGTTTTTTGTGCCTGTTCAAAAAGATGTTTTTTGAATTTCCCATTACCGGTATAGTTAAAATCAATACCCACTTTTCGGAATATTTCGACTTTTACCTCTAGAAAAAAATCAAAACTTTTGGTTTTTGGGTGGTAATTACCAACTGCCACAAAATATAATAATGATTTGCAGTGTTCAATATTGCTTGCAACTCACATTCAGATTCAGCCATGATGATAATGTCATCAGCATATAACAATATATATACAATTTGGGATATACTTCAATATACGTAGTTATCACTTAACATTTGACTTATACAATCTATAGCAAATCTAAACTTTGTTAAGCATGTAAAATTAGCTCTGACACCAATATTACAAAAAATGTTTGACTACCTACAGTATACCTTTTTTACACAATAAATTATCTGACAACACATTTTCCCATTTATATTATGCTGAACAAGTTTCATCCATAAACCAATTCTCCAAATAATATCTAAACCTTTACGATAGTCTACAAAGGCTTTAAATAAACTTTTGTTCTTAGACAAAGATATATCAATAATACATTGTAGTTTATGATCCAAAGTACTCAGATGTAAATCCAGCTTGTTCTTCACCAATTAAGTCATATTCTTCGGAGTACCTTGACACATCGCGATTATTACATAACCTTATATTTTTCTTTGTAAAATCTTAAAGTAATCAGTCATTTTTAAATCTAACATTACAATTAAAATCCTAATTTCGAGCCTCTTTATTATTACACAAATTCTCAATGTGGATAGCAAATATCTCTTTTAATAGTACAGATACCATATCAGACTTAGTTGTATTGACTTTACTGCTCACAAATGTTCTTTTTGATTTATTGCCTTTATATTAATTTATAATCTTATTATGATTTATTTTATAATTATTAATCAAATTGTTTATTTACAGTTTTTTTTTATTTTTTTACCAACCCTCTCACATTGATTTTATCACAATCAAAATGTGTATTTCTATAAACATTCCTGGCTTCATTATATTTATTTCTAGACTATTTACATGTATTATCAAATCATGGTTCGTGATATATATTTTTTTTTTTAGAAAATGAAGATAAAAAAATATGATTTGATAATACACGTAGATAGTCTAGAAATACATAGTTATAATAAATCTACAACTGGACCACAATCGTTTGCACCACCTAGTGAGTGTGAGAAAACCACCATTGATGAAGCCGAAAGCCAGTGAGCCATATATGATCAACAGACTACACAGCTGTTAATTACTTTAATTACTTAATTACAGACTCTACATATCCCAACGCAAAGAGCTCCTAACAAGGAGGGACACTTCATTAAAAGAAGAATAACCGACTTAAGCTTATCAACCCCAGCTATTCTCAATGACAATTAGAGTTCTGTTGGACCTATGTCTAACTAGTAGGCCTACAGCGGCATAGCGAAATAATTGTGCATTTTGTGAAGAAAACACCAAATTTGGCAGACTTATAAAATATTTCATCAAGAAAATTTTCAGATCTGGAGCCACACAAAATTCAAACCGGGTGGCCGCCATATTAGTTTTTAGCTTCGAAAAACTATTTAAAAAAAATATATTTTTGTTTCTATGTCTGCTGGAGACCAAATTTAGTGTCTTGTAGTACAAACTCGAGGGCAAGGAGTTGAATGATTCTACTATAAAATTCACTTGGCACCTCCATCTTAAATTTCAAAATGGCGTCTTTTGAAAATATACTTAATGATCTTTTATTTTTGCTCCAATAATATGCTTAATTATAATGTTTAGATGTACAAATAATTTAGGTTGAGGTCATTCAAGAAGTGAATCGTTTTATTTTGACATTTCTCAACAAAATCTGATATCTATTATAAAAAGTATATATTAGGCGTATATCTATACATGTATACATGTACGTTTAGAGAAGCAGCCAGCGAGATATGTCATGTTATGTCAACATACACTGTTCTGTGATCAGTCACCACAACAGGCAAAACGTACTTAACTTTTGTGACTAACATATATCATCACAGCCTTTTTGCACCTACAAGAGATAATTTTATATCAGGACTTTGTAGCTTCAGGAAGTGTTGTCCATAATTCTCCAAACACCACCAGTGACATGGTGATGGAAGAGTGCCGTGTGGAGCAACGCATTGTCCTCAACAATGTCCTATCTGGTAAGTAGCTCAATTTAATAATTTTCACTCACTGAAAGTGTTGGACGTATTCATTCGAGTAATCGGGCTTTCTTGCCAGATTTATCTCAGAATATGTGCATGTGAGGTCATACAGGCGTACCATAAATGTTTCAAAAAAATCCCCAGTGGTGCAGATGCAAGGACCAGGAATGCATTAGTCACTTCTAAAGAAGTGTTCCACACTGCTGGGCGGGGGCCCTAGGGTAGTGGTTAGCACCGCTGCCTTTCACGCCAGAGTTCGGGGTTCGGTTCCCGGTCTCGGCGGTTTCAAAGAAACAAAAATGTTTCTTCCCCATCCACGTGTGAAAGTCAGTATTGTGGGGAGCCTCCGTGACCGAGAGGTAGCGTGCTCGGCCTCAGACCGCCAGGGCTCGAATTTCGAATCCTGTGTCTGGAGAACAGTGTCATCTCAATCATCTCACCATCCTCAGGAGGTTCTCCTGGCCCAGTTTAGCCTATATGTGCACAAAAGTGGCCTAAAGCCCGATTCATTTATTTATTTCCACACTGCTGTTTTCCCCTCGTCCCACTTATTTTTATGCCGTATCCCAACTTGGGATTGCATGAACAATTAACAGTTCTTCTGAGCTCATCTACTACCTCAAACATTTCCTGGTGGGCCTGACAGCGAGAACCACCACATAGGTGTCCACGGTGCGGAAGGAGTATTTTGCGATGCTCATATTTCATAGCAGCAGTGTCTGATTCTTTCTAATTGAACAGAAAGAAACAGACATAGCTATTGCCACAGACGTAGATGATGATGGCTGACGCGCCTTATTTTTAATATCTGCTCCTCTAGCACCATTGAAAGTAGGTCTAATCAGAGCTAGGCCTAATTTCAACAGTATTATGACAAATATTTTTCTGAGTATTTCTCTGGGAATAAATCATTGAAAAAGTGAGATGATTTAAACTGTCAGTTATAATATTACATACATCTCTTGCTAGCATCACTTGTTATCATCACTAGCATCACAAATCATATAATTATTCGCATGCCTCAAATTAGTCAGATCACTGTCAGTGTACAAGCTGGATGTCTCTTCCTTTATTGTGCTCCTGTAGGGAAGTGCGCCCACATAGTACGCTATCTTGAGTCGGGTTGTGTTGACCCAAGTACAACTCCTAGCTGTTCTATTCCTAACATGTACAGCTTATTGAGGTAATAAATCTTGCATAGAGGAGTAGTATCTGCATGGTATAAGTTGATTCAGGACTACTGAATAATTAAAATACATTGTGCACTGATTTCCACAAACAACCTTTTGTGTTGGTCTCACACTAATGTATAGGGATGTGCAAAAAAGTCATTGTAGTACTCGGCATTTATTGCCCAGTATTCAGTTGAGATAAAAAAAAGGTGGTGTCCTCAAGAAACATCTAAGTGAATGTTAGACCTACTATCTTAGGTCTGTATTAGTGTTGGCAACAGAATCACATATTTTCATAGAGTTGTGTAAGCGAGGTGACAGAGAGATACAGTTCTCATCTAGTTGTGCACTGGGGACAGAGCTCTCATCATAGCGATTGTTACTTGTGTTCTTTTCAGCTTAGTAGTTAAATGTTAACCCACATGACATTTATGACTCGGCTTGATTGGCTGTCAGAGTGGTAACTATCCCTTGGCCTTCGTCCATTTTTTCGCTGTGGCAGGATAATACGTTGACTCTCCTATATCAATTTGATAACGCGTTTTCAGTCTAGTGGTGACAATGGCTTGTTTGGTACAGGTTTAATAACATCAAGTAGTTTAAATCAGAAGTAGTTAACTAAATGAGTACAGGTAACACTGGAAGCGCACATTTTAAAATATGGATAACCTGATCTTGACGTCTCCTTACAAAAGGTTGACTGGTTAAAGCCCTTAGGGTGTCTAGTAAACCACACACTACGTAAGCGTTATTCAACCCACAATAATATTATTGGTCAGATTATATATTTAATTAGATTCACAGAAGCAATACACCAATCTTTGCCTTCAAAGTTTTTTAGGTTAATCACAAGTGAATTAATGAATGAATGGGGTTTTAGGCCACCCTTGTGCACGAATAGGCTAAACTTGGTTAGGACAACCTCCTGAAGATGGTGAGATGAATGAAATGACATTGCCCTCCAGACACAGAACACAACGTCACGACGTCTCCGCACAATATTGAATCTTTGCGCGAGTAAGCGGGTAAGAAACACTTCAGCCTTAACCACAGCACCAGAGCCACAGCCCAGGTCAATCACAATAAAATATGATAAAGCACATTTAAGCGAAATAGATCTATAAGTTTTATCGGTACTTATAACAAGAATATAAATTATACTACCAATAATGCACTAATTTTAACAATGTGGGTTTAAAAAACATTTGATGTCACGGCGATGTGCCTGAACTCTTTGATGTCAACAAAACCCACCAGCCCATAACAATGTAGGTCTAGAGAAGTGTCCATGACAGTGGTGTTTATTGTAGAACATTGCTACCGTTTTCTGCTGATCCAGTTTAGCCTACGTGTGCTGAAAATATACAGGAAGCTCAATTCATTTATTCGTTCAGTCCTGCATCTCTCACCACTACAGTTGGAAATTTGAAATACAAATAAATTGATAAGAGTGCACTAAATATGATAATTATAGCAAAAATAGAAGCAAATTATTGTGTGAATCAAAATATCAGTAGAGTCAATCGCTTCCCCGACTTAAAATATGTACATCCCGAGGCCATAATCAAATATATAGCAAACATAAAACCAAAAAGATTGATAATAAAAAAATCGGGCCCTCATTTTGAAATCCAAAATGGCGGCCACCTGGTGTGAGTTCCATGTGGATCTTAATCACAAGAGATAGTCAATGTAATAATATATCATTACAAGTGCTAAGTTTGGTAAAATAAGCGGGCACACTCAATTATCTAGCTGGTGTATAACTGAAACGATTGACAATTGCCATTTTTAGGGTATCCATTTTGAAATAAAATATGGCGGCCATCAAGTGGCTCCAAATCGAAAAAGATGGTCAATAAAATAATATATCATTGCGCCAAGTTTGGTGCTTTCTTCACGAAACGCACAATTTCTCCTAAAAAGCTTGCTATGCCGCTGCACTAAACTGTTTTACTGTCTTTCTAAAGCGTCAGCCAAAATTTGGTTAACAGCCTTTATTGTTTGTCCATCCAGCTTCCATTCAGGCCATGTAATATGTCTGCCAAAATTAGGGTCATACTCTGTTTCAAGCTGCTGGAAAGTAGACTACATAAAACTTTATATACAGGTTAATCACGACAAAGCTTTGATAGCGGTAACATTTTATAACGATGGTTTCTGAGCAGGTATATTGCCTGTTCTCAGATAACCTGCCATATTGTACTATTTGTTTATGAACTCTAATATAGTCCTATGTACATGTAAAGTATAGTTCACATTTTCTGTAGTTTAGGGCTGCGTATGTCGTCCTTTAAGGGTTTAGCTGTAAGAGCGGATTATGTAAGTCTTCGGGATGATATTTTAATATACTGTTTTTAATAAAAGTATTATTAAATACATGTTTTACCGGGATCATTCTCAGACTAAGCCAGTTTGGTGTAGTTATTCTGGCATTAAATTAACATGTTTAGTGTTTTTTATTCTAGCATTAAATCAACCGATATCTGCACAAATTGCCAACAAAGGTTCTATTGTTTATTTTGGAGTCCCAATTAAAACTCCTTTTCAATTTGGAGAAATTGACTAGAACCATTTTCTAGCGATAAGCCTACTTATTTTTTCCCCCATTTTGCGAATGCTATGTATCGTTACTTATGTTTGTGGACAGCAGGGATTGATTGCAGCTATCAGTTTGACTGTTAAATCCACAGAATGGTTGCTTTAAATTCGATTTAGCGATTTGAATTTTTTTTTTATAGATTTTAGTTATAATTTTAGTTATAATTATATAAATAATAATTAGCATAACCCCAGTACGCATATCTTGCTAATGTATGTGCGTTAATGCATTCTAAGGCTACTCTATATGTGGATTACTTCATCGGTCACGGAAGCTCCTTTCAATTATGATTAGGGGGGAGCGGGGAAGAAATATTTTGTTTCCTTGAAACTTGAAGGCCAGAGTGGGGTTAGAACCTGCGATATCAGACTATCCAAGCAGGTAGATTGAACCACTGCATCAGGGCCCCGCCCTCATTTTCATCTTCAAACGAATGAGAAATAAACTCACTTTAAAACAACCTAATATGATTTATAAGTCGCACTTTATTTTAGATCGTTAACAACATCTAAAAAAATCTCTCTGGCCACGCACATTTAGTCATTGCTCCTCAATTGAGCTTTTTCTCATTGACTTACATTATACACTCACTGGACCCATAATGTAAGTGGTCACGCCGTCACACAAGAAACCCATTAAATACGAGCGTATAATAATTGTCAGTGCCAACAAGAATAATTGATACAAAAATACATACTATTTTAAAAATAAAATCACTTATATATCATATAGCTGTAATCGATTTCTGGTGTCCAAAAACATAAGAAACGATACCTGATATTTGCAAATTATCGAAAAACTTGAAAAATTCTATTTTCGCCAGCGATTGTGATATTGGAAAATAGTTTTAATCAATTTCTCGAAATTGAAGAGGAGTTTTGCTAGAGAATTTTAGAACTGTTAGTTGAGACCTATAGCTACCATAAGAAGTCATAAAACTTTGTTAGCCATTTGTCCAGATTATTTTGCCACACTACTTTGTTTAAATCATTTTAAAATGCAGTCCGTCTCTGTAGTTTCTGTAAGCCTATGTCTATTCAACCAGTTTATTGGTGGATATTATTGATTGTGATGGATATGACATTAATCTTTATATAATATCAACAACAATAAAGAAAATGTCTAGTGTAATCATGTCATAGTATTAATACCATTATTCGTTTAATCTCATTCTAAGAAACTTCATGACACTTTTCATGATCAGACACTGGGTGATTTTCACTTGGAATTATTATTTTAGGTTTAGGGCTCCTTTACCCAGTGCTTGTTTTATTGCATAGGGTGGGACCTTGAGGAAATTTTCAGAAATACTGACTATGTGGCAATGTCTATGTCGTGATTGACAAATGTTAAAATAACAACCCATAAACTAAGTATGTAGTGTTTGATGTATATAGATTTTGCAGCGTTTTTATTCTGTTCAATTCTTTGCTTTTCTACACCTAGGTATAATACTTGATATTAAGTGTGCATAACAAAATTAAATTTATAAAAAAATATCATATCACGACATGTTTAATATTGTCGTATTTATATATCAAGAAATTATTAAATCACACGATGAACATTTGCAGTTATTAGTATGTTAAATGAATTACAGTGGGCCCTTTTTATTATTAGGCCTAAACGCAATACATTGTTAATAGTTTATCCTATCTTCAAAAAAGATACTTTGCTTGATTGAACTCACTCGATGCCAGTGATTCTCTCATGAGCTCCTGTCGAAATTTACTGGCGTCGAGTGAAGCTTGCCACTGGCCTACAGACGTGAATTATACAAAAATGACATAACATATAGATATATTAATATCCTCATTTATATATATATATTTATTATAACGATCTAATTTTGATATACAGATATGCATTTTTTGTATAAAACTTATATAATACATCAATATATCGACTTGCACATTTTGTATTGATATGTCTTTCAATGTTCATATAACATAAAATAATAACATTACTGTTTAATGACAAACGCATAACAATAATAACGTACTATCGACAATTTTACATTGACTTACTATTTCTATGAACTTCTATAACATCAAAAGTAGCATTAATGTGACCGGCTTTTCTGCCATCAGATTTTTCGTTACGGATAATCATTTCTGTTCTGCTCTGATTCTCATTTTCTTGCTCCATGTCTAATACGTAAGTATTACAGTCTGCGTCTCTGTCATAACCATGACGGATTCTGGTTAGACAATAGTCCACACATGGAATGCAGAGAATCAACTTAAGGAGAATGACAAAAGAAGGGAGTAACATACTGAGGAACGATAGCTTCTGTACTACCTTAGTGAACGGGGCTCCACCCACCCACGAGTGAGCTAGACCCTGAACAAGAAGGTGAGACAAAGCTAACGCCAAAGTCAACCAACCCATGTAAGATTGTATGAATCTCCACTCACGCCAGTTCAATGAGGCTCCAACTGACGGGAGAGAAGCAAGTCCCAGCAAAGTCATTGTGGCTATGGCGAAAAACCCAAGTACTGTAGCTGTTTCCCCGCTCCAGTTCATACGCAATGCTGCTGTGTTGATGACTACGGTTCCGTTGATCACATCTGCGGTCTTTACTGGGGAGTGAAACCAGCTGGAGAAATAAGCAGGTGTTAAGATGGTCAAAGAAAGTCCAGAATGCACCGCTCCAGAGAGTAATGCATAAAGACCTAGCTGTTTACGCATGCGCATCCAGGTATCTAGCCATGCAGGGAAGCGGTGGTATTTGGTACGGTGGATCAGCTGTGTAAAGCCAGCTAGACATCCTGGTAGAAACACCAAAGCCAGAAGACTTAGCGAGAGACACCCCAGCCATTTGTTGATGACATTAGTGGGAAGTCTATCCCACGTGTAAGGATGATCTTTTAGGTAATGGTAGCGCAGCATGCCATAACCAAGCCAAACAACAGTCAATAATAGAGTGACAATGGTAGCACCTCCCTAGCCTTTGAACAACTCATGTGGCTGAGCCTCCAACTGTCTGGCAAAGACGATTCCTCCACAATCCACGGGTTCCAAGTTCAAATTAATCACCAGCTGTTTTACTTTATCTCTGGCTGTGGACGAATCGCCGCAGATCTGCACCAGGCGGCGTTCTCCTCCTTGATCACTCTCCAGTCTGTAGGCAGACAACGTGTTAAAAGCTTTCACCACGTTAGCCTCTGGGAAAAGTCGTTGAAGAGATTCACCGATAGACAAATCTCGTGGTTTTTGACTTGATTTCCTATAATTACTGACATCCACCAGAATTTTTCCACTGAGTGCACCAGAAAGTGGAGCCAGCTGGTGGTGAGCAGAGTGACTAATACAAAGTATGATTACATCAGATTCTCTTATACATTCTGGAATGCTCACAACTTTGGCTTCTTCTAGATCTTTATCTATCTTGCTCAAGTTCATCCTGTCTGGTTTTCTACTTCCATAGATAACTTCATATTTACTCCGTAGTAGGATCTTGCCCAGAGCTCTCCCAAAATCTCCTGTACCGATAATGGAAACCTTGTGATCCATGGCAAAACTCATAATGATGGTGTTGCTTTTCTGTAAAAAATAAAAGAGAATATATACACGAGTTATCAGACCAGTATGAAACAATAAAATTTAAAATGGTGTAGACAAATTACTACAATTCCTGCAAAAATAATCATAATATATTTTTTCAATAATTACCTGAATTACTATTCAATGATACTAGTCGCCTGTTTGGACTTAGGCTTGCAAATCTATAAATTACTTTGTAAAAAAATGCAAGTGTTCTTCAAGAGAGTGTTGTTGTGCCACAGCTTGCCTGATACTGATAGACCTGCACCTCCAAGAGAGCCTCTTTTATACACCACATGATAGACTGCAGTGATTCAAATATGAAATGCCAAGTAAACCCCATTTTAACCAAATTGCTGGGAATCACACCCTAATACGTGGAGCTCTATTTACCACCAACTACGGCTACGCACGGTTATCAAGAAAAGCTAAATATAGTTGAGCTAAGCATACAGAAGAGTGCAGTGTACGCCACGCATCATTGGTCACGGTATACGGCTAGTTTAGTTATGTCTTAGTATGTAGTTACACAAAACGCACATATGCTTATATGTTATATAACGTGGATATGAAAGGGTGTATCTGCAACTTTGTGAAGTGGCAGATACACCCTTGCATATCCAAGGAGTACATACGATATCTAATTTTACAAATAAGGGTTTTTCGTGGGGCTTTTGAAATTAAAGTTACACTTTTTAAACTAGAGAAAATCATGCTTATGTATGATGACTACAACACATCATGTTCATTTACAGCTGCAGCGAGTGAACATTTATAGTCCAATAAAAATATATGTTCAACACCCACCACACATTTTGGTCTGTCGATTGAAACAGCTTTTCGAACATATCAAAAACAATTTCTTTCCTGGTGTAGTTCACAAGATATCAGAGAATAGTTACAGCACATGATTGATCTGGCGAAATTTGATCGATATTATCATCTAGTTTAAAACGCACAAATTAATTCATGTTATGTATTCACATATTAAGGTATGACATGTAGACATGCCTATATAGAACGAGGCAACTGCATACAAAAGAAATAGAAATCAAAGTGCATATTATAAATGAATGAATGAATGAATGAATGACTGAATGACTGAATAAATGAATTTTTAGTTGCATGTCAAGTTTTAAGGCATTCTGTTTATTCCTTCCAGGCCATTTATATAGCTTAGTAATCTTCTATCTTCTGTTTGATGGGTGTGCAAAATCACGCAAACTGTTGGCTTACAATGGTTATTTTTTTGAAAAATGGTACTCATTTTTTAATTCGATAAGTGTAGTGTTTCGTTTGGCCAACAGCCAACGTGTATACTATACATTTATCTTAAACAAAACGGTATCAATATCTACATTGGTTTTAATATAAAAATTATAAAGGAATTTAAGATCATAAACATCGTTCAGTTGTTTTAAGGTATAGTTAGGCGCATTATAAGTCATGATAATGCATTTGCATTTATTGCACAAATGCCTGTTGTTTGTGTGCTTGCTCTGCTGAATTAACAGTTTACGGAAAACCTTCCCAGCACAAAACAAAACATTTGTATAACAATTATACAACGTCGACCAAACGTCTTCGGCGTTGGCCAACATTGTATGAATGTTATACAAATTATTTGTGTTTGCTACCAGCAAACACAAGACGTTGAAAAGATTGTGGTTTAATGTTGGCCCCCTATGACGCTGGACCAGGCTTAATGAAACATTGGGTGAGCATCTTGTGATTGCTTGTTTTGTGGTTGCTCTATCTGTGCCGTTTGACCACTCCACTCAATGAATGGTCAAGTAACGACGTCCAAATAGAACGCGCTTGGTCCAAGCGATGAATAGAAAATAAATACCTCACATATAAATAACTCCACATCTTAGAAGCATGTGAATCTAAACTGTGCACTTCGTACTAAACGTGAAATATCCGATAGGAATTCTTGCACAAGCTAATAATTTGAAATAGAAGATAATTAGGAATATAGGTGCGTGTTAATTTGTGCTTTTTGCCTGTTGTTATATTTATAGTGGAATTGATATTTAACAAAACTACATAATGGTGACTTTTTTCAAATGCATATAATGATATAAACTAATAAGAGTTTGATATGTAGCACAATGAAAATACATTCGGGAACCAATAAATCGCTTCTGGTGATTAAAGTGACGTGTCTGCCACTGTGTAAAGTGGTAGACATGTTCCCTGAACTGATAGAGCTTTAGAATGATGTTCATGATTAATATTAATTTATCAAAATTATTTTCTATGAACACCCCCCCCCCCCTCCCGGAACCATGTCTTCAAAAATAATAATAGTTTACACGTAAGTCACGACATCTCGGCTACGCGTAAGGTATATGAGCTACTAGTATACGTTTTCGGCTACGTGTAGCTGAGAAGGCGTCTGGGCTACGTGTAGCCGAGATTACGACAGGGGCAATATGTTTATATAAAGGAATAATTACTATTTAGGGGCCTAGTTAAAATTAAGTGAAAATGTACAATAAATTATTATTTAAAATAATAAATATATGTCTACAAGACTTTTACAAGGTGATCGCCCAGCAAACACGAAATGTTGTGGTAATGTTGGGGCTGTGCCCTAGACAATGGGCCAACATGCTGTATTGGCTCAGCGTCTCGTGTTTGTTGGGTCATGACATAATTATTACTATGCATGATATTTCCTGTTTATGGAACAATGTGACCAATGACGACGAGGTGTTCATCACGTCCTAAAATGATGTGAACACGATGATCAGTGACTAATAAAACAAACTATTATTTTTGAATCAAAACATTAATAAATACTTGGTGTAATTTCTGTACCTTTTCACAAAGTCGTGTCTATTCTATTAACAGTGAGCTATGTTGCTTAGTTTTATCATACTTATCATAAACGTCCTCATTTCACCTTTCACATGCTACCCATAATGGGCCCGGTATTCTTTTGTACTCCAAACCACGCCCACGCCCCATTTCTTCAGTAGGTCACATGACTGAATGACGCGTCTGATTGGTTAGAGTCCGGAGTACAATGATAATTGAGTGCATATGATGATATCATAATTCGGTGGCTCTTTCCTGATACAAGCAGTACACTGTGGTACAACGGTGTTGACTGGCTCGATGTTTTTCAAATGTTGGCATCGTTGGCCCAATATTAAGATATATTGGGCCATCTGAGGACTCTGGTAAATTACGCTCAGGGAGGAGGTTAGTTTAAACATATTGTATTGCCAATTGAAGCAATACAATATTGTAATACATGGCTTCGTTCGGAAAAAAAGTGAGCGATGCTTGCGGAGTCATGGTGTGAATACAATGAGGCATAGGTGTAAATCTCGTTGGCAGAGCTAGAAAGTGTCATAAAACAAGTGCATGTAATTTAGTGGTATCATATTAATGTTATCGTGACCTCATATACTGTTGTTGTAGACCCAGTAAATACAAAACACCTGTACAACATTTATACAACGCCGGCCCAACGTCATCGACGTTGGACAAGCATTGCGCCAATGCCACACGAGTGCTTCGTGCCCACTGGGAAGTGTATAAAATATAAAATCGTACACCAGAATCATTCCAGAAAAACACAAGACAATGATCCAATGCCAGGCAAATGCTGGGCCAACGTTGAAGGTTGTGTGTCATCTCTGTGGCAGCATTGGGCCAATGTCCAGTGTTAGCCGGTATTTGTTGTGGCAATGTGGCAACGCTATATCTCATACAATGTGTTTACTGGGATCCAGGTTTACAGGGAGGAGGTTCATGCATATTAAACTTCTGTGACGTCAGCATTATCAACTACCGTATATGCTTTGATTGGTAGTTCCCCAAATGCCCCGTCCAATCATGTGTCACCACTGTATAAATGACGTGATTGGCTAAAAAAATCTCGTAGTTCCTCTCCACGTGAAAACACGAGAGTTTGTTTAAAATTATTTTAATCATGGTTGCCGAATTACACTCTTAGAAAAAAGGCTTTTCAGAACATAAAGGTTCCATCAAAAGAAAAACGATTCTCTCCAGAACACTTAGGTTCGATTTAGAACAACGGAGGCTCTGAGGCTGAAAATAAGGTTATTTGAGGTTCTTTATCGAGCTGTTGCGTTTTTTTCAGAACCTAAGGGTTCCCTTCGGGGCAAAAGGGTCTCTCAAGAACTCATAAGTTTGGTTTCGAACAATTTAAGTTCTAAGGATGAAAATAAGGTCCTAAAAGGTTCTTATTAGAGCATGTTGGATCTTTAAGCTAATGTTTGATTCTTCATAGAACCCCGAAACAAAGAGTTGCCTAAAAGTTCATATTTTAACTCTAGTTCCTCTCAGAACCTGAGGGTTCAACGAAAAAAAAGCAATGGTTCTCTCAAACAAATAATTCAACACATCGATATTGCAAAGCTCTTGTAGAATAAGCTTGCTGCACCAGTCTTTCAGATACTGACACATTTCTTCAAGAGCTTCCCTTTTCTACAAATGGTAATAGGCAGAGGGTTATTTTTGATACCAAGTAAAGACTATTTGAATTAAACAATCATCGAATACACCCAATACCGAGATTTCTTCTGATCATCATCCCCAACGCCTCACGGCTATAAATAATCTAAGTACAGTACACGGCTGAGAAATGTGCTACGAGCGTCACGGACGGGTGAGCACGCTATATATACCGGTATGTACCTGCGGTATAGCCTCTAAGATCGGCTATATGTATGCAGCTGCGATATTAAATTTATTCCTAATATCATTGATTAGAAACACATAATGTGCTAATAGTTCTTGCAAAATTATTTGTTAGTTTGGGATTTCTGATCTCTCACATTTATAATAAATATATTCCGTTAGGATGACAGGATGTTTTTGTTGAAGAACGGGGGGGGGGGGGGGAGGGTCGTGTATATAATCTCCCATGACGTCATTGATAGAGCCGATAGTAATTTTCACACTATTAGGATTCGTGCAAATAGGCATTTGATTGATTTTAATTACAGCCAAACCGATGCCCAAAATATGAGTCACTCTTTTCTTTCTTTACAGTGATGTAAACACGAGTCGTTGAGCTTGAGTTGGTTTATTGCTGGACCAACGTCGTAGACGGTAGCTCATCATTAAGCCAGCATTGGGTTGCCGTATCGCGTCCTATTTATCCAATTCGATATATTCATCATTACACATAGCTCTATAGTCTATACACATTCAAATTATATTCCACTGCACTAACATTATAGTCCCGACTCCAAATGAAAGACCTATACGCATGCCTCTTTAATTACCAATTAAACATTATTAGTCAAACGTAGTGCAAATTCCTCAAATGACATAGAAACTTAAAGGTTAATATACAGAAATTAAAATTTAAAAAAATGTGCAATTTAGGGGACTGTCACACCACCTAGGTTGATTTATGGTTGGTAAAAATGCTACACTTGCGTGTTAAATTACTAATTTTTCTATTTGTAGGCCTATGTATCGTTAAGATATTGCGAGACTAAGATAAAGCCCAAAGAGCTCTACATTCTTAGCTGTGAAAAATGCCAAGGCCGAGGCCTTTTTCACAGCTAAGATTGTGTAGAAGCTCTGAGGGATTTAATTGACTTAACCCTTTAAGCCCTCACGATGCATTAAAGCATCATATTACATCACTGTAAACAGACTTAATTTTCCTACAACGAAAGGTTTTATGATGAATATTTCCATGAAACTGATTGATCAATCCATGGCAATTTTCTTAAATTTTCTCACCCACTTCAATTTATCTTCATCCACTACGAGTCGAGAATTGCGACAGCAATTCACGGCTTGTAGTGGATGATATGACAATGGTAAATTCAGGCTCGAAAGGGTTAAAACACATCCGACCATAATGAGGATCACTTATAATAAACAGCTCGGTCACATTGGTCAACAATAACTCTCCATTCTCGGCTTAGAATGTAGTTGTCGGACAAAGAAAATAATGTAGTGGTGTGTTTTAATGTATTTTATTGTAACAATCATGCATGATGCTATATGATGGGCTCGTCACTGTACCTAACAAAAACCGCATCAAGTTAACCCAACATCAAAGTGACTAGCCCACCACCTAGTTTTTTTAGCCATATCTCATTCCAGACAAGCTACTTCGACGGTACAGGACGGAGCCCGAGATAACTCGTGTTATGTGACGTCATAAAAAGTAAACATTAAAAAAAATGTCCCGTCCACATAAACATGTATACATGTACTGAGAGTGCCGTCTTGAATGAGATACTATAATTATCGTTGTCACAAAACCTTGCTAGGCGCATCAACATTGAATCATCGTTGAATTCATATTAACATTGATAAATAATTGTAACCAACTATTAATACATCAGGCAATATTCGACTTTTTGGCAACCATGACCAAAATAAGGTGGTGGCCTATGTCCCTTTCAAATATTAAAGACAAACCCGCAAGCTTATTGTATCCAAATTTGGGTTATACCAGCTTAATAATTTACGATAAGTCAATGTGAATAAAATTAGCTAATTATATGTAATTTAGATGAAAAGTATTGATTGATTGTATTAATTACTGATCTCCCTCAAAATTAACAAATCGTCAAAGGCCTCTTTAAATTGCAATACAAATATAATTTTCTACGGAGTAGTACTTTTGTCTGAATATAGTTACGATACTGAATGCAAAAATGTGGAAACAGCTAATTTCTCTACACCCGGAATAATAAATATCCTAGACTATGTGGTACTCATTTACTAGTTCAGCAGAAATTATCAGTTTACTTCATTGATTAAAAATAAAAAAATAAAATAAGGATATCTTCCAGGAATGTGACAGTGAATTGCAAACGTATCACAACCAAAACGAGATGCCAGCCACAGGACGCCTCAATGTTGAGCCACCTTATATACGATGCTGTCACATCATTGAAGCAACTTCGTGCCGACGTACGTACAGAGTTGGGTGAGTTGAACGACTGCGGTCAAGAGATCACGTTTCCTACAATATCAGACCTCGTCGAGTTTTTAGGAATAGGCCTACATTAACTGCTTAGGCCTATGCATTACAAAGATCGATCAGACGAACAATTCCCAGCAAATTCAATGAATGAATGAATGAATGAATGAATGAATGAATGAATGAATGAATGAATGAATGAATGAATGAATGAATGAATGAATGAATCAATCAATCAATCAATCAATCAATCAATCAATCAATCAATCAATCAATCAATCAATCAATCAATCGAGACGTTATAATATTGTGGATATTTGAAAATCACACAAATTACATTGCTGCGTCATACCCCAGTTGGGGAATGATGTGTGTCTGAGTGGCATATGCCTACCTATACTGAACCTGTGTTTGAAAAAAACTTTCGGTCGGGCTTATCTTAATTTACATTGGGGGGGGGGGGGGGGGTAAGACCACATGTATTGCAATAATATAGCCTATGAAATAGACTGAGAAAATAAGTTGAAAAAAAACTTGCGTAATACACTGCATATAGAGGGAGGCACACGCAAGAGAACGTCAATTAAATAGAACTATACC
Organism: Flabesymbios commensalis; assembly: GCA_964017125.1. NCBI lineage: Eukaryota > Metazoa > Annelida > Polychaeta > Terebellida > Flabelligeridae > Flabesymbios > Flabesymbios commensalis. The sequence continues at coordinate 56,429,094 of OZ024902.1, read as the reverse complement.
CGCCCCTTCTTCTGGGTAAAGCTTTACGAAGACTTGATAAAGATCAGCAAGACAATCCTTTGGTCAACCCATGTTCAGACATATTATATGCAAACTAAAACTCTTTCATTAACTCTCACCAGGTACAGTATTGCTTAATGCATGTTACAGTATTATTATTACTGCACATTATATGATCAATCAAGGCCAAAATTTAAAAAATTATTTTCAATAATGCAAATCAAGCTTTTTTTAATTAAGCAATTCAAATTATATGAGCACTGTTATATAGTTTTTAAATTCAGCCTACAATATTGAGCATTTGAGAACAGTCAATTCACATACTGACATAGCCTACATTGAAAATCTTATTTTTATGGAGCTTGTTAAAACGAAATAAATGTATAATCTAGTAAGTTATAAGTAACGTTAATAAGCTACGGCCTCGCCAACCGCCGCGCCGCGCTGCGCCTTAAAAAAAAACTGTAGGCCCTAATGTTTATCATTGAATTGGCTACACTGTAAGCTGCGCCGCGATGTGTTGCGCCGCGAAATGTAAGCTGGGGAAGTTTATCTTTCACGACGCAGGATTTTTTCGGCGTTGTTCTCAGTGGGATTTTTAGGCGCCGTGCTGCTCTTAGTGGGGCCATGCTAAATTTTACCACGCAGTACAGCGCGGCGCAGCTTTTGGTGGGGCTGTAGCTTTACATGTAGGTCTCACTCTAATGAGCCCGCTACTGCCTAAAATAAGATGAATGCAATGAAATATATAAAACAATTATTATATGACGCAATAATAAGTTATTCCATGGCTACTGATACCCATAGAAACATATATCTTGACCACGAAAACTGCACATTAAGCTAGGCTTATTGATAGTTGAACATTGGTCTTGAAATATGACTTTCGAGCCCAGAAAAAAGGCAGCGTTATCATGGCGTGTTTGGAATACCAGAGCTGTTCACATAGGGATTAGTAAAAAGTATTTTGAGAACACTGTCACTGATGAGAAAAATGGAGTTAGAAACAGAGTGAAAGGCGTAACAATACCGCTGAATCATGGCAATAATATCGCTGTCAATACCAATGACAATGGAGATTGTTCATTACACGTACGAAAACAGACATTCTCAAGCCGTGGGAGTGGAGAGATCGAGTCTGAGTTCGAGGTCGAAGAGATACTCCGTGAGAAATATCGATGTGAGAACAGACAGAATGTAGATGGTGAGATATTTTCAAGAAATAATTCCAATAGGCCCTCTAGCGCAGAAAAAACTAAATTGGCCGCAAATGCGTTTAGTGTCGTTCAGAAAAACAACAGTCATCCAGATGTTAAACGACCGTGGGCTCCAACACCATGGATACAGACACAGTCAAAGACAAAGCATCATGATCATACTGGTAGATCTAGACCTTCTACTTCTAGTTCTACAGTTGGAACACTGGAACTGGAACCACAATGCCAAACCAATAGTGTCATCGATGTAGCTAAACCTCCGAAGAGTACAACATATGCGACACCTATTGTAATTCCTCCCCATCGTGTCACATCTAAACATAATCACACACAAAATGCCACAATTGGGCCTACTATTCTTTCATCAGAATTGTCTAAAGCCAAAGGGAGAGTTATTACTTTGTGTTCATCTTGTGAACAAGTAGGTTCTCATCCGTGTAAATCCTCTGGGCCTACTGTTGCATCCACAGCTACGAGTACTACCTCTATCACTAGGGACAGACCAAGCTGTAGGTCTAGTAGCAGTAGCACTGTCTTTAGGTCAAAGTCATTATTGAAAAAACATGATAGAACAGAATCTGACATTAAATGCAAGTCCCATGAGGACCGTCCTTGTACTTCCATTGTGACTGAGTCTGAGACTCTGGTTGTGAGCCTGGAGCAGCCTGGGCCAGAAGATAATGTCAAAGACAAGAAGTCATCCCTAGGCCTAGAGAGAAGCAAAAACAACAGTGAGAATGTCCGTTGTGGATTAGAGTCAGAACTTCTACGATTGTCGTTGGGCTCGTTAGGAGATGATCCTGAAGACGAATCGACAATAGACAGTGTCAGAGTACTGGAACAATTACCTGGAGTAAAGCTGGTGTTAGACACATCTGGCCATGTAACCAGACTCGGTCGCGGGATGTTTGGTGCTGTCTATGAGGTACATATATATCAGGGTTATCATAAAAATAATGAGAAGAATGTGCAAAGTTAATGAGTAATAAGATGTTAAAGCTTGGTAAACACATACTCTTAGTATAATAATATAACGAACATCACATATTTAGGTACCCTTCTGGTATTCCTACACATGTATAATAACCATGCAATGACCAATATGTTATATTATACAGTTAACTATAATACACATTGGATAAGTTGTTTCTGATCTATTACAGCTGACGTGAAATAATTTATTCATGAATTCACACAATCAAAGAATGGCAAAGCTAAGCTTATTTAAGCATGGGATATCATTCCCACTGCAGTGAAATCATTGTAAGACAACAAGAACAATTCCATTTTTTCACTGGGAATCAGAGTGAACATAGCACAAATCATAAGAGAGAATACAATTTTAGTGATTCAGTAGAAATTTTAATCCCTTAACTGAAGTGATCAATATCAGCAATGCCATCACACACTTGATTTATTTATTGAATTACTAATTTATTGATCGATACACGTGTGGACCTTTTATTACTTTATCATGCAGTGAGATGATAATAGTGTATAACATTTCCTTACAGGTGAGGTACAAAACACATCCCGCAGCAGCCAAGGTTGGGTATCAAAGAAAACAGGACCACGAATGTTTGGCACTGAAGACGCTTAATTCACCCTTTGTTATCCGGTAAATATTATTACATATCATTAGTTTAATAGCTCATATGTACATAGTACCAATGATCCTTGTGCTGAAACCGTCAGAAACAAGGTTCCAATCTCGTATGCTTCTGGCAGCATCTTACTGCCTCACACAGCTCAAAATGTCGGAGGAAAAATTAACCAACATGCCGGAGGATATAGTTGATATTCATTCATTCATTCATTCATTCATTCATTCATTCATTCATTCATTCATTCATTCATTCATTCATTCATTCATTCATTTATTCATGAAAAAGAGTGTGCACATTGAAACTCTGAACGTTGTTCACCGGGAGACATTCATAAAAAGGCTAATGTAGATGGTGCCGGGGTTTAATAGGCTCTCCCTTTTTCATAGTATGACAGCTGAGCAGGGCAACGCTATGTTTGCCATTAATTATTCAATCAATGTACAAATATATAATAAATATGGGTGCAGTGGTGATAATTCATTCTTCCATTTTCTTGCACAACAAAGAGAAAACCTTTGTGAAAGTATTGTATAGGCCTTACCTACCACTGTAAAATATCAATTGAATTTGAGTGTGCTAAATTGATTGCTTTAGATTTCTTGAGAGTTACAATAGAGGGCTTGCTGGTGTGATTCTGATGGAGAGGGCTGCGACATCACTGGCTCAACTCTTAGCACTCAGGTAAACTCACAAAACGTCAATATCATCATAATGAAGGTGAATACTGTATTGTATTAGAAAATGTATTGATCACAATTACAATATAATCTGTGGGCCTATGTATACAACCTAAGGTAAATTATAACACACCTACAACCGACGTGTTCATATTAATTATGTTTGGGCTATGGAGTTTTGTCTGGTTCTTTAAACTTATTATTCTGTGCAGGTTTTGTCAGCCACCATTTTTTATCCAATCAACATGAAGTATTCCCAGAGTAGCCAGGTGTTCTGCTATGACTTTTCTAAGTCATACAGCATGTTCTTATGGATTTATCCAGGATTTTCTTGATCACTATTCAAAATGGCCGCCCCAAAAACTCATAAAACCTAGCCCAAATATTATTGTTACTTGAAAAGTCACAATTCCCCTCTAGTTTTATTTGTCTTCGTGAATATGATTATTGTCTCTTACTGATTAACAAGATTATAGATTAAAACAGACATATCTTCTACATTGTGAAGGCAGATGTGTGACCTCAATACTCATTGTGCATACCATGCATGCAGTTGTATATAATTTTACAGTTGGCCAGGGCGTAGAAGCGGAATCCCTCTCTACATAAGCAGGTATATATGTGCCTGTCTGATCCAGGCTCTGATCCATGTACACTCCAGAGGCTGGATTCACCTGGACATCAAGCCAGAAAACATCCTCTTCGGCAGCTGTGGAACTCCAAAACTGGTAATAGTTGTAATCATTATTATGGAACATATAAAAAGGTAATATTTATCAATTATATTAAAAATTAATCAGTATTTTTCACATTTGGTTTATTGGTCATGCCATGCCAATTCATTCACCATTCTTTTACCTAATACTGGGGTTGTCAAATTGTTAGCGTGTTATAAAACAACCTAAATACCTCAGCAGTTTTTACTCATAATCATTCGTTAGTTTTATGTGTGTAAAATTTAAGTAAAGATCGAATCCATAAATCATGATTTAATACAGCTCATCCCTTGCTGCTTCTGTTGCCACGATTGCAATTTTGGTTCAGAACACAACAAAAACATTTATTTCGTTATCTCGAGCATTATATTAATTATTGGGTGTTAATCAGTAACAGTAACAAATGTCACCCATTTATTGTGTTTCAGTGTGACTTTAGTTCTGCTCGACCCTCACTCCCAGGCAAAAAGCACTCTGGTAAAAGTGCTTACCCAGTTGGAACTGAAGGATATGTTGCACCAGAGATAGTCCAGCAGCAAGGCTATGATCATATGGCAGACTGGTTCTCATTGGGTGCTTTGCTCTACCACCTACTTGCTGGCCGGTACAACACTCAATCTTGTCAAGTCTCTAATTATCCAGCGCACCACATGTGACCCATCCGACACAACATGTTGAATCAATGTTGTTTTGACGTTGGAACAGCGTGATATGCGGTGGAGCAACGTTAAAACAACATTGATTCAACGTCTTGTGTCTACTGGGGAAAGCCTAGCCTAGCCTAGGAAAAACTACGAATACTTGCAAACAGCTACTCATCCCCCTCCTTTGTACAGTTCTCCTTATTGGTTATTTCAACAAAAAAAAATTATAAAGCTTTCCACTCATTGTCTCTGGTTTGTCAATATATGACACATATTGTTTAATCATGCGTAAGCAGTATAGTAGAAAAGGATAGACGAAAATACTAAGGAAATGTAATGAAATTTAATCACCGTCAAGGAATTTGTTTAATTGAATTCCCATGAATTAAATACTCAATATAGAAACGGCTTATATTAAGTCGTCACAGATTATACCCTACTGTATGTTAAAATTATTAATTTTTTATCTTGTTTTTTTTCAGTCTGCCTTGGATAAACAATGATTTTGACATGATGTATAAGCTTTCAGACTCCAGTCAAATACATTACAATAAGGAGTTGTTTGATGCTAAATCATCTTCATTCATACAGACACTATTCACGTAAGTACTAACACCTTAATCTACTTCATTCATACAGACACTATTCACGTAAGTATTAACCCCTAATTCAGCTTTATTTATGCAGAATCTATTCACGTGATTATTAACCCTTTATTCAGCTACATTCATACAGACACTATTTTACATGAATTTTAACACCTTAATCAGCTTTATTCATTCAGACACTATTCATGTGAATATTATTCCGTTAATTAGCTACATTTATACAGACACTATTCACGTGAATTTTAACACCTTAATCAGCTTCATTCGTACAGACACTATTCATGTGAATATTCGCCCGTTAATTAGGTACATTTATACAGACACTATTCATGTGAATATCAGCCCGTTGATAAGCTACATTCATTCAGACACTATTCATGTGAATATCAGCCCGTTAATGAGCTACATTATTACAGACACTATTCATGTGAATATTCGCCCGTTAATTAGCTACATTTATACAGACACTATTCATGTGAATATCAGCCCGTTGATAAGCTACATTCATACATACACTATTCATGTGAATATTAGCCCGTTAATTAGCTACATTTATACAGACACTATCCATGTGAATATCAGCCCGTTGATAAGCTATATTCATACAGACACTATTCATGTGAATATTATTCCGGTAATTAGCTACATTTATACAGACACTATTCACGTGAATTTTAACACCTTAATCAGCTTCATTCGTACAGACACTATTCATGTGAATAATCGCCCGTTAATTAGCTACATTCATACAGACACTATTCATGTGAATATCAGCCCGTTAATAAGCTACATTCATACAGACACTATTCATGTGAATATCAGCCCGTTAATAAGCTACATTCATACAGACACTATTAATCTGAATATTCGCCCGTTAATTAGCTACATTTATACAGACACTATTCATGTAAATATCAGCCCGTTAATAAGCTACATTCATACATACACTATTCATGTGAATATTAGCCCCTTAATTAGCTACATTTATACAGACACTATAGATGTGAATATCAGCTCGTTAATTAGCTACATTCATACAGACACTATTCACGTGAATATCAGCCCGTTAATCAGCTACATTCATACAGACACTATTCATGTGAAAATCATACCTTTAATTAGCTACATTCATACAGACACAATTCACGTGAATATTAACCCCTAATCTGCTTCATTCATACAGACACTATTCACGTGAATATTAACCCCTAATCTGATTCATTCATACAGACATTATTCACGTGAGTATTAACCCTTACAGCGCGGAGATCGACTTTATACATCAGAATCTGACATCAGTATGCGTCACATACCGACGTATAAAGTCGATCTCCGCGCTGTAAAAGTAAACCGTAGATCCATGACATAGGTATTCAAAAGAAATGGAAAGAGCTAACTAAGACATTTATAATGATTTAATATATAAAAAATTGTTGGTCTCCATGGTTTATACAATAATATCTGAAGGTTAAAGCCTTAAACAGCTTCATTCACGCAGACACTATCACGTGAGTATTAACCCCTTAATTCATCCGTTTCATTCTTACAGACACCATTCCCATGAAGATTAATCTCTTAATTCACCTGTTTCATTCATACATAGACTATTCACGTGAGTATTAACCCCGTAATCAGCTTTATTCATACAGACGATATTTACATAATTATACATTTACATAATCCATCTGTTTCATTCATACAGACACTATTCACATGAATATCAAACCCTTAAGCAGCTTCATTTATACATACACTATTCACGTGAGTATTAACCCCTTAAACAGCTTCATTTATACATACACTATTCACGTGAGTATTAACCCCTTAAACAGCTTCATTTATACATACACTATTCACGTGAATATTAACCCCTTAAACAGCTTCATTTATACATACACTATTCACATGAATATCAACCCCTTAAACAGCTTCATTTATACATATACTATTCACGTGAGTATTAACCCCTTAAACAGCTTCATTTATACATACACTATTCACGTGAGTATTAACCCCTTAAACAGCTTCATTTATACATACACTATTCACATGAATATCAACCCCTTAAACAGCTTTATTTATACATACACTATCCACGTGAGTATTAACCCCTTAAACAGCTTCATTTATACATACACTATACACATGCGTATTAACCCCTTAAACAACCTAATTAACCCCTTAATCAGCTTCATTCATACAGGCAATATATTCACGTGAGAACTAAATTTGTGTGCCATTTATTGCATTAGAAAAATCATGTCTTAAGTTCATCCATAAGGGGTTATAATTTATTCTTCAGCGCGTTCCTGTACATATTATTTACTATGCTGTTGAATATATACAGAAGGTAAAAACAAGAAACTGTAACGGATAGTTACACCTAGTATGTGCATGTCAGTCAAGGATATAAAATGGTTGCAATAAATAATTATTACAAGGACCGATTGTAAAATTTATTCAAAGAAAAGTGTTTTTCCTGTGTTTTTTTATATTATTTAAACTCTCCAATTTTGAATTATGTATACTTATTTTTTTATTTAGTGTTACACCTGAAAGAAGACTTGGAAGTGATGAAATCAGAAATATTACACACCACCCGTTAGTATGATTTTATTACAATAAGACATATTTATGGGTTTTATTATCTGATCAATTCGCGGTTAGTGGGAATGAAATGAGTGTTTAAACATCACGGTTTACAAATGTTTGGTTAAATATGAGTAGTTTCCACCCACTTGAAGTTGAGTCACATATAGGTATTCAAATGAGGCGGAAAGAGCTAAATAATGAGCTAAATAATGTAATGATGTTATCAAATTGAAGAAACCCTTCGGTCTCTTGGTTTGTATACAAATATTTCACCGCTTCATGGATAATATCATGAAACGGTGGACCAACATTAAACTGACACAAGGCCGGCAGCGTCTGGTATTTTATGACAACTGGTCGTTTTCAAGCTGTGCACTGCAACTCTGGTTATATTGTATTCTCTTTCAGATTCTTCTCAGCCGTGAACTGGCATAGTCTGCAAAGAGGGCATATGAAACCACCTCACCTTCTTACGGTGAGTGACTGTCGTGTCAAGATAATAAAAATATTACATGTATATGTTACACGCTCGTGTGTTATCTACGTGCTTAATTGGATACTAGGCTTCTAAATATTATGGTTTACAAAATAGTTGGCGTTGATTGTGGTGTCAAGTTTGACAAATTTATTCAATAACTCGGGCCTCGTCCGAGGCTTGGAGTACAATTTCTGCTACAATAAACATAACAAAATAGTATAAGTAGTAAACTGTACTATTCTAGAAAGAAAAAAAAGATTGTATAGCAGGTAATCCAGTTACAAAAGAAAAAAAAAATCAAGATGAATGGTATGACGTGTACATTAATATGAACACAAATAGGTAAATAAACAGGATAGGCCTACATATTAACTTACATTATTATTATGTTCAGCTATGATAACTTAAAAAATAAATATTACAAATAATAACAATCAAAAATATTTGTCGAAAGTACCGGTGCAGACCATGTTAAAACCTATTTATAATTGAAATCATGAAAATTTGTATTCCGAGTATATACAATATTATAGTCTTCTCTTGGCCATATATGGGTTCCAATGAAAATTCAATAACTATTCAATAATCCATTTTTCTAATGTATATATGATTTTGTAAATTTCTCAGATAATACAATGCTGTATTGTCTTTTCAGGAAAAGATGAAGCTAGTGTGTTGAAGATGTGATGTTCTGATAGAAATCCAAACTGATTTTAACTTTGAACGTTCAAGCCAGTCATATCACTCTTTCCCATCACACAGAAGTAACATTAAATCTGGAGGCCGCGCTATATTCACAAGTTCCTGTGAGATGTTTCTGTGTCGTAATTTGGATTTTATTCAACCACATAACAGTAGAATGCAGGCTATTTCATCTAATGATATAAAGGACGCATGGACAAGAGAACGGCGTACATTCAGTAGAGTGATAGCCTAGCTAACACGAGGCATTGATCCAATGCTGGGTCATCATCGCGTGTTTGTTGGGAGGTTGATCCGAAATTGCAAGGGTTAAACCTAATGAAGGAGAAAAGTATCTCAACTAATATTGTTATTAGGACCGGCCATAGGCCGGTATACTATTAAGTTTATTTTGCTGTGTTTTAGCATAAGTTTAACAGAAAACAATAACTCCTGAACTGGCCCAAACATGAATAGGTAAAATCAAACCCAAAAGATTTTTTATCGGATTAACAGATAAAAAATTATTTTCATTATGTACACATATGTACACAATTGAAAATGGTACGTTCAGCCTATGTGAGCTGGTACATTTATTGTTACCATAAATATAAGTATTATCATAAATAGACTGTGATAAAAGCAGTGACGTTTAACACGCGCTATTTACACAATTGTGGACCACATTTAACATTTTTAGAGAGAAATACAAATGTATCATATATTTAAAAAAAATAAACGTGTTTAAATCAGGAAAATAAATTGAATTAAACCGTTGTAATATGTAGAGTGACACAAATATATTATCTATTTTTTTCAAGCGATTTTAAAGCGAAATTATATTTTCCGTCGTAAAAAAACTGAGAGAAAAAAATTATCCACCCTAATATACCAGCCGTCAAATTAAAAATTATCAACCAGGACCATAAATTTTCGGCGATTTCTCTGTCAATTTTAAATCGATTTCTTTGAAATTTTGCAAAGGTCATTTTCGATTAAAATCCTAACAATGGTAAAAAATCGCAGAATTATACTTAATATTTCAAAAGTTAGACCATTTAATATGCAATAAAATTCTAGAAATAGTTTAATGGGTTTATAGGGGGACATCACATGGCAAATGCTAGGATTTTAATAGAAAATCGGGTCAAAATTGACGAAGAAATTGCCGAAAATCATGCGATCCTGGTAGATCATTTTTTAATTTGACGGCAAGTACATAAAATATTTTAAATTTAGTATATGTACTTCACGGCTCATCTACCAGGATTGTGTGATGGATATGGCAAATTAAGGTGTGTTTCATACTAGTATGCCAGATGCCATCACAGAGTCAATGATGATCTACATGTAGTAGGCTATGCCTATTCATGGGAAAGAGTTTGTTTATCTGATGAAAGATTACATCAAGTTAAAAGGGGACATGTGCTATCATGTACTGCATCGTTCAGATTTCTCTACGCGAAAGTTTTTTTATTGTGAATTCAAAATGCATCTTTTTTCATTCAGATGTACACCGACAGTATTAGACAAATTTTCATACATTTCTATAAAAAATATCAGAATTTTTATATTCTATTCTAGACTATTGCAGAAAAAAATCGAAATAAAATTTTCGCATCCGGCCTTATATCTGGATACCGAATCAGTTTTTTATACCAAAATAATATTTAGAAGCATTTAACTATTTATCCAAATAATAATGATATTTTCTTTTTTTATTGTAATCCACCGGTACCTAAATAAAGTTTTCATATTGATCTCTGAACAAACGTCTAATCAATTTACAAAAAAAAATTATCAGCCACCCGTGTCGACTTGTTTGAAAACTTTATATATAAAATAATTACCCATATTGTGCCAGCTACTGTCATTTGTCCACGGACAGCAAATACATAATAAAAGCAGGGTGATAATATAAAAGATCGGGTTTCAGCACGAGAAAAAACAGAAGGCAAAATTAACAAAATAGCATTCCTTACAAAAACTAATGTGATTTGACAAACAAATATACCATATACATTGAGTTTGAATTTGTGTGACATTTCTGGAAGATGCTGTATGGCTGTATTCGATTTTACTGACAGTGAAACTTCACAACACATAGATGAAGTTATTAACATAACAGAATTTACGCCAATTATTATATACAAATAAGTCATCCAAAATGTATTTTTCTTGGCGTTTTCCAAGTTAATTAGATCAGATTGTTTCGAAACAGCTGTTACTATCAAGCCATGCATGCCCAGTAAAAACATATAATTAGAGAGCTCCACCGTGTATGGCGAATCCATCGGCAGTGATGTCTAAATGGAACAAGACTACATAAGTCCAGGAGCTCCCGCTCCGAATTAGAATTTGATTTAAGCAATTTTGTGTAGGGTTATTATTGTAGTCCTAGGCTAGGTCAAAAATCAAGACGCAAGACAACTAGGTCTAAGAAGCCCAGTCTAAGAGTAAGATAAGAACTAGACAGTCTGTCAGAGATTGCAAACCTCCATTGAAATTAATTATCCTAATCAGTATCCCAGTAATGGTCTACCTATCTGGCACGGTTTACCCGATATCAGGCCAATCGAGGTCACTAATAGCTGATTTACGGTCATTTTGAATTCGATATAAATTAGTTAAAAACTTAGGGTGCATCCACCCCCGAAACCTCAAATTTTGTTTTATAGTAATGGACTAACATCTAACACAGTTTGCAAAATATTGGGCATGTGAAAGTAAATAATGGCCGATAGGGGGCCATTTTGCATTTGATCGAGTCATAATTTTTCAAGATGCATCCTCAGCTGAAATGCCACATTTCATTCTATAGTAATCGTCTAGCTATCTAGCAAGGTTTACCAAATATCGGCCATGTGAAAGTGAATCATGGCCTAAAGGCGGCCATTTTGAATTTGATCAAGTCGAACTTTTCCAAGATGCATCCTCAGCTGAAATCTCACATTTCATTCTATAGTAATGGTCTAGCCATCTAGCACGGTTTACCAAATATCGCCCATGTGAAAGTGAATAATGAAATGAAATGAATCGGGCTTTAGGCCACCTTTGTGCACATATAGGCTAAACTGGGCCAGGAGAACCTCCTGAGGATGGTGAGATGATTGAGATGACACTGTCCTCCAGACACAGGATTCGAAATTCGAGCCCTGGCGGTCTGAGGCCGAGCACGCTACCTCTCGGTCACGGAGGCTCCCCACAATACTAACTTTCACACGTGGATGGGGAAGAAACAATTTTGTTTTCTTTCAAACCGCCGAGACCGGGAACCGAACCCCGGACTCTGACGTGAAAGGCAGCGGTGCTAACCACTACCCTAGGGCCCCCGCCCAAAGTGAATAATGGCCGATAGGCCATTTTGAATTTGATCAAGGCAAAATTTTTCAAGATGCATCCTCTCCTGAAATCTCACATTTTGTTTTATAGTAATGGTCTAGCCATCTAGTACGGTTACCAAAAAACGGCTATGTGAAAGTGAATAATGGCCGATAGGTGGCCATTTTGAATTTGATTGAGTCAATTTTTTTCAAGATGCATCCTCTCTTGTAATCTCACATTTTGTTTTATAGTAATGGTCCAGCTATCTAACACGGTTTAACAAATATCAGCAATGTGAAAGTAAATAGTGGCCGATAGGCGGCCATTTTGAATTTGATTGAGTCGAAAGTTTTTAAAAGGCATCCTCTCTCGAAACGTCACATTTTGTTTTATAGTAATGGTCTAGCTATCTAGCACGGTTTACCTGATATAAGGCCTATCGAGGTAAATAATGCTGATTGTCGGCCATTTTGAATTCGTAAGTTAAAAATTTTCAGGGTGCATCCTCCCCCGAAAACTCACACTTTGTTTTATAGTAATCAGGTAATGGTCTAGCCATCTAGCACGGTTTACCAAATATCAGCCATGTGAAAATGAATAATGGCCGAAAAGGCGGCCATTTTAAATTTGATCAAGTCAATTTTTTTCAAGATTCATCCTCATCTGAAATCTCACATTTCGTTTTATAGTAATGGTCTAGCCATCTAGAACGGCTGACCAAATATCGGCCATGTGAAAGTGAATAATGGCCGATAAACGACCATTTTGAATTTTATCGAGTCGAATTTTTTCATGACTCTCCTGTAATCACACATTTTGTTTTATAGTAATGGTCTAGCCATCTAGCACTGTTTACCAAATAACGGCCATGTGAAAGTGAATAATGGCCGATTGGCGGCCATTTTGAACTTGGACGAGTTGAATTTTTTTCAAAATGCATCCTCTCCTGAAACCTTACAATTTGTTTTATAGTAATGGTGTAGATATCTTGAGCGGTTTTCATGATATTCCACAATATCAGGCCTGTCGAGGTGAATAATGGCCGATAGGCGGCCATTTTGAATTTTATAAACTTGAAATTTTTCAAGATGCATCCTCTCCTGAAACCTTACAATTTATTTGATATTAATGGTGTAGCTATTTTGAGCGGTTTTCATGATATTCCACAATATCAGGCCTGTCGAGATGAATAATGGCCGATAGGCGGCCATTTTGTATTTTATCAACTTGAAATTTTTCAAGATGCATCCTCTCCTGAAACCTCACAATTTGTTTTATAGTAATAGTGTAGCTATCTTGAGCGGTTTTCATGATATTTCGCAAAATCTTTCAGTCGGATTTACCGATGTTATAAATTAGGTCAAAGTGCTGGGTCAACTTCAAGGTCAAGGTCCAAAAACCTGAAAAGGCACAACTAGGGACCTTAGAGAACATGTATGTGCAATATGACTGTCATCGGCCCAGTACTTTTCGAGATCTGCTCTGGAAACGAAGTGCGCGTCAAAACGACTAAATAGGTCGTAGTTCTGAACCAGAAGTAGGTCAAAGTTCAAATACCCCAAAAGGCACAACTAGACCCCCTAGGGGTGTTGTGTGTAAAATTTGAAGACAATCCGACAAGTACTTTCAGAGATATGCTCCGGAAACGAATTGTTTACGGACGGCCCAACGCCGTAACATCATCATTTTCTCCTCTGCGACCTTGCGTATTGAATTCAGATTAAAAATATTTTAACCTGTCCATTCTCCACCTTGAAGTAACCCACATACCAAAAATTGTTATCCTAGCTTATTTTCTTACAAAGTTATAGGCAAAAGAAGAGGCAAAAAAAACGGAGGTAGAATCCATAGCTCCCTCCGTCTCACCTACGGTGACGGCGGGAGCTAAAAAGTGTTTTCAAAATTAAGCACACATCCCTCATAATTGTGAACAAGGATCCAGAAACAACCAAACCGTATGACGTTATTTTTAAAATAAAAAACGTTGTGGTCGCAGTTATAAGAAAAGCATGATACAATACAACGAAAATACAACAAAATATTCCAACAACAGCTAACACGTCCCATTGTATACGCAAGTACCTGCTACTGTAAATTATACAATCGTTTCCTGGAACAATTTCATTATTATCCACAGAACATTTCAATTCAAAAGTAGCCGTTAAGCAGCAAACAACAGTCTCTGGTGAATGGATAAACCTAACACTGGACAAAATATTCAACATACCACGTTGAACAAATTTCAGGCAATTATGCTCTATATTTATGAATTCTAAACTCTGCAAATTATTAAACATCGCTTTTCTAAATACAGATATCTTATTGTATGATAAAAATAGTGTAATTAGACTCATCTCAAAACTGACGGGTCTCTATGGAAATATATTTTCAATGTTGTTATGTGAGGCGTCTATAGTGTTTATGTGTTTCAGTGTGAAAAATAACGTCCAATTCAAAGTATCTAACTAGTTATTACTTATGTTATAAATAATTAATGAATGTGTTGAAATGTTGTACAGATGATTTGTAATATTGCAATAAGAAATATCTAAGAACACTACACTAGTTGCCCGATATGACTCTGTATGAGATTCAATTTCGTATCTGAAAAAAAAGCTTTAAAAGGTGCAATATAATTTGCTGGTGGCGAATCAAAACATAGTATGGTATAACTTGAACAGTTGCACGTGGGCGGACACAGTTTACAACTAAACTCATCATCAGAAGAATACATACAATCCACCTTACCGTCACAGATTAAGTAATCTGGCAGACATCTCTGTTCTCCTCTATACATGATGTGTCCTCACATAAAACCTTATCAGATTGATATGGACAATCACTAAGTAAATGGGAAAACAGTAGCTGTTGTCACATCAGAACATAGATGAACATTGTATGATCTCGCATAATTCACTATCAATTTTATCTGTATTTTGAGATACACCTTTTATAAATTGCGCTATTCAAAAACAAATTTTGATTATGTAAGTCTGACACATTGTGTGTCGTAATATGCGACTTGTGTCCATAATGACAAAATAACGTTTCGAGTGATATTTCAGGTATATTGTCACACACAGAGTGCGGCATTATACAGTTAGATGACCCATTTAGTGTAAGCGACACAATTGAACAAATTGTAGAATAAAGCCACCAGCTGTTATGCTGTAGATGTTGCAGGTCCTCGACAGTCAGGTAGTGGATTTGTTCACAATTCAACTCATCATCGCCCTGGTAGCAGTCCTTAATTCCATCACAAAGCTACTCGCTGAGAATACAAGTCCCATCTATGCAAGCATAGTGAATATGGTGGCATGTTGACTTCGCACGAATGACATCTTTCTAGCAAACAAGGTGCGCGATATGTCTCAATTGATAGCACGCTGTTGGAATTATTGAGTAATCAATTGTATATATACTTAGAACAGTCTTCAGTATACATCTGTATGGGCCAGGGAATTTCTCTCAGTAACATCGTTACGTTTTTGCTTAGATCTCGCAACGGTTTCAGTTTTAGGGAATCAGAAGATCTTTTTTTGGGCCAAGAACTGTTTGCATAAGTTTAGGTAGGAAGCTAATTGAGGATTAGAATTATTAGACTTCCTTTTTGTATTTCTGCCCATGGTATTCAGGAAAGAAAAACATATTTTTCAAATTGTGAGTAGACAAAACAAAGTCAGATTCATTACTAGTATTTATAATATTCACAAGAGCAGCATTTGAGTGATTATGACACATTCTATTAGCTCCTTTCCATGACAGGTATTGATTTTGTTCAATCATCAAGAAACAATACTGGCCGATATGCGCCCAGCCACTGTCACAGTCTATTATCTCCCAATAACCAACTATCCGACTGTAAGCACTACCAATGGTGTGGGACGAAATGGCATCTTGTTGTGATGTGTGTTGACAGAAAAACGATGCGTTTATCTTTAAGTCACAATCTATTGCAATCACACATAAATGCGACCATGTGGAGTAAAAACTAAACCTGTACACCAAGTGTGCTCTGTCTGATTATGTAAAGATTTGTTGTGAAACTCCAGGTTTTGCGAATGATTTGTTTTATGACCTTTGCGATTTGTTAGTCTCTGAATGACTGTATAATTTAAAGCAGAATGATCACTTTTATTTTCTCTGACCCAGATCATGTATGCGACTTGACTGCCATCATCCCAGCTTGAATGAAACTAAAAACAGTAGAAGCGTCAACTTGATTCGCGCACTCAAGCAAGCACACGCACGCATCCATGGGACGCACCCCCCCCCCCCCACCAGTAAACACAGAACAGTTGTATAACATTTGTACAATGTTGGACCAACGTAGAAGACGTTGGGCCGACGTTGTATAAATGTTATACAAATGTGTTGTGTTTACTGGGCGCACGCATTCATACAAGCATTCACACATGTATGTAATCTTGTTGCCTTATATAATTATTATTATGCCATGCAATAATTGTATTGTCATAAAAATAAAAACACTTTGAAAATAAGTGACTTATGCCTACCTGCTCCCTCTGGTATCCTATATACATCATGTCTGCTATAGACTGCCATCCGGCTGGAAGAATTTTGTTTTTTACAAAAAATCCCAGTGTTTTCACGTCTGAGCTAGTGATAAATGAAGGTAAATTATCCCCTTTCATGTGGCAATGTTCCTTGGCACTTTTCCACAATGTCAATCTGGAGCGAGAGATGTACATTATTATCCAACTAGAGTTTAAAAATACATAGGCAGAAAATAAAAAGAGATGTGACACCCCAACGACAATTTTGGTTATAAATAGCCAATGAGTAGCAAATAAAAAGGCAGATTTGGCAGAAATGTCAACTAGAATAAAAGCAGATATCATTATCGGCACAGAGTCGTGGCTTAAGCCAAACATTTTGTCCTCGGACATTTTTCCATCAAATTTCGCGATATTCAGAAAGGACAGAATTGTGAAGGGTGGGGAAAGTCTTCATATCTGTTGATAAAGATATATATCATCTGTTGGAAGCGAATTCTTTGGTGTAAAAATGACATAAAGGGGCATCAAACGATGCACTTTGGTACCTTTTATAGACCACTGGAAATTGATGGCATCATTTACAACCACAATGCTTTTATTCTGTTCCTAAATTTTGTCATGTCTGTTTTCTTACTGCAGGAGTTTCCTGGGTTTTTGTGTATTAATTTTGAATTTGATATCAATATTAGCAATAATTAATTATTACTTCTATTCTGTTCAAAGCATTTGGGCTGTTTGTCAAAAACAATTCCAAAATACGCTCACCTCTGGTTGGATTTAAGTTTAGCTGGGAGAGAGAGAAGTCTGTTGTAGGCCTAATGCCTAAAAGTACAGTATGTAGTGCAGCGTCATTAGAATTTGGAATAAAAACTGGTACTTCCCAATTGGTGTTACCCAAGGTAAAGTCTCCTGCAAGTATTATGTTTCCAGTTTTAATATGGGCAAATCGGGACAATGAAGCTTTATAATTTTTCCAGATCCTCAATTCCAGTATCATCAGTAAATCAAACCATATAGTTATAAAATAATATTTTTTTAATGCATTGGAGGTTCCATTATTTTTAAACATACTAAATCTACATCATAGTTATATTATATTAGGCAAACATGGGTTAGCTGTGCAAACAATCATATGCCTATGTTTTATGCATTATGAATAATGATCAAGTTTCATCTGCCGGCATGCATGCTCATTGTCTCATTGTCAACACCATAATGAATAATCAAATACAGTCCACTAAGCAAAATGGTGTTTAAGGCTCTCGTATAGTCTCAATGTCAACATCATGCATGTAATGAATAATAAAAAATATATATAACACAAATCTATACTCACCTTTTTTTGGACAACGTCGAGCCTTCTTGGCGCCCACTTATTTGCAAATAACAGTAAAGTACACATCACATGGCAATGTTTTTTCTTTAATTCCTAAACCAGTCATCCTGATTTTCGCTCGTGTTAATAAAAGCTTTTTGTCTCCATCAGTAAAAAATACATAATTGTGAAACATTTGAAAGCGTCTGTCTTGAATCTCAACAATATGTTTAGCACACGATGGGATTGAATATGTGAATGTTACCTCACTGCCGTTTGTACAAGATAGGTAGAGTTATGAGATTTGGCGAATTTTAAAATGGCCGCCACACATGTTTTCTGATCCAATTGATAAAAACGGAAATGGCAAGTAAGCGACGTCGTTATTGTGGTAATCGACCACAATAACGATTCCTAATATTTTTAGTGGTGTTGTCTTTCAAAGCGATACCCATTCCATGCTCCTTGCAGCCTTCTTTGCTCCACGGCAGCTTAAAATACAGAATGTCCAAGTGAATGTGAGCTCCGATGAACATGATGAAAACCTTTAATGCAAACCAGGTGGTTCTCGAAAAATGTTTTTTCAAACACACGAAGCATTCCGCACAAACCTAAATAGCTCTCTTTCCTTGTTTCATGAATATTTCGTTTTATGCACGAATGAAGAGCTTTTTCATAGAGAAGTGTAATATACCTGAACTGACCTATGCAGCTCGGTCGTTTGATTGGCATAGCATATGCCAATAGATGATTTATGTGCGTCATGCTTTTTGGGCTGAAGCGTTCACTTGCCAATTGGACAAATCCTACACTATATTCAGTTACTTCGTCAGCTGACAAAGAATACCTACATGAATACCTCAATGACAATGTGAGTACAATAACTTGAATACCTAAAGCCATGGTTGTAGTGTCTGGTATTTGGTTCAGTTAGTCTCTGGAAAGTTAAATATCATTACTTCGGGGGTACATTAATATCATTAGCGGTCAATGTAGTATACCTTTATCTTTATCCGTTGATTACTTAGAGAACATATGTTAAAGCCCTGGTCAGACAGCACTTGACGGCTTAATCACGTCAAAAAAACGTCAAAAAGTGGTCTCACGTGAAACAGCCGATGTTGTTCGCGTTGAAGACGAGCTACAGGCTCGTTGTAGACGTTGCAGGACGTGGGGAAAGATCGGAACGGCGTCGGACGCGGAAGAAAGTTTTGAACTGCTCAAAACTTGCATAGGAGCTTGCATAGGAAATGTACAAACTGTACAGTACTGGACAGTATCGTTTCACCTTTGTTCTAACGCGTGGCCCGTTGATGAGAGCGCACGCTCTCAACAGATTCATTACACCGATCTCCCCGTCGTCATATTGACGCCACAAATCACAGTACCGCCCTTGTTGGCGTCGATATTTTTGGCGCTGGTGTCGGCACAGTTTAGACTCGCTGACCAAACGACAGGAGAGAGATGTCCATCTGGATTCTCCCTCCAGCGTTTCTACCAGCCTGTTAAACGGCATATTCCTATGGGCACGATTTTTTAGTCGGTTGTGCCACCCCTCCACATCGTTGTTTGTGCGGACACTCTGTCCGAAAACAGACCATCTATCGGGTGACCACGTTCGACTAAGCAACCAAGTTGCTTCAATGTATTTGGTAATGTAATGTGCTTCAATGTATTATTATGTAAGTTCGATAAGCTCCGATGTCGTCTGCTTCCATGTATCAATAACTATACAATTATGCGATCCCAGAATATTTTCCAGTTCTGGGAGCGAGTGGTAGATTCTCTACGATATACACGTAGTTTCTACAAAAAGGGAACATATTCAGTGACTGAGATTCTAGGAAATTCGCATATAGTTGTTGAAAGGGGAGGAGAGATATATTCTGAGAGAAAGGGGGTGTAAATTCTGGGAGGGGAAGATGCAGGGAGGGTCAAATATAGTTGTTGAAAAGGGTGGTATATTTCGGGATTGACGGGCAGATTCTGGGAGCCAAATACACTTCTCATTATCACAATAAAGGGGTAGATCTTGAGAGGGAGGGGTAGATTCTGGGAGCCACCGTAATCTACCGCGGGGGTATAGTTCAGGATCTACCCTGGGGTAGATTCTGGGACGCCCACAATCTACCCGAGTAAAATCTGAGAAGGGTATATTTTCAGACTTTACACCGGTATTCTTTCCCACTCCAAACCACGCCCATTCCACATTTCCTCAGTAGGTAACGTGACTGAATGACGTGTCTGATCGGTCTGATCCGGAGTAGGCCTATGCACTGATAATCGGGTCTATATGATGATGAAATTATAATCCGGTGGCTCTTTTCTGATACAGGCCAGTTTCAACAAGCAGTACACTGTGGTACACCGCTGACTGGCTCGATGTATTTTTTCAAATGTTGGCAACGTTGGCCCATTATTAACTCATTGTCCCAAAGTTGATTTATTCAGAATGATCAGGAGCGCATAACAGACAACGAACTCAGTGAATGTGTGCAGATTTACATTTATTATATATAATACTCAAATAATGTTCGGTGATGATCCTTGCCATGTACCGCCGTCCGTCTACCATCAGCGTGTGTCCTCGGCTCTCGCCAGTACTACATGCGTGGTCCGCGTCAGCTCCGTCGTCCGCCCCCGTCCGGTGCACTGTCACCCGCTGTCCACGTCTTGGATCCTCTTCATCCCTAGGGATCCTGCAGGAATCTTGACTTCTCCATGAGTCTTCTTCCTCTCGAGTCAGATACCACACCATGTGGTTTTATACGCCTCTGCGCCAGGTTGGTCAGATCACGTCCGTCACCCTTGACGTCAGGTTCTGAACTCCCCTCGTCTGGACACTCACCACCCGAAACAACTCCGGTACCTGCATTAAAACTAAAACGTACGTGAGTACATGGCATACACAATACTGTTGAATAGCTGACAATCGACAGCCCTGTACGCTGAACACGTGAACAACGCGGTGTGGGCCGATCTGAAGCCTGTACATTAGCGGTCGTCCACCCCTTGATCACTATAGGCATTCAATTTTGTGACACTCATAGTAGGGCAGATATCGGGCCCTGTTACACTCTAAGAAGGAGGTTCATGCATATTAATTTACAGTGACGTCAGAATTATCAACTATGGGATTTGATTGGTAGTTCCCCAATTGCCCCGTCCAATCACGTGTCACCACTGCATAAATGACGTGATTAGTTAAAAAATCTCGTAGTTTCTCTTATTGTCCGCATGAAAACACGAGAATTTGATTCAAATTGTTTTAATCATGGTTGCCGAATTACTTATACGTTGGCCAAACAAAGCGAGATATAGAGACGAAATTCCCGCATTTCTTATTTTGGACATGCATGTCCGAAAGAAAGCTAAAAAAAAATTACCCATTTTTTTATGATTTTATCATGATTGTGTCGCTTTGAACTAGAAAACAAAGTAACAGGAAATATCATTTATATGAAGGCCGTATTACTCATACATCTAAAACTATTTAATCTAAATGCATAAATTTTGTATCCAAACATATGTTTTAGCACCTGCAGAATCAATTAAAATCATTTGTAATAATTTTTCACCACCCTTTCATCACTAAAAGTGGTTAATAGGATAAAATGGTGATAATTATCATAACTTATGAGCTATTTGTCCTACATTCAAAAAATTTGTATCTAGCATCGGATAAAAAAATAAAAACACTTTTTAAAATTCGACGTCCTCCATTTAATCGCCAGCAACAACTTTTTATTTCAATTTTTAACCACCCTTTCCTCCCAAAAGTGGTAACTAGGGATAAAGCGGGGGGTGACAGACATAACTGAATAAGTCATTTGACCTAGATGCCCAAGGGGTGATAACCCAGGATATAACCACTAAAAACACCTCTGTGTGTTATCTGGTTGAAAAGTTAGGGCATTTTATAGTTTTTTGAGCTTTAATTATGTTATTTTATGCTAATTTATGCAAATGAGGTTGATCAGTTGACTTCAAAATGCGGTGAACCGATTTCCACGGGGTGAAAAACCTGAGTAAAGGCACCAAACACACCCCTGTGGGTGACTTGGTTGAAAAGTTAGAGGATTTTAGATTTTTTGGCCTAAAATATGGTTATTTATGCAAATTATGTTATCCTATGGTCTTCAAAACTTTGTGAACCCATTTCCACGGGGTGAAAAACCTGAGTAAAGGCACCAAACACACCTCGGTGGGTGACTTGATTGAAAAGTTAGAAGATTTTATATTTTTTGGTTTAAAATATGTTAATTTATGCAAATTAGGTTGTCCTGAGGTCTTAAAAAGATTGTGAAACGACTTCCATGGGGTGAAAAACCTTTGTATAGACACCAAAAACACCTCTGTGGGTGACTTGGTTGAAAAGTTAGAGCATTTTATAGTTTTTTTTGCTTAAAATATGGTAATTTATGTTAATTTATGCAAATTAGGTTGTCCTGTGTTTTTTAAAATGTAGTGGAACGCCTTCCTTGGTGTGGAAAACATGAGTATAGATACCCGCAACACCTGTGTGAGTGACTTGCTGGAAAAGTTAGAGCTTTTTTAAGATTAGTGGCTTTAAATATGCTAATTTATGTTAATTTATGTAAATTTATACATATTAGATGGGTTTGTGGAATTTTAAAATCAACTAAGACAAAGACCACGGAATTTCAGCCTGGGTGGAAACACAAAAATGACATTTTCAAAAAGTGTGTCAAAACGTCCAAACCTGAGTCGAAATGACTCCTACATTTTTGGACAAATACACGTTTCTGTGTCTAAATGGCACTGTGTCGAAATTGTTTGTGTCGAAGTGACTGGCACCCGCCCAGCATTACACTAGCATTGGGCCAATGTATCGTGTTGTCTGGTGTTTCTGGCGCCAGCATTTCAAAGCGTCACCAGCATAATGCAGCAGTCAAAAACACAGTACAATCACCCAATGCTATTTCAATGACGGGCCAGCTGACTGTGGATCAACATTGAAACAGCATTTGTTGAATGCCACGTGTTTGCGCAAAGTATACAACAGGCCCAGTGATAGATTAGTATTGGGCCAGCATCGTAGACGATTGACCGTCATTGAACCAGCGATGGGCTGCAATGCTGGCCCATCATTGAGCTTCCATTACGGTACAATAAAATCCCCTATTGTCACCCGCTTGCCGAGACCTTGGGAAAATTCCATGGACAGGGATTACATTACAATATTTGAAAATGAAATATCTCGGAGACTGAGGCAGAAAAAGAGTGAAATTTGGACCCGGAGTGTTATATGCCTATTTAAAAGCCGCCAAGCCGCGACTTTCCAAACAGAATCCAAAACGGCCCACAAAATCCAAAATGGCCGAAAAAAAATCAAAATAGCCGAGAAGAAATAAAAATTGGCCGATATGCAAAAAATGGCTAAAATACAGTCAAATCAGGTAAAATCCCCATTATCGCTCAGCCAGGCTCTCTATTTCAACTGTCTAGTTTAATGTTAGATTAGAAAAGTAGTTCGTTGTTATTAATTTAATATTAGATTATTAAAGTAGTTTATTAATATTTTCTTTAATATTGTAGAAGATTATTTCATTTTTTTCATTATTTTGTTGTAAATAAACAATAATAGTTCAATACAGATTAATAACGTTTATTCATGTATGAATGGTTCAATTAAATGTATATATTGTTTACTGTCAATTTAAATAATTATAATAGGCTACATATAAGCATTGATTAAGGTGACACTGTGATGCAATTACTTATTAATAATGTTTGTATTTATTTCGTCAATACTGGGAACAAAGAAACAAAAATATCGTGCGAGCACCTCCAACTCTTCTTCGGTGTGTCACGTTTCCTCAGATCCACTTGCATATTGTGTTACATAGAAGGCTTCAACAATTTAAAAATATTGTATGCAAAATAATTGTGACAAACTATTGTGACCACAAGGTCTACTTTAAAAATAAGAATAGGTCACTTCTTTCGAGCCTGTATTTTCTTGCAATGCATATTTAATACATGAACTATTAAAGCAGGTCAATCATTTAAGTTCACTGATTAATAATATTTATCTCGTGACGGCCCCACTCCTCAGAACGTTGACCATGTATGCTGCGAATGCTGAATTGCACACTATTTGTTAGCGATCTCCACATATACATTAGTCCAGGGGTATTAGTCTAAAACTCATAGAGACCTGGAACAAATTCGTAGGAAGCTGAACATTCTAGCATTTATTGTTGAGAGAACAAAGAAACAAATATCAAATGTCCTCCATTGGGGGGTAAATGGGGGTAATGAAGGGTATCGATAACTTTAAAGCTATTTAAACTGGATTCATAAAATTTGTACCCAACATATGTTCAAACACCTGCTAAAACATACGTTTAGATACAAATTTTATGAATATTTTAGGTAAAATAGTTTTAAATTTATCGTTAATACCCTTTATTTACCCCTATTTACCCCTTATTACCCAAATTTCGGGCACTAATACCAGGCGGATTTCAGAGGACTTTTGATATGTTTTTCTATGTTGTTTCAAGAACATATGCTGACATTTTCGGCTTGTTATGAATTTGTTCCAGGTTATTATCTAATACAATCATGTGGGTGTCAATATAAACTACAATCATGTGGGTGTCAATATAAACGCTTCAAATCAAAATCGGTAAACATTTCGTGCAATCATCATGTTATCATCATAAACTATTTATTTATCTTTTTCTATATTATTTATAACATCGGTAAATTTCAGCAATGCTATAAATACTATATCTAAATCACGACCACGTTTTTATAGTCATTGTTTAATCTCAAAGGACTACTACATTACTCGGATTTTCCCAGTAGCGCTTACGAACTTTTCTGTCGCCTGTTTGAATGAACACAATAATATAATATTTGCGCACGATTCTGCTTCACCTTGAAAGATAATAGTCTACGCAGAATTGGCATTTTGCAGGGCAGTAACGTGTTTAAAGTAAACAAATTTAGGGCTGCTTTTCCTGGCAAACACGATGCGTTGTGCCAATGTCGTATTAACGCTGGCCCAGCGTCAAAGACGCTGGGCCAACCTTAAGACGATATTGGGATCTCTCGTGTGTGTGTGTGACGATCGAGGGATGACCGTTCTCTGGTATCATGCACATAAGAGAACGTGACCATAGCACGTAACCTTGGCGACTATAGAGCCAACACACGATTCCAAGACCCAGTATGGGCGTGGGATTAAATGGTAATCATTCACAAATATTTTATACGGCACCTTCTGAGCCCCAGAGGGTAATTTTGCCAGTTTTCGCTCCACCAAGTGGCCAGTAATCTGAGATTGCACCCATACAGACATCGACAAATAGTCTGTTTCAAATTTTGAAATATGCTTTATAGGAATATTGGGGTAAATTATTTTGTACCGGTAACATTTTTAACCTGATAATAATTGTTCAAATATGCTGATTTCCAAAAAGCTGCTTGCCAAACTCTATTAAGAATCTCAAAACAAAACAGCCACCAATCTGTACTAAAATGAATATATATATTTTTATTGGTAAATAAGATTTTTTGTCTATTGTTTATTACAGATGCTGGTAATAAATATTATATCTAACGCTTTCAGTGCGGGTGGCGCTTTCATTTGCATTCCTACTTAAAACACAAAAATATCCACTAAGATGTACAAAACAAAATCGTGTGCATATAAATGTCACGCAGTTATGTTAAAATGAGTGAGTGAGTGGGTGAGTGAGTGATTGAGTGAGTGAGTGAGTGAGTGAGTGAGTGAGTGAGTGAGTGAGTGAGTGAGTGAGTGAGTGAGTGAGTGAGTGAGTGAGTGAGTGAGTGAGTGAGTGAGTGAGTGAGTGAGTGAGTGAGTGAGTGAGTGAGTGAGTGAGTGAGTGAGTGAGTGAGTGAGTGAGTGAGTGAGTGAATGAGAAAAAGACATTACAGACTGATTGCGGAGTGTTCACAATAAAAAAGCGAATTCTAAAATTTTCAATGTGGTTTTCAAAATGACAATGTAGACCTAGGCATAGAATTGCACTTTTTGTCTTCAAGTGATAATAAGCACACGGGGTCTTAGTTTGTGAAAGATGGATACCGATAAACATTCTAGCATTGAGGTGAGTCACAAGTAAATATTAAACGGCGAAACGAAACGACTGACCTCTTTTAACTCTAATGGTTATCCACAAACATGCGTTGCTAATTAGCAGCGACGTCACCAAAATTAATACATATCAAAACCGGGAGATATGTTACGAGACTTTGAAAAAGTAGTAGCCTAATGGTTTATTAGTTACCAACAGTAATTGTTCTATTAATAAGACCAGTTATCATAATTATTCTATTGTTTAGATAATCAAACTAGCGCTGGCGCAGCATAAACCCAACACTGTATCAATGGCCCAATGCTGGGATAAGTTCACTTGACGCATGGTCTGGAGCTAAAGCAACACTGGGACATCGCCTCGTGTTGCTGGGACAGCATACATACTTTAACTTTGAGGCTATACTAGCGTAGCCGCAGTGGCTGAAACATGGTTTCAGCCACAGATTGACCGCGTACAAAATCGTAAGACATTTCTTTAGCTGTCATATCGGAAAACATCGGGAGTAATCAGGTCAAAAATAGTTTTTTTAGAATCAGTAACATTTCGTTTCCATGCCCGCATGCTCAGCTCAGAGGTCGCACAGTCATTAAAAGTGTATGGATATTTTTCGGACCTTGGCTCTCAGTCACCGCCATGTTGCATTTTTCGGGTAAAGCAAATACATCCATCCACGGCTTCGGAGAGGACGACACGGCAAATACTAGCGCTGACGGTGGCTATTCGGCTATAGCGTGACCATCCATGCGTGATATGACGTCCGCTGCACTTCGGTTCTCAGATATGTGCTATATATAGATCTTCTAGATAGTCGTGCGCCACTATGGACAACGTGATAATGAAGTCCCGAGTATTAGGGCGTGCTGAATCAGCCTTCATCTGAACTTGATTTAGATCAACAAACATTAATTGTGTCATGGACTACCAGAAACCTGTATATATACAGCGGTCTCCCTTCTGGAAAAGTATCAGACTGAAGCAAACTGAGAAGAATTTTCTGCAACCAATACCGAGAGTGATTGGAGCTGTGTAAAACTGATATCTTCAGCGGACGATTCAGGCCCTAAGGGTTATTCATATATGAGCATTTAAGGTATGTGTACGAATAATGTTGAGTTAATCAGTAATGTGTTTTGTTTAATAAAATAATTATCCATTTAGCAGCACAGAACTAGATTGAAATGCACACTTCATAATTAAACGCATTTGTTTATTTTTACAGATAACAACATCATCACTATGGGCTTGGCAACAGAACACAAAGTATCCATTATCGGCACTGGAGATTTTGGGAGAGCTCTGGGCAAGATCCTACCACGCAGTAAATATGAGGTTATCTATGGAAGTAGAAAACCTGAGAGGGCAAACCTGAGCAAGATAGATAAAGATCTAGAAGAAGCCAAAGTTGTGAGCATTCCAGAATGTATAAGAGAATCTGATATAATCATACTTTGTATTAGTCACTCTGCTCATCACCAGCTGGCTCCACTTTCTGGTGCACTCAATGGAAAAATTCTGGTGGATGTCAGTAATTATAGAAAGTCAAGTCAAAAACCACGAGATTTTTCTATCGGTGAATCTCTTCAACGACTTTTCCCAGAGGCCAATGTGGTGAAGGCTTTTAACACGTTGTCTGCCTACAGACTGGAGAGTGATCAAGGAGGAGAACGCCGCCTGGTGCAGATCTGTGGCGATTCATCCACAGCCAGGGATAAAATAAAACAGCTGGCGATTGATTTGAACTTGGAACCCGTGGATTGTGGAGGACTCGTCTTTGCCAGGCAGTTGGAGGCTCAACCACATGAGTTGTTCAAAGGCTGGGGAGGTGCTACCATTGTCACTCTATTATTGACTGTTGTTTGGCTTGGTTATGGCATGCTGCGCTACCATTACCTAAAAGATCATCCTTACACATGGGATAGATTTCCTACTAACGTCATCAACAAATGGCTGGGGTGTCTCTCACTAAGTCTTCTGGCTTTGGTGTTTCTACCAGGATGTCTAGCTGGCTTCACACAGTTGATCCACCGTACCAAATATCACCGCTTCCCTGCATGGCTAGATACCTGGATGCGCATGCGTAAACAGCTAGGTCTTTATGCATTACTCTCTGGAGCGGTGCATTCTGGACTTTCTTTGACCATCTTAACACCTGCTTATTTCTCTAGCTGGTTTCACTCCCAAGTAAAGACCGCAGATGTGATCAACGGAACCGTAGTCATTAACACAGCAGCATCGCGTATGAACTGGAGCGGGGAAACAGCTACAGTACTTGGGTTTTTCGCCATAGCCACAATGACTTTGCTGGGACTTGCTTCTCTCCCGTCAGTTGGGGCCTCATTGAACTGGCGTGAGTGGAGATTCATACAATCTTACATGGGTTGGTTAACTTTGGCGTTAGCTTTGTCTCACCTTCTTGTTCAGGGTTTAGCTCACTCGTGGGTGGGTGGAGCCCCGTTCACTAAGGTAGTACAGAAGCTATCGTTCCTCAGTATGCTACTCCCTTCTTTTGTCATTCTCCTTAAGTTGATTCTCTGTATTCCATGTGTGGACTATTGTCTGACCAGAATCCGTCATGGTTATGACAGAGACGCAGACTGTAATACTTACGTATTAGATATGGAGCAAGAAAATGAGAATCAAAGCAGAGCAGAAATGATTATCCGTAACGGAAAATCTGATGGCAGAACAGCCGGTCACATTAATGCTACATTTGATGTAATAGAAGTTCATAGAAATAGTAAATCAATGTGAACCACATGATAGGTGGATGATAGCTGTAAATTATTATTTGTATTATCACAATCATATTCATCATGTAGGCTATTCATATTTATGTGCTGCTAATGAGAACGGAATGTAATTATGACAATTCGCAATTGAAAAATAATATCACAATTTATCAACATTGTTGCCATTGTTGATTAAGGTGCTATCATACCAAACCTGTTTTCCACCGAACTCTTTGTCGTTGAAAGATCATTTGCATGGTATTTTCAATGGGCTTGTCAGAGTTGACATTTAAAAATGTATATGCTTGTATATATTGTAAATTTATGTAGATACATCATTGACTTAACATGTTACAATTTTGTATGCTATATGAGAAGTGACGGCTAATAAATATTTTGTTTACACAATACGGCAATGGTTGTGTTACTTAGTTATAAATAACGCTCAAGCTGTGTTTATTTTGACTCGGGCTGCGTTTTGTAACTGGCATGAAATATGTGTGACTTATTCCCCACATGCAAAAAATATCATCTCCATCAAAAAATGTAACATCATACCTGATAGCACTATAAGTTCTCAATAGGCCTAATGATGGACCTGCAGATCCTCAGTCGACAATAGAAATCGGTATGAGTAAATATTACAGTATTTAATTTTGCTGGGCGCTAGAAAAAGTCGTATGGAATGTTCTCATATTGAACCGGACTTTAGCTTAGATTTGTTCACCGGTGGATAAATCTCTAAAGCAATGAGATATGACCTCAGGCGGGTGCAATGGGAAGAAGAGCATCGCGGCCTTGAGTGGTGCAAATCCCAGCAAACAAGATATGTTGACCCAATGCTGGTTTATTATTGGGCAGGAGTCGTAGACGTCGGGCCAGCATTAATTCAACATTGGGTCAACAATTGCCGCGAAGCACCTGGAGGGCGAAATATATTTTTTTGCGATTTGTCATTTTGAATATTGCAGAGAGAAAAAAGAAAAAAAGTGCTTGAACATTACGACATCAAATTTTTCGCGATTTTTCTACTTTGAATCTTACTAAAGTTAAAATTGTCATATGTATTGCAACTGTCACAAAGACGTGTAATGCACAGAAAAACACGGAGGCCAGGCATGCAAATAAAACAAATATTAAACAAAGCACCAATAGTCCATGCTGCAGCAATTGAGTTGTTTGTCATGAAACAGGTCAATAGGACCAAGTTTAAGTTGTTAAGATATAAAACAGTTCATGTCTGTGTATTTTATACATGACAAATGAAATGAAATGAATCGGGCTTTAGTAGCCTTTGTGCACATATAGGCTAAACTGGGCCAGGAGAACCTCCTGAGGACGGTGTGATGATTGAGATGACACTGTCCTCCAGACACAGGAGGCAAAATTCGAGCCCTGGCGGTGTGAGGCCGAGCACGCTACCTCTCGGTCACGGAGACTCCCCACAATACTGACTTTCACACGTGGATGGGGAAGAAACATGCTTTGTTTCTTTCAAACCGCCGAGACCGGGAACCGAACCCCGAACTCTCAGCGGTGCTAACAACCACCCTAGGGCCCCCGCCCTTATACATGACACGTACGTTTTGTCGACAAATTTGGTAAAACATTATGGCCTATTCACCATTATTGCTTTAATAGCTGCTATTTTCTGTGCTGAACTATATGGACATTGTCCAGCCCCTGTATCAAATGCCAATTTTAATTTTTTTAATTATTCATTCATTTGGAGTGAGATATATAAAATAAATTAATTAAACATGCATGGAGCACAATCTCATAATATATTATTAACCATCACGGTAGTATGACGTCAAACCAATTTTATTTTTGATGCCCCTCCATACCACATTGTTGACCCTATAACTCTCATAGAACAATAGCGATTATTTATAAAATATTAGTTAGTTGGAAACACCGATTCTGGCTTCTGTTTCACAGATTAGCCATGCGATACATTGAACAATTGGTTGTTAGGTTAAAAATAAGATTACCGATGGCACCAATATATTTAGTTCGCTCTTTACCTTTTTTTTTATAACTTAAGTGAGGGTTATTCTGGAAGGGACTGACACGAAATTGCCAAGCCACGTAATTTGTGCTTATAATATCCATAGACCTACATATATATATTTGCAGATTAGTACGATGTACTAAATGGTCTACCCTCTATAAATAAAGTTTATTATTATTATTATTATTATTATTATTATTATTATTATTATTATTATTATTATTATTATTATTATTATTATTATTATTATTATTATTATTATTATTATTATTATTATTATTATTATTATTATTATTATTATTATTATTATTATTATTATTATTATTATTATACACCCTCCTAGTATCACTCAAGTTATTTTTTTTCATCGTTTTCAAAATGAGCATCGCACCAGGAAATTTGACATAATCATCTATGAGTATTTCAGGATATTGTTCCATATTTACTGTAAAATCTTAATGACTGCCTGAAACGTCTGGGTGCCGTTCTTAGCGCATTCGAGTTATTTCACGATCAAAGGGCGAGCAAGGATGTGCTGTAGTGGTTAGCACTACCCGCTGTCAAGCCCTCTGACAGTTTCCCATGTTTGACCAATACAGGCTAGTGGCCTTATAATCCCAATATTAAACTATCAAAATAGTGGACTTTTAATCCACTGTACGATTAAAACATATAGGCCCAGAACAGTTCACAAAGTTAACCGCAAAGTTACGTGCAACATAACCAACCAATTAGAGCTAAATTGACCGAAAATGTACGCTATTTCTCAGAGGTTCTCTCGTCTAAAGCGTTTTCAAATGATAACATTTTGACATTTATATTTAGGCCCCTATTAGCTGATATTATGCAAATGGATTGCAAAAGCAATTAACTGCCCCTGTATAAGTATGCTTCTCTGTGGCATATAATAGTCAGCATTCCTAAAACAATATTTAACAAACGCCATACGTCAGAATGTGACAACTTCTACTACGGTGATGACGTAATAGCTGAAAAATATAAATACCTTGGGGTTGTATATCACTAAATATCATAAGAATGTATTGAAAGAAACGTTCCTTAATCTCGCTTCCCAAGCTGGTAAAGCAGTTTTTTCTCTACACAAGCAATCTCGTCCTGTAGTCGGTAAATTGTCACCTGCTATTGCGTTGATGGTTTTTGATTGTCAAATACTGCCCACATTAAAGTATGCAAGTGATATATGGTAGACTAGTGATAGTGTTAATGATTTGGTTTATTACACGATCTGTCTGAATTTTGTTGGAAAAGCCCAAAGTAAAAAACATATTATATTACGGTCAATAGATACGTTCCCTGCCTACAGTACCATTAGTTTTCGACGAGGAATCTGTGCAATCAATGATTAGGTGAATTAGGGAGAATGGTTTCCAGCACGGGAAATTGGGATGTGTCTATGCGGTGACAATCACTGCCATGTCTATACTTCTACTGAGGGAAGGAAACTTTCAAGTCCTCGTCATTTTAAAATGAGAAATGGACTATGTAGACTTTTGTTTTCTACCAAGCAATTGCTACCATGACATACCTAGTTCTTGTAGCAAATTATTGATGAATTTTTCAAACGGAAATCTCATAATTTACGTGCATTAATAATCATTTTACGAGCTCGATTCTGACAGAAGCACTATTTCCAACAAAATGAGACATGTCGTGAATAATACACTGCAGTATTCAGCTTACTATTATATTGAGAAGTTACTGCCTTTTTGGTTTACACGATAGACTAGTGGCGCTGAATAGCCCCTATGTTGAGCGTGCGGGCGTGAACAATAGGCCTAGTAAGTATGTTGACACTGCTGCTTCCACGATTTCAGTGAGTTACCGACCTTGTATAGAAAACCAATGAGCATATGCTGACCCTATTATATATATCCCATCCAGCTGTGGTTTCCAGTAGCCAGGAATTGGTTTTGAATGGGCATTCTCGAGACGCACATAAACTGCACACACGATTTTGAGTGGTTGAATAGGATACGAATATTATTGTCCTTTAGGAGCAAACTATACGTCTTAAACGTTTCCAAGATCTCGTTAATACTGTATCGTAATTTTCACATTATTCCGTGTCTATTGGCACGTAGACGGATTATGCTTACCCTGCTAACACACACTGTAACAACGTAAGCCTATATAATTTATGCTATTTATTTCACGCTTTGAATACCCATGGCATCCACGTCCATATAATATTGTGTTGTAAACTCATAACCTCCGTGCTGACGGTAACGTTACATCTAGAACTCCCACCTTTTACGAGTTCAGTAGTATTAAAACTTTGATCTATTGTGTAATACTGTGTTCACTTCCGCTTTCACCTTGCTTTTATGGTAACTTAAGACTCTACCTCTTCATTAATTAAAGCTATTTCAGCGTTAGCTCTCTCTATATATCAATATTATAGTGATACATGTATATTATATTCGCAATAAATTTTAGAAGCCAGAAGACCTGTACATTTTCACGACTCTCTCAATTTTGAATATCTGATGGCTGTTCTCATTTTTATCAATATAAAGAATGATATATTCACAATATTTTTAGTAGCCTGCAGACCTGTACACCTTTACGACTATCTCTTAATGTAGAATATCTGCTGTCTGTTCTAATTTTTGTCACTAACAGTTTATTTTCGGGTTGATCTTGTGGTGTGCGGTGTTGCTGCTTGGTTCCTATCAGCTGGGCAATATAATGTGGTGATATGATCAAATAAAAAACACACACTTGGATATACTATAGTAGGCGCTATATACAATAGAAATGTAGAGCTATTCCACATTTCAAATTGGATTGGGTGGTGTGCAGTGTTGCTGCTTGTTTCCTGTCAGATCGGCAATATAAAATGGTGATATGATCACATAAATCACACACTTGGATATATATACACAAGTAGGCCTTATATACCATAGAAATGTAGAGCTATTCCAGATTTCAAGTTGAATTTGGTTACATCATTTCAGGTTTCAAGCGAATGCAAAACATTTCTACATTTAACACGCTTGACCTCGTATAATTTTCCGTTAGAGTTTTGTCTTAGATCTGCAGTTGTGACTAAAAGTATCACCTGCATTAAGCGGTTTGGTGGGTGTTTACATTTAGATCACTCCTATGGTATATATATATTATATGTTGATGACCTATCTTGGCTTATTTGTAAACCGGCTTCTCAGTCTTTTATAACCCATTTTCAAGTCATTCTTGAGTTTCCTGCCGTCTGCCACTAATACAGCAGAAACAAAAATGGTGATAAATGTGACGCCGACCACTGAACCCAGTGTCATGTTAGAAGTTTCGAAGTCTGCTTCTCTAAACCCCTGTGATTGCAGAGCAGCCTTTCTTCCTATCAGCGGCGGGTCTTCAGGGATCTTTATTACCCAGGATTCACCAGAATCTGAAATAAAAACAAACTATTTACTGATCCATACTGACTGTTTTAATGTGACATTATATTATATATTGTGCACGACTCGCAGTGTCGATAGGTCATATTAACATTAATTATAAAGGATTAATAACAAGATAGGGTGTTTATATACGTCAAGATTCAATATTTAGAGGGAGGGGTGTTGTATAACAGCGGTGGTGTAGTTAGAACTCGCCCACCTGTTCTTTGTGCGAGCATTTTCTGAAACGGACGACAAATAAAATAATATTATAAACTTGCATAGGAGGACCCAAAAATATGTGGCCATCAACAGATCATTCTGCTTTTCAGCTTGAGTAATGAAATCAAACAAACCCCATACAGCACTACAACATATAAATGTTGCACCTGAACATTTCCTAGATGCCACCAAACCGATTGTCGTTAACGATCAATAAATTTAGACCTTTTTTAATAGCATTCAAAGCCCTACATACTGCTAAAATATTCTTGGTGCTGCCGAAACCCCGATCCCCCCCGTGCTGCTGAGACCCCTTATGTGCTGCTGAGACCCCCACCTCCCCGTGCTGCTGAGACCCTGTATGGGAGACGGGGATCTAAGCAGCACGTAAGAGGTCTCAGCAGCACTGGGAGATGGGGCTCTAAGTAGCACGTAAGGGGTCTCAGCAGCACTGGGAGATGGGCTTCTCAGCAACACGTAAGGAATCTCAGCAGCACTGGGAGATGGGGCTCTAAGTAGCACGTAAGGGGTCTCAGCAGCACCAAAGGGGTCTCAGCAGCACTGGGAGATGGGCTTCTCAGCAACACGTAAGGAATCTCAGCAGCACTGGGAGATGGGGCTCTAAGTAGCACGTAAGGGGTCTCAGCAGCACCGGGAGGTGGGGGTCTCAGCAGCACCAAAGGGGTCTCAGCAGCACTGGGAGATGGGCTTCTCAGCAACACGTAAGGAATCTCAGCAGCACTGGGAGATGGGGCTCTAAGTAGCACGTAAGGGGTCTCAGCAGCACTGGGAGATGGGCTTCTCAGCAACACGTAAGAAATCTCAGCAGCACTGGGAGATGGGGCTCTAAGTAGCACGTAAGGGGTCTCAGCAGCACTGGGAGGTGGGGGTCTCAGCAGCACCAAAGGGGTCTCAGCAGCACTGGGAGGTGGGGGTCTCAGCAGCGCGTAAGGGGTCTTAGCAGCACTGGGAGGTGGGGGTTTCAGCAGCACGTAGGGGGTCTCAGCAGCACTGGGAGGTGGGGGTTTCAGCAGCACGTAAGGGGTCTCAGCAGCACTGGGAGATGGGCTTCTCAGCAACACGTAAGAAATCTCAGCAGCACTGGGAGATGGGGCTCTAAGTAGCACGTAAGGGGTCTCAGCAGCACTGGGAGGTGGGGGTCTCAGCAGCACCAAAGGGGTCTCAGCAGCACTGGGAGGTGGGGGTCTCAGCAGCGCGTAAGGGGTCTTAGCAGCACTGGGAGGTGGGGGTTTCAGCAGCACGTAGGGGGTCTCAGCAGCACTGGGAGGTGGGGGTTTCAGCAGCACGTAAGGGGTCTCAGCAGCACTGGGAGGTGGGAGTTCGAGCAGCACGTAAGGGGTCTCAGAAGCACTGGGAGGTGGGGGTTTCAGCAGCACGTAAGGGGTCTCAGCTGCACTGGGAGGTGGGGGTTTCAGCTGCACGTAAGGGGTCTTAGCAGCTTAGCAGCACTGGGAGATGGGGGTTTCAGCAGCACGTAAGGGGTCTCAGCTGCACTGGGAGGTGGGGGTTTCAGCAGCACGTAAGGGGTCTTAGCAGCACTGGGAGGTGGGGGTTTCAGCAGCACGTAAGGGGTCTTAGCAGCACTGGGAGATGGGGGTTTCAGCAGCACGTAAGGGGTCTCCGCAGCACTGGGAGATGGAGGTCTCAGCAGCGCGTAAGGGGTCTCAGCAGCACTGGCGGTGGGGGTCTCAGCAGCACCAAAGGGGTCTAAGCAGCATTGGGAGGTGGGGGTCTCAGCAGCACCAAAGGGGTCTCAGCAGCACTGGGAGGTGGGGGTCTCAGCAGCACCGAAGGTGTCGAAGCAGCACTGGGAGGTGGGGGTCTCAGCAGCACCAAAGGGGTCTCAGTAGCACTGGGGGTGGGGGTCTCAGCAGCACCAAAGGGGTCTCAGCAGCACTGGGAGGTGGGGGTTTCTGCACCACAGGGAGGTGAGGGTCTCAGCAGCGGGTAAGGGGTCTCAGCAGTACAGGGAGGTGGGGGTCTCAGCAGGACCAAAGGGGTCTCAGCAGCACTGGGAGGTGGGGGTCTCTGCAGCACAGGGAGGTGGGGGTCTCAGCAGCGGGTAAGGGGTCTCAGCAGCATTGGGGGGTGGGGGTCTCAGCAGCACCAAAGGGGTCTCAGCAGCACGGGGAAATAGGGGTCTCAGCAGCACGTAAAGGGTCTCCACAGCAAGCAGGGCTTCGAGCCTTGCTCGCTATCTTGGCACAATCGCTGTATGGTCACTGTGGTATACTTACCAACACAGATCGGATCTTCTCCTAGCCATGTACCATTCTCACTACAGACTGCAATAAGCTCTCCTCTCTCATGTATATAGTTAGGTAGACATTTATAATAGACATGTAAACCATCACGGTCCACCTGATGAGTTGTGTTCCCAACCAACTGAGGGGGTCCACATCGAATTTCTATGACAATTAAAAACAAAAATAAAGTAAATAAAAACAAACTTCTCATTTACTTCATACATTATTGCACAGTATTTTTCCATTCTTTTCCTATAATTTGACAGCACGCATATATAAAGCCAAATCCCCGTGTGTTTTTTTTTTGGGGGGGGGGCAATGTATCGTGTTATCTGGTGTTTCTGACGCCGGGATTTTAAAGGTCACCAGCATAATGCAGCTGTCAGAAAAAACGGCACAATCACCCAATGCTGTTTCAATGACGAGCCAGCGTCGAAGACTGTGGGTCAAGATTGAAACGGTATTTTTGAATGACACGTGTTTGGGCAAAGTATACAACAGTCCCGGTGATAGATTAGTGCTGGGTCAGCGTCGTAGACGATTGACCGGCATTGAACCAGCAATGGGCTGTAACGCTGACCCAACATTGAACCGGAATATGGTGAGTAGGCCTACATCCTCTGTATCAGGTACATCGTAGGCAAGTATTGAATGAATGTTGGCCAGCACCGGCGATAATGGTGGAGCTGGAAGTAATAGGCCTACACGTCGAAGACATTTAGGATTCTGGCCAATGAGGAAGACCAATACACTGATTTTTTGGCTATAGCACTCAAGCGGACTAAAGCCGAGCTTTGGAGTTTGGAAACTCTTTTTTAGTTTTATTAATTTGCGCAAAATTTTGGCGGCTAACAAAATTGAGGTGAGCAACTAATTTGCGTATATGGGATACTGATTCCGACATCTTTACACGCTTTATACTTTATACGCACAATCATCTCTCAGCCACCAAACATGTAACACGCTTCTATATGACATCTGTATAGTCAGTTGGCACTCTTCTATTACATTGCATTAGCATTAGACATTAGTCCATATAATACAGTTACATAGCATCCCTCCCTGGCACATCACTGTTTCACCACACCTGTACAGTTAATTACTTCCACTCTCTGTCACTACCCAGCAAGCAAATACAAAACATTGGTATAACATTTATACAATGTTGGTCCAGCGTCGAAGACGTTGGACCGCTGGGCATACCTACAAAGCTGTGCAGTATTAACTCTTACAGCGATAACATATTTTTGTACAAACCATGGAAAACAAAGGGTTTTTTCAATTTGAAATCATCATAAATGTCTTAGTAGCTCTCTCTGCTTCATTAGAAAACCTATGTTATGGGTCTACATCCATTATAATTTGTTGAATTCTTCCAGTGCGGGGATCGTCTTTAGACGTCATAAACTGACGTCTACAGACGTCAGATTCTGACGTCTAAAGACGGTCCCCGCGCTGAAAGGGTCAAGGTTAACCGTACCTGTACAGTTAGGTAGAGCTCCACTCCACTGCTGGTCTCTCTGACAATAGTGAGTTGCCTGACCACTAGCCATATAATAACCATGGTGGCAACTGTAATTCGCTGCAGACAAGAAAGGGTATTGAACTTCACATCTGCGTACGGAGCCATCTCCGGAGGGGAGCATTTGATACCTGAAATTAATTTCAGAGAATTATATCACCTCCATAGACTAGTATGCGTGGGTTCGAAATAAGAAAGGCTTCACTACTAAAATAAATATACTGCTAAAATAAAGAGCGCTAAAATAAAGATACATCAACGATCGCGAGTTCCCAGAAGAAAGTCCCTATGAGGAAGCACAGGTGACGAATAAATACCTCCGCCAGAGGAGATTATGTTTTGGTCGTGTTCGTTCGTTCGTTCGTTCGTTCGTTCGTTCGTTCGCTCGCTCGCTCGTTCGCTCGCTCGTTCGCTCGTTCGTTCGTTCGTTCGTTCGTTCGTTCGTTCGTTCGTTCGCTCGCTCGCTCGCTCGCTCGCTCGCTCGTTCGTTCGTTCGTTCGTTCGTTCGTTCGTTCGTTCGTTCGTTCGTTTGTTTGTTTGTTTGTTTGTTTGTTTGTTTGTTTGTTTGTTTGTTTGTTTGTTTGTTTGTTTGTTTGTTTGTTTGTTTGTTTGTTTGTTTGTTTGTTTGTTTGTTTGTTTGTTTGTTTGTTTGTTTGTTTGTTTGTTTGTTTGTTTGTTTGTTTGTTTGTTTGGCAAGGTATGATGGAAATCATACATATTGGACTTATATCCCGCATGGACATAAACATAGTATACAACCATAAAACCAAAGTCTATAAGATCAAATCAGCCTAAAATAACAAACTTGAGCAGCCGATTCTAAGAATAGATCAATCTGCCAAACAAACAAACAAACAAACTACCAACAAATTAATAATTCGGATTCAGATTACTTTCCTATCTATATTGCAGGCCGAATCGGCAGATTGATCTGGTTTCAGTTTTTTTAGCAATCCGAATTGAGATTTTCGCTAATCGAGTCGGGCCTCAGACCCACACATTATCCCTGGACCAATATGGGCCAATATGATCTTCGTTTATAGTTTTAACCAGATGATGACCTAAACGTCTGAAGCTATGAAAAGGAATGGACATTTCCCATAACCTCACCTCAAATTATCGTCATCATCCCTCCCCCCTTGTCAGATTTAGAATATTTATCCCGTTTGCAAAGCAAAGTGTTGCGAGCTCGAGACTAGGTTGGACAAGGTGACAATAGTGACAGATCCAGGGGCGGATCTGGTTTTTCAGTGAGGGGAGGATTAAAATTTGTCAAAAAAATATTTTACTGTAAAGGAGTTGAGGGGCCCGTCTCCGGGGAAATTTTTGATTTCCAAAGGTTTTCTCATGCAATCTGAGGCATATTGGGTACTGTTTCTCACTCAGTATATCACCAAATCATAAGGAAACCCCTAAATAAGGTGATAATTTTTTTCTGAGGGGGGGGGGGGAGTTTAACCGCCCAAACCCTATAGTTCTATGATGAAACTAAGCTCAGCACTTAGAACTATAAGGTTTCCCAATAGTTCTATGTTACATCAGCCATCAGGCGGATTGTCGTAACGACTAACAGGCATATAATATTAGGCCTATTTACTAACAGGCAACTACGTGGCTAGCGTCGCCAGTTCACTGTCTAGAATATAAAAGGGAATAGTGTGGGTTCTTCGTCATTTCTTTTAAAATAGGCTCTGCTAATATTCTGTTTAAATCATGTTTTCACTAACCTTGACACTGAGGTACTTGACCGAGCCAGTGACCCTCAGGCCCACATATTAGAATGGTATCAGCATCAATGTAAAAACCTTCGTCACATATATATGTAACAGTGCTGCCAAATGTGGTCGTGTTAAACACCGTGGATCCATCTAAGATGACTGGAGGACTACCACAGTCAATCCATAACTCTGAAAATCACATCAGTCAGGTTATATTTCTATGTAGGTATCTATTATAAGAGATCACTGTAACCTAATCCTTTAACTGCCTAGTTAGTGGATTTTTAACTAATTCGACGTTTTATCTGTGAAACGCCCTATTCAAAATTTGAATAAAAAGTTAAGAAAACGATAACAGTCGTGTCATTGGTTCAGGGTTAATATAACTCAGAAAATCAAAATATCCCACCTGGATTATAACAGTTAGGTATCTGTCCTACCCATGTTCCGTTTTGGAGACATGTCATCCAGTTATCCCCGAATAATACCAGACTTGGAGCACAAGAGAATGTGACAGTGTCGTTCTGTACAGTGAACCTTAGAACTGAATCACTGGATATATTCATTATCGGACATTCCAAGGCTGAACAAAAATGATCCAATTCTGAATGTATGATTTATAATATTCGTTTTTTTACATTTTTTATAAGCAAGTTACATATCAGCTTTTAAACCCATTAAAGATAAAAAAATAACATAAATCAGCAAGATTTAAAATTTGTTGACCTCCATTTTGTCAAATCTGATTTTCACCCACTTGAAGTTGTGGATCGCGTTAGCGAGACACAACTTCGAGTGGGTGAAAATTCCAATTGAATAATTTAGCGGTTAAAAGGTTAAACTAAGTTTGATGACAAAGAATGGGTCATATTTTGATATTCCTTGTGATCTCTATTTAAGTCATATATATTTGAGAAGATGTGACCTACCATTACAGGACGGCTGCTTGGCTGACCACGTTCCATCAATAAGGCAAGTGCGATTATCAGGTCCATCTAAACTGTAGTATTGATCACATGTAAAGTGAGCTGTGCTGCCTATACGTCTGTCTGTATTATGAATCATACCATGGCGTGGGGCTTCAAGAGTGTCACACAGACGATCTGTTAATGATAACATAAACCAGGCTGAAGTACTGCAAACATCATCTGTCAGTAGGATAAATATATTAATCTTCAAAACATTGCCTAACATTACGTAGAGGATACTCTGTATACAGGAATCTTATTGGGGCGTAGGAATACCCTGGTACTTCTATCGAGCAGTGGGGCGAAATTGCTAATGAAGGTCAATCAAAATAATAATTAAAAGATAACTCCGTTAGGGTAAATAGGCGAAATATGCTAAAGACCTATAAAATACTAAAATCTATCTAAGAAACGGAAAATTATCTCAAGAAATGTCTGCCACGCCAACACAGGAGTGCCCTAGCTAAATTCAGGGGTGATGTTGTTCCCATTAACCTTAAAATAGGTCAGTATAATGGTACGACAGAAAATGATAGAGTTTGTAATACAATTGAAAACGAAATGTTATTTTTCACTGTAGACTATTTAATAACATACACAATGTTTTATTTCAAAAATGTGCAAAAGTAAATTTTACTTTTGCGAACGTGAGTGACACTGAAAAACTGTGTTATGTTCTTAGTGGGAGTTCAATCTGTAAATACTCCGCCAAAGCCTGCCATGAAACTGTTGTCCGCCAAAGAAAATGTGTATATGTATAACATAATATGTGCGAAATAATATTTAGTATAATTTGTATTTAAAATATCATTCATTCACTTCAAAACAAGGTATATTAATGTTCCATGTCACTCGGTGAAAACAAGGTTATATAAAACCCCCTCCCCCATCTGTGAGACGCAGTGACGTCACTCGGTGAAAACAAGGCTATATAATACCCCTCCTCCATACTTCATTGTATTAGCCAGCTCGGTGAAAACAAAGGAGGTCATGGTCATTGAGTTTCAAAGAATACGTGCATACTTAATAATAGTCGAGCGTCTCTCCTAATCCGAACTGTATATTCTCTCAAGATTGAATGTAGGTTAAATTGATACTATTATAAATTTGTATATGTATGTTGGATGAGACGAAAATAAGCAAATCTGAATCAAAATTTCCATCAACAATGGTGTCCTGGGAGCGAAAAACGTTAATCCAGCAATCGATGTTAGCTTAATGTTGGGCCAGCGTCGCCCATAGAGATTTCAACAAAATATGACTACAACTATGACACCCAAGATTTTTTTGGGACAGACAGAGGGCGCTGATGAGTATATCATATAGAACATGGAAAGAACAAAACAAAACGATTTCGGAATACAAAACTTTTGCTCGTTTACCATCTGATATCTGAAAACGTGTTTTACCTATTTGTGTTTTAGGAAGATCCAGCCCCTTGCCCTGTTACCTTGATCACTATAACCCTGATGAACTAATGGTAATCGGGGGAACAATCTTTGACAACAGCACTCCGGAACATACGAGGGTAACCAACAAAATGCAGCTGTTTGCATATTCTTCAATTGTCATTTCGTCGCCTCGGAGCTAAATGATCCTATCTGCCACTCTAACGAGTGTCAGATAGGATCCTTTAACTCCGAGGCGACGATTTATTATATTGCACTTAGGGCCTATGTATTATATCGCACAGGCTACACAAGAGCAGTGATCCATCTTGAGAAAGTTTATGTAATCATCAAATACCTTCACATTGTGGCATCGCACCATCCCATGTACCTTCTGATGTACATGTCCACTGCCTGGCATCTCCGTTATACAAAGGACCACAGGATAAAAATGCCACATCGCCATAAAATGATACAAGTACTTGTTGTGTCACCACAGATGATGGTGTATGTATAGGATCGCATTTGATCACTGTTTAACACAATCGACATATTAAAGCAGCTATTGCATTTAGGAAATGGAATAGTTTATAAGTAATACCTAGCTTCAATTAGAAATTACCATTAAAATATACCAGTCATCTCGAGCAAAGGCAAACAAAACACCATTATTAAATATATCCAATGCCTGGTCATGTGAGTGGAATTGGTTATATTTGTTTTTTTTCATAATGTTGGACAAAATATTCGTACCTTCACACTGTATTGTAGGTAAAGGCCAGTCTCCTTGCGCTGTACATGCTACTGTTTTGTGGCCACCAGTGTATGTGTAACTTTGGCTACAGTTGTACGTAAGGCTGACGTTAGTGGTAGACAGTACAGTAGCTCCAAGCACGGAAGGTACGGAGTCAAAATCACATGTTATCTCTGCAAAAAAAACAGCACATTAGCAAACAAATTGCTAATAAGATAAAGTAAGATAAAGTATATTACAAATTCAATAGAAACATGACCATTGCAAATAATTAAATAAAATAGTACATACTGGACTTAATTGCCACTTTGTAAAAATACATAGAGAATAGTCAATGTCATAATACAAATAATTTCGAGCTGCAACTAAAATCGAATAATACTCATCTATTTTCTGTGATAATTAAAGGGACTGGCCCAGGCTAAAATCATAAAAAAATCGGTGATTTTATTTCGGGTTCTTAATATGACCATATGATGTAAACATGTACATAGACTAGAACTGCAAATTTAAAAAAAAAAAAAATTCACCAGTTAGGCTAGATATAGAGACGAAATTCCCGCATTTCCTATTTTTGACATGGTTGTCAATAATTAGAAATCAGGAATTTTGTCTCTATATCTAGCCTAACTGGTGAATGCGCAGCACAAAAATTATAAAAATTTGCAGTTCTAGTCTATGTACATGCTTACATCATATGGTCATATTAAGAACCCGAAATAAAATCACCGATTTTTTTATGATTTTAGCCTGGGCCAGTCCCTTTAACATTGTACAATTGTTATATAAATGTTTTGTGCTTGTTGGGTAGGCATGTAAATTAAACCCACTCTGACATTCTGGAGTGGACGTTGTCCAGTTTTGGTCCACACACATGGTGTAGGCTGGCGCAGCAACAGTTTCATACCCTTCATTACATTCATAATACAGCTTGTAGCCTGTGTAATAACTAGTGGTAGGTGGTGATATTGAAAGATGATATGAGGATCCTTGAGGAACATCATCTGGAGGCTCACAGACAACCTCTGCAAAAAGAATATGATATGGTCTTCAGCAATCCAGATTCCGAAGACAGTTAAGAATACTGGTGACGTGCCTTGTTATTTTACAATTTTGTGATGCATTTTTAAATCAATGAAAGCAACCCTTTTTCATCACTTTGAA
The DNA here is from genome assembly GCA_964017125.1 of Flabesymbios commensalis. Classification (NCBI taxonomy): domain Eukaryota; kingdom Metazoa; phylum Annelida; class Polychaeta; order Terebellida; family Flabelligeridae; genus Flabesymbios; species Flabesymbios commensalis. The sequence continues at coordinate 56,384,472 of OZ024902.1, read as the reverse complement.
CCTCAGGCTTTAAACATATTATAGAACACACAAGATATGCGGTTAAGAATTTACTATTTTTTTGTAAAATGTTTTGTAATGTAATACTATTTATATTTGATTGAATGATTATATCTTACAATGCCTCACATTAATTACGGAGATTGAAATGGGTAAATTATAGTCTGTTTACCTTGACAAGTGGGGACATCTCCTGTCCATACGGCGTCCTCACTACAGATCCATTGCGCATCCCCGCTTATCAGGCGGTAACCCTCGTGACATGAGTAAGTCAACAGACTACCAGGTGTCAGTGAAGTAACCGACAGGTAACTGAATGGGACTGAAGACGGTGGGGGACATACCATCTCTGAAATAGAAAGTAGCAGGCGGGTGTTGACTTTTCTTGACAAAGGGCTACCTAATCTATTAAATTTTGAATTTAAATGCAAAAATTAATTTAGCACAGTTGAAATGTAAAATATTTCATCATTTGAAAAAACATGTAGGCCTATAGATTCTCTAAATCTATATTTTAATGGAAAATGGGTTTTTTAGCCGCAATGTTTCTTTTATTCAAGGTTGATCACAATTTTGAGATAATTTTTGTGTCCACTACAAGTCAGGGTTCGTATTCTCGTACAAGTTACGATATATCGTAGGCTTCGGATTGGTCGAGATTGCCATCTCGACCAATCCGAAGCCTACGATATATCGTAACTTGTACGAGAATACGGGCCCAGTACGATACCAATCCAATGCCGGTTCAATACTGGGCTACCAGTAGCCTATCCATTCAACACTGGGCCGTGAATCGTGCTGGCTGTGTGCCGCATGTCTTACTATATTTTGTAACGCGTACACACGATATACCCAGGCAATTACGGTTCAATGTTCGGCCAGTGTCGCAGAAGAATGCCCAACATCAGTCCACTGCTATGTCGTTCCATCGATAAAACAGTCAGCAGAGTACGAGACCTTGAACCAATGCTGGGTTAATGTTGTCCCACTGTCTGTAGCGCCGGTACAACCCCGACCAAACATCGTGTCATACCCATTCTCATTCATCAGATTCACTATCCTTCCACTATCGTCAGCTAGTGGCTCTGATTGATTGCACTGTAGAATGTGTTCTGTAGAAATATTCATGAATTTGCCCTGATTTTGTCCAACCTATAAGGCAATACCTAACAAAAATGGTGTCCTTGACATTCCAAACACATGGTCAATGATTATTTTATGTTAGGCCAGCGTTGTAGATGGTTGACATACATCAATCCGGCATTGTCAATCCTACAGCGTTAACACGCACAAACGATGGACGAACGTTAACCCAATATTGGGTCTGAGTGTATCGTGCTGACTGAGACTCTCACCAGTAAGAACGATGACACAGCGCTGGGTTCATGTTAGTCCACAATCTGAGATGATGTCCGAACATTAAACAAAGAGTGGTTGTTACAATCACCATTGATTACTGTGCACATGCCGCTGGTATCTTTGTCTTACATAAAAAGAATTCCAAATAACACACACAAAAAAGACGCAGATCAAATGTCCCTTTCATGCTGGGCCGACATTGTATAGGATGGACCAACTATAAAACAACACAGGTTGATTGCATGTACTGGTCTTAGTAATACTAGGCATATAATGACAACCATAACCCAGTATAGGGGAGACATAATTATATAAACTTGTCTCTCATAGATGCAAGGGAACTTCGAACTTGACATAGTTTCAGGGTCTGGGGCCCATCCCAAATAAGAGAAAGTGAAGATGATCTTTATTTTAGGATGCTTTGTGGGATGGGCCCCAGGTGTGGGTCACGAGACACCAGTTTTTGAGGCCCTATCAGAACGCAGCAATTACAGAAGAGAGATTCTCAAAGCTTTGTAGCAGGGTCACCTAGATGTGCTAGTGTGGCCCTGAGAAGGAGGCTGGTCATACCGCGTGTCCACCAGGACGGAGCCATGTGTCTTCAGCGCACCCAAAAGCAGAGACATTTAATCCCAAGGTTGGTCAGCACACCCTGCTTGCTGGGTAGGCTTACCATGTGTGCGAGATGCATCACATAGGGGAAGGGCGGGCAAAGGGGGCCACTTAACGTTTCTATGGTATTTAAGGATAATTTTTGAACTATTTTAAAACCAATGACTGTTCTATGTAAGGTACATGCAATGTAGATAAATATAACAGACTCACTTAGTGTCTCAAGAATACCATATTTTAATTGTAAGCCAAATAGATTTGCTCTCAAAGTGGCCCCCTTTGCCCAATAGCTTGGGCAAAGGGGGCCAGCGCATTGGGCAAAGGGGGCCACCCCCACCTTGGTACTTTTTATTATTTTGATACACAAGGGTGTACATTGAAGTGAGCCTAATAAAATAGATATGAAAAAAACCTTTCATTTGATGTATATGGTGATGTATACTTTCGTTCACTGGGATTAGTGTGTGAAATATGAACCTATTGAAAGTCAGCGGGCAAAGGGGGCCATGCTGTATGGTCTTTGTATTGAAATGGCCTGGCCCCCTTTGCCCTGGCTCCTTTTGCCCAGGGGGTAGAGGTGGGAAATTTAGCCTATTATTTCTCCCCAAAGTGATCTCCTGACTAAAGTAATGACTACAAAACAAAGGCAATATAATATACCACACAAAACAAAAGATTTGCAGAAGAAATCACATAAATTCATCAAGAGATTCATACAAATATATAAGCTTATATTCATAAGATTGTTGCCATAAACTCCCTATCGTCTCTTATTTCTATCTAAGATATGTATGAGATGTCTATTTATGTTTTTGTATACACAGGTTCATAATTCATAACTATGACGTCATTAAAGTTTCATACAACATGTCACAATTAAAATATCGTTGATGGCCCCCTTTGCCCACCGGCCCCCTTTGCCCGGCTCTCCCCTACACATAATATACCCACCCAAAGCCTGTTCAATGCTGAATCATTGTAGCAAACAATGCCCCAACATCTTAGTCCTAACCAACACCGGTTCAGTGCATCGCCTCATACTGGGCACTAGGCTGCGGTGTTAGGCCAGCATGAGGCTTTGATCCAATGATGGTTTAAAGCTGGACCGCCGTTTGTGACGCTGACTCACCGTCTGCAACACCAACCTTAGCCCAGCATTGGGTCAGCATCGTGGGTTTGCTGGCATTTATGCAATAAGCTAAGTCGTTGACTTGCAATAATTGTAACAATAATAAACACTCCTATCTTCTGTCTTCTCATCGCTATATTATTACAATGCGTCCAAAACTGTATTGCAAGAGTAGTAACGAAGGCTCCACGATTTAGTTGTTCCGTTCCTATTCTAAAACGATTACATTGGCTTCCTGTCAAGTTTCGCATTCATTTTAAAATATGCGCAATAATTTTCGAGTCCTAAAAGACAGCCAACCTGCATATCTGGCTGACTTACTTGTTCGGCCGAAGTGCTCAAAATAGATACTCTCCACAAATTCAAATACATTTGTTGTTCCTCGTATATAAAACTAAAACTGGGTCAAGAGCTTTCTCTATATCTGGTCCAGCCTTATATAACGCCCTGCCTGTGCCAATACGTAATGCCAAAACAATCCTAACATTCCGGAAATTACTAAATTTCACCTATTTGATCTCACCCTAGCCCTTCCGTATGGGCGTATTCATGCTATTTTTCTAGAGTCTGATCCAACTAGGTGTGACTGTTTTCGGCACTCAAACTTCGTAAGATTGCCCCAATAAATAAATCAAAATAAAAAAAACTACCCCCTCCAGGTATTTTTTTTTACGATGTCTTTTGGAAGGCTATTTTTTAGCCATCTAGTTTTAATACATTCATCAGATCATGAGATATACCCAGATAACCACCACATCAAATTTGAGTGCGATCCAATCAACGGTTCATAAGATATCGCGCCCACAAGCTTTTTAAGCGGTCAATTTTGTCCTCCGTCAGCCAAAACAAACACTATACAATTTTAATCCTATCCATTCAACGGTAAGATATCGTGCCCACAAGCTCTTTGGGTAGCCATCTTATCGTGGCATAACAATGTATGGGAAGGATTAACATAATTATGTCATGTCTGTAAAAATAAACAAAATTCATCAGTTAAATTCTTCATGGAAGCTAAATGTCTGATACGCTACCCACTATAAGCATCCCGATAGTATCGGGGGTGCGTAATTATGCCACTAAGGCCTAATTAACTAGCTTTGCCCGTACGGAGCACGGGTCAAAGTTAGTCCTCCATAATACTTATTGGCCTACACATTGTAATTAACAAGAACAACGATAAAAATTTGACACAATTTTAAACTGCCAAGATATAGATAGATATTTATTGACGACGGTAAGTCTATGCAGACTTATGCGTCATTAAAATGAACATATGTACAAGACTATATACAACAGGATTAGTTCGGTAAAATATGTATGATAAGTTAACTTAAACATGTTAAAATCAAACTACAATATATACTAAAACAAGCACAGGTGAAATAAAATATGCATCAGAACTATTTAAAATAACCTACAGTTAAAGGGACTGGCCTAGGCTAAAATCATCAAAAAATCTGAGAGTTTATTTTGGCTTCTTAATATGACCATATGAGGTAAACATGTCCATAGACTAGAACTGCAAAAGTTTTCAAATTTTCTGCTGCGCATTCACCAGTTAGACTAGATATAGAGACGAAATTCCCGTATTTCTAATTTTTGACATAAATAGTAACTGATGTGGTTTGTTGTTTGACTCCAAGCATATTTTTCAAGAATGATAAATGGACCATCTCAAAGTCTGATATTTCTTTACCAATAAATAGGACCTCGCTACCATACATCAATATGGGTTCTATTTGCGCTTCAAATACTCTTAAAGATAATTTGGAAGTAAGGTGTCCTAAGCTGTGACTGTAATTTCTTATTGTGAAAATTGCTTTCCGAGCTTGTTCAGCCAGATACGAATGGTTTTTACAAATATATTTTTATTATTACTACACCGAAGACCTAAGTATTTATATTTGTCCATGCTTATTATTAGATTCCAAATCTCACAGTACTTTAAAATAATTCAATTTGACAAATTTAAAAACTATTTAAAACACGGACGAGTTAAGTGAAGGAAACACTCTGAGTGACATTCCATGCCCTAGCACCATTATCCCTTAAAGCGCTGAAATATTTGATATAAACCAAGAAAACAAGGCTTATATTCAATTTGAAATTATCATAAATGTCTTAGTTAGCTCTCTCTGCTTTATTCGAATACCTATATGCTATGGGTCTACCACCATCATAAATATTTTCTCTTCCAATGCGTGCATCGACTTCAGACGTCAGAATCTGACGTCTATAGACGTCAGATTATGACGTCTAAAGTCGGTCCCCGCGCTGGATGGGGCAGGTTACGTGTGTAAGCTTACCTTCACATGTAGGCAGCTGCCCAGACCACTGACCAGGATGGACACAGTGCCGAGTTAAATCTCCACTCACGTGGCGATAACCCTCAATACAGCTATAGTTAACAATAGATAGATAACCGTCTATGAATATCTCTTCCACCTCCATGTCGGGAATCTCGGTTGGGTCGGAGCACACTATATCTGTCAAATTAAAAAAAGTGATAATTACATCGATAATAATTTCATAACAGAAAAAAACACAATTTATGATATTTTCATGTCATCTCCCTGAGTCGCTGATCATAATGAGTAGCATTAATTGTTATGGTTTTGGACACACCATAATGGTCCAAACTTTAAATAAAGAACCCCAAATAAGGATCGGTCTGTTGTTTGCGAAAAATGGGTAAAAATCTGTTAACAAACAAATGGTTCTTAAACGGTAGAAGAGGGGAAGTAAACAGGTGGACTTTAAATTTCAATGTGTTCATTGAGTGGGACGCTCGGTTAAAGCACCTTTCGCCTTGCATTGCTGATATCAATAATACAAGTGTTGCTAATATGCAATATAACCCCATAAATATGATTCACTTTTTCTATGAGCAGCGAGACAAATGGTGTAGCAAAATGTATGATAACTACTCACGTTGACATCGCAGTGGCTGTCCCGCCCATTGACCTTCCGCCTGACAAACCCTGTTATAATCACCATCCTGGTAGCGGTAGCTCTGATTACAGGAGCTATTCAGGGAGCTCTGATACTCCAGTAATTCCGGCAGAACTGTGATCACCCCCGTCACGTTATCAGCTGGCTCCTCGCATTTTATCACTGTAACATCAAAGTAAAAAACATGACGTAACCCTTAACCATCCAGCCAAAACCGGTTTGCTCACTAGGTAACCATGGTAGCGTCCCGCGGCCGAAGTGAATCGGCAACACTCGGGAGTGTATTTACATACACTCCGAGTGTTGCCGATTCACTTCGGCCGCGAGACGTTACCCAGTGGGTTTAATCCTTAAACCGCCAAATTATCTGAATTTTTACCCACTTGAAATTGTGTCTCGCTGACGCGATCCACAACTTCAAGTGAGTGAAAATTAATCAGACTTGGCAAAATAGAGGTCAACTGTTTTCAAATATTGCTGATTGGTGTCACCTTTTATCTTTGTCACATGTTTCAATGGTGGTACTTAATGTGCTTATAAATATTGAAAACCCTAATATATGCGACACCGGCGGTTAAAGGGTTAATCCTTGAAGCGCTAAAATAATTGTGTATAAACCACTGGGAGACCATTTTTTTAATTTAAAATTATCATACATTTCTTAGTTAGCCTTTTCTGCTTCATCTGGATACCTATGTTATGTGTATACAGGTCTACGGTCATTATAAATATTTTAATTCTTACAGTGCGGGGATCGACTTGAGACGTCTAAACTCGATCCCCGCGCTGTAGGTGTTAATCCTTTATTAACCAACGGTCACAATTATATTCGATTATTTCAATTTGTTAGGCCAATAAACAGCAGCTTTGAAACATGTTAAAGATGAAACGTGACACCAATCAACAATATTTCCAAATCGTTGACCTCTATTTTGCCAAATCTGAATAATTTTCACTCGCTTGAAGAACAGGTTTTCACTTTGTGAATCGCGTCAGCGAGACACGACTTCAAGAAAATGAAATGAAATGAATCGGGCTTTAGGCCACCTTTGTGCTCATATAGGCTAAACTGGGCCAGGAGAACCTCCTGAGGATGGTGAGATGATTGAGATGACACTGTCCTCCAGACACAGGATTCGAAATTCGAGCCCTGACGGTCTGAGGCCGAGCACGCCTCTCGGTCACGGAGGCTCCCCACAATACTAACTTTCACACGTGGATGGGGAAGAAACATTTTTGTTCCTTTCAAACCGCCGAGACCGGGAACCGAACCCCGGACTCTGGCGTGAAAGGCAGCGGTGCTAACCACTACCCTAGGGCCCCCGCCCTCACGACTTCAAGGAAGTGAAAATTCCAATTACATCATTTGGCGGTCAGAGAAATACCACTACTGCCGACAATAATTGCCATTACAACCCGGTATTCAGCCGTTAAAACTACATTTTGGCCTTTACTCACCCATTGCTGGGCCAATACATAATACATGTATGTATATTGCTCTGGCTCAATACCGAACCAATGTGCAACTGTATTAGGCGACTGTTACAGTATTAGGTCTGCGACGCTGGTCCTACATTAAACCAACATTGGTTCAACGTCCCGTGCCTGCTAGGGTATACATTTGACTCTGTTCCGGTATTGTCCCTTTTAAAATTAATTAACATCAAATCGTCAAACCAAACAAAATGATTTAAAAAAAGGCTATATGAACAAGGAAGGCTACCCGGGTATAAACGAATTACTACTAATACTATTATTTAATCATTACCTGCGGTAATACTGATGGGACAATTATTTGTTTTGGCATACTAGCAATTCTGCTTTGATCTTGATACTTTTACAGGGTTATAGCGCTATCTCGATACACGATAACACGTAGCCCCCCCCCCCCCCACTACTTGCTCACAAGTTGTTGAACGTCATGATGGTAACAAGTCCAATATCCTCGGTAGTGCCATCTCATGCTCCATTGATGCTCACTGTCTTCTGCAAATTGACGACATCGACAAAGCTCTACACTAGCAGTTAGATCTTTATTATCTAAAAACATATATTATCGTCCCATTGAATATGAAAGGGTGTATCTGCCACTTCACAAAGTGACAGATACACCCTTTCATATCCGAGGGGATATTAACCTCACCTTCGCATAGAAGAGGCATACCACTGAGTTCACGATTGGATAAACAGAATCTATGATAATCCCCTGATACTCCTACTCTACCCGTCTCGCATGCAAATGTCAGTTTTCTTCCTTGCATATACCTGGTCTCATTAGGCATTAGTATAGCACCCCCAGTGTAAATTGGAGCATCACATACGGCTGAATAAATATATAAAAAGTCATGAATCAACGGCAAACAATATTGCTGAAGTCTCAGATATGTTAAGCAATCCAATTGACGTAGTAGGCCTTCTAAAGAAATTGTATTGTGTTAATTAATTATTACAGACTGAAATCAATATGATAAAACTGAAATCTACAGCTGCAATTTTCACCCACTTGAGGTTGTGGATCGCGGTAGCGAGACACAAACTCAAGTGGGTGAAAATCATACACTACTTCTATAAAAAATACATATAGGCCTATAGCACTCTATATATACTGACATATTTTTACATATAAAAGACAATACAATACAATACAATACAATACAATACAATACAATACAATACAATACAATACAATACAATACAATACAATACAATACAATACAATACAATACAATACAATACAATACAATACAATACAATACAATACAATACAATACAATACAATACAATACAATACAATATATATACATAACACTCTGAACGTTACAGCATCTATATCAGATTACAAATATGTATATAAACTTGATGTGTTTGATCACTTAAAGCGCCCTCTCTCAATAATAAAGCGTTGAAATGCTTTGAATATGTTTACGTTTTCGTCAGCTTTAACATCATTGCAACTTTTCAAGACAATGTTTACAAATAATAGGGGATCAAAATGAGGAAGTATAGAGTGGTAGACACCGGGTGCAACGATATCTCGGATTGCTTTCAGCAGCTTATTTCGTGGAGCAGAATAGAAAGGATATTTTAATATATAATGTTGTGGTGTTTCTATGTCGCCACAAAAATACTCAGCAGTTTCTGCGCAACCTAAACGATGGAGTTGGGAATTTAGGCTTGACATATTTAACCGTAGGCGTATGTGATGTATTTAAATTCTCCTATCGATGGACGTGTAATAGAATTTGGGAGCGTTGCTGGTCTGGAACATAGATTTAACTTTATTTTTAAATATACTTAAGGATTCTGAGTTTCTCGTATGGACATCTATTCCATTCCAGTAACGTGTGGTAGATGGAAAAAATGATTTTTTTAAGGCAGATGTCCTACATATAGGGAATCGTAAACTGTTTGACTGTCTAGTGTTGTAAGCACTGGTGCGTGATACTAAATCTGGACAGTGGGAATGCAGGTAGTCGGGCACAAGCTGATTGACTATTTTGTACATATGAATGAGTTTGTGCCATTTTCGTTTTCAGGGTTTCCCAGCCAATTTCAGAGAGTTTTTTTGACAGTTAGATTGTGGAAGGGCACCAGTGCATACACAGGCAGCGTCTAGCTGTACACTTTCTAGACAATCAGACATATATTCAGGGCAGTTGTCATACAAAACGTTACCATATTCTATCATTGAACGAATTCGTGAAATGTAGATTTTCTCTAGAGCTTCACGTGGAAGAATATATTTGAGGTACTTCATCATGTTTATTAATTTACCAGCTTTTTGGCAAAGGTGTTCAATGTGATCGTTCCAGTTGAAGGAGCTGTTAAAAACTAAACCTAGATGGCAATGAGAAGTAACCTGTTCTAGCACAAATCCATTTAAAGGCAATGGTGGATGAGTTAGGGTTTTACGCTTCAGAGATATGTTTAGCACTACACATTTCAAAACATTAAACAACATTAACCACTTCAGTGACCAAGACATTAACAGTGAAAGATCCGAATTTAGGATGTTAGCTGAAATAACAGGGTCACCTACGTATTGGATTAATATAATGTCATCAGCAAAGAGGTGAATGTCAGAAATAATGTCTTGGCTTATGTCGTCAATTTGAACCAAAAAAAGGAGAGGGTCCAGTATGGAGGCTTGCGGAACACCAGCTTTAACTGGCTGGTAGGCCGGGAAAGCACCGTCTATCACTACACGTTGGCGTCTGCCTTCCAGGTAGCTTTCAAACCACCTGAGGAGAGAACCACTTACACCTTTGCACTTCAGTTTGCGAACAATACCTTTGTGCCAGACTTTGTCGAATGCCTTTGACATGTCTAAAAATACTACACGAATATCTTTACCTTTGTCAATGGCTTTGTAAATATTATGAGTTATACTAGTAAGCTGATTTATGGTACTATCGCCTGAGTGAAAACCTGAATTGTTTGAACTGAGAAGTGTATTGTGCCGTAAGAAAGAATATAGTTTCTGATGGACTAACCTCTCAAATATTTTTTGAAATATTGCATAGTAGAGATATTGGTTAATAATTTGCTTTATTTTTGTGGTCATCCTTCTTGGTATGACATGACTTGATTTCCAATAGTTGGGATACACTCCAGCTATTAATGACTGGTTAAATATTTTACAGAGAGGTGTACACACTTCCCTGGCTACCTCTTTAAGTACCGTTGCTAATATTGTCTGGCCCTGACGCTTTATTTGGGTCCACTGAATTCAAAAGTTTTGTGACTTCACACGGTTGAAAGTTTAATCTATCTAGTCTTCGGACAGTTTCTAAATTTGTGTCAGGCAAATTATGATTTTCCGCATTATCGGGTACACTGATCTGCAAAGTATGAATTGAAAATGTTTGCTTTTTGAACAGGGCCTACACATGTATATTGAGCAGTGCGACTCACTATTGTGTGGTATGCATAATTATTTCATTTTTACCAATGCAAGTAGGCATTTGCCCGCTCCAGGTTTCACTCTCTTCACAATATCTCGTTTGGTTTCCTTCTAGGACGTAGTGTTCATCACAAACGTAGTTCACGACACATCCGTATGTTTCACAGTCCTTACTATAATTCCCGTAATTGACAGGTTCAGGTTGACCACACCTAATTTCTGCAAAGGACGAAAGGAAAAGCAGACACAAAACTAATGTATGTTCAAATAAGAATCACTTAAACCGCCAAGAGCGACTATAATTTTTTTTAAATCTTTTTCATTCACAGATCAATCACTGCTATTTACCAAATAAAACGAAAAGGTTTGCAAATGTTTGGTCTCAAATTAAACAAATAAGAGTATTTTTCACTCTCTTGAGGTTGTATGTCACACAACCTCAAGTGGGTGAATTATCAAATAAACACTCCACATAATATATACACAAATAAATATGAAAAATTCAAGAATTATGTTTTCTTGCAATGTAATTCCTAAAAGCCCTCAGTATATTTATTTTCTTGGCCATGTTGCTGCGCAGCTGAAGTACATGCTAGCACAATTTTAACTATTATAACACCAAAAGATTTGTTTTTTATTTTCATTTATGGGAATCGCGACCGGAACTCGCGTCTCGATGTGAAGAAAAATGAGAGTTGGTGGCTGTGTTTAAGATGTGAGGTGTTGATGGAAACATAGATATTCCCCAATTCAGCCAATGGTGGGCTAATGCCGGTTCCCCGTCACAGACGGTGACCCGGCATTAACCCACATTGGGTAAAGGTCTCGTGTTTGTTGGGCGTACTTACCCCGGCAGCTGGTGGGCTCGCCGCTCCAGTTACCTGTGAGCTCACAATATCTGGTGATGTTACCCTCCAGCAGGTAGCCTTCATCACATTCAGAAGTAACGTTACATTGGTAGGTATCACAAGAGCTGATGGCTGTACCATTGGCCAATGTCTCAGGAGATCCACACGAGATAGCTGTCAAGAAGTGGTTAAAACCATTATTTAAGGTGGTTTTAATCAAGTACATTTCACGCAATAACTGCCGTAATTGTCATATTGGGTGAGAGGATATTCATTTACGTCGCTTTTTGCACAGTGATGACAATATTGCGACAGAAGGAAGTCCGAAGTCGGGACTATACCCTACTCTTATTGAATGACCTCAACAGTTATTTATAGTACACAGTACCATATACATCATTTCACACTGCAGGCCTTTGAATAGTTTGGAGCATCGGAACACTGTATATGCACAATATTGATAATAAACATCCGATCCGGCCAGGATTCAAACCCAGTACCTCTGAGTTTCGAGCCACAACCGGAACGAATGAGCCATCGAGGCTTGTTATATTCAACTGTTTAGCGTACATATTGTCTAAAAAGTATTTAATGGGTACACAGACCTAAATAGGATGGGATGAAAAATGGCTTCTCATGTTGAAATAATGGGCAGCACCACGCACTCCATGTCCTTTGACAGTTTGGAGGATATGTACAACAAGAATGACCATCATCTGGCCCAGCGGTGTAACAGTTTCAGATTACTCCATATTCAGGTGATCCTGACGGTATTATGAAAGCGAGCCACAAATTCACGTGTGTGACAAACACCATTATAAATACATGTAGTTATAATTTAACATCTAATTTTGAAGTTCTATGCAATAATGAAACACTTTTGTTGACTCCTAAAACTTGGTGTTTTCCAGCTTGGCGATTGAGCTTTTAATGCTAATGTCAAATATGCGACCCTTGCCCAACATTCTACCCACAGAGTCTAAACATACCCGTGCAGTTGCAGGAGTGAGTCCATGAGCCATCTGATTGACACGCGCAGATACCGTCATCCTCGGCCTCATAGCCAGTGCCACATATTGTAGAGAAATTCTGTCCTGCAAGACCTCCAGCCAGGACTGGTACTGGACTGTTGTAACTTGTGTGATGTACCTTCTCGCGCGGCAGGCAGTAGTTTTCTGAGAACAAAATGCAAGAAGTAAATAGCTTGCCTTGTTTTTCTCCAGGTGGTGGACAAGATGGCTGCCTAATATGAAAACTGGTTAACTTCGGTAAAATGCAATTAGACAGGTGATGACAAACATTTAGAACGCAGGAAGTAAATTGTCAACTTGGCAAAATCAGCGATTGTAATAGTAGGCCTATGCTGCATTTTCGGAATCCCTTATATAAAGACAACAGCCGCAAAATACTCCCATTGAATTACTAGTATTTGATTGGGACTAAGTCGCCATTTCCCATTCACTATTAAAGCTACTATCAAAGGGGCTAAGTCGTCGTTTCCCTTTAATGATAATATTTACGCACAGTGACCCCTCCATCAAGGTTTCTTAATACAAGGGAACAACCATGCATATTCACCATGAAATAATTGTATTAAACTGTATTAAATGTGTTTGCTTCTATATAATAATAAACGAACATATCCAATTGTGATGAATAGTGCAACTATTTGGAGAGATTTAAATTTAATGTCGCACAATAGCAGCCATTTGACACATGCGTATGTAAACATTATTTCGCCAACAGAAATTGATTTGCAGATGCCAAAAACATGGTGCAGACACTAAAATCATAATTCCATGTAAATTAGTTCTGAATTTCATATTTCTTGTTTCGTGGCCATCTTGTTGGTCGTTTTGAATTTTGAAAAAGGCAAGTTAAGTTGAAGTCTACACCCACTACTGATCCTGGATATTTTATAGCTCTTTTCACATTATTAGATATTACGCATTAGTGTTAACCCTATAACCGCCAAATTATTTAATTAGAATTTTCACACATCACTTGAAGTTGTGTCTCGCTGACGCGATCCACAACTTCAAGTGAGTGAAAATTATTTTTTGACAAAATGGATGTCAACTCTTTTCAAATCTTGCTTGCACATTTTATCTTTAACATATTTAAAATGTGGTACTTAATGTGCTAATAAAAAATGAAAAGCCGAATATATGCGACACCGGCGGTTAAAGTGTTGGGATTTACTTTTTATCTGCTGATGTGTAGAGGTGAGAAGCACGATTATAGAGATACAGGCCAGGGAAGTGCAATAGTGACATTGAGGCAACAATAAAAAGCTAAATGTTAACTCTTTATCAGGTTGTCCTGCTGAATTTGGACTACCTCATTTTCTGTCAATAAACACAATTAAAACGTGAAATTTTCTCCACAGTTGTAGGCTCTAGACAATGATATTAACAGCATGATACAATGGTGTTTTATGACTGGTCCACCCCAAACGACATCGGGTCAATGCGTGTCGATATCATATGAAAACAGATCGTAATAATCATTTTAATAGATCTTAATTATAACTAGTATATATAATTTTCACAGTTATACATTTTATTTATACATATGCAGCATAAATTTAAGCATTTTTGAGATTTATTAAATCTTAGCAAAATAGCAAAATCAAAAAAAGGTTTGTCAAAAGTCAGAATATTATTGTACTTGCATTATTGTTCTCAATTAGTCTATTTGCATTAATGTTTTCGATCCGCTTTGCAGTAATTACTCGTATCAACGTTTTAATACATGTATAATTTGCGTTGATGTCTTCAGTCGCACTTGCATTAGGACCTAATGTTTTCAGTCGTACTTGGATTAATGTTTTCAGTCGTATTTATACTGTGTTAGTTGTACTTGCATAATAATTGTTTTCGGTTGTATTTGCATTTATGTTTTTAGTCGCACTTGGAATTATGTTTTCAGTCGTATTTGCATTAATGTTTTTAATCGTACTTGCATTCATAGTTTCGGTCGTACAATATGTATATATTGTATTAAGATTGGCAATTTTACCAACGAGAAGGATATGTCATTTACAGTACCAGCTGCAAATATGCATGTTTAGCTTGCCATTGTACTTCACTAAGGTTCAAAATCAACAAGATTGGTAAGTGCAATTGATAAATTGTTGACATGGTTAAGTAGATCTTAGAAATGCTGCTAGACATCATTGCACCTCTGACCTGGTAATGAATAGCAAGTGTAACCGACTTAGTTTGTATTACTTCCACCTCTCCACCAATATAATAATAATAATAATATATTTATTTCGTACTCAGGGTACATGTACATGCAATAAAACAATAACATTTAAAGTGTAATTATGTGAATATATAGAAAAATCACTCGGTGCACAGCAGATCGATCCCAGATATTATGTCCTCTCGTGGTATGTTACCTAAATGTACATTGTTTCTTAGTGTCAATAATTGATTAATACAGGCTGATACAGCGACAACATTGTCAGCAGGCGTGTCAAATTGTAATGAATGTCTGGACGTAGGTACATTATGGCGTGATATATCATACAGAAAAGATATATGGCTGACACTATGCCTCAGGAGCATTGGTGGAGTAGTCCCAAAGTTGGGAGCCGTACACTGCCATACAAAATGAATTAAAAAGTTTCCTTTTAACATTATCTTTGATAAAACCAAAGCTTGATAACAACTGATTCGTTCTCATATACAAATCATCAGTTGAGCGTTTTATACGTGAATTCATTATGTTAGGTCCTAAAATATTTCCTAGGTGACATTCTATACTAGTATTCGTTAATGTTTTTCCATCGAAACATATTTGTAACTTTTCAGATTTAGATGAACTGCAGGGAAAATGTATAAATTTACTTTTATCAGCATTGAAAATCAAATCCAAAGTTTATGTAAACTCGGAGCATATTTTCAGCATCAGCGACATAGCGTGTTTAGTGGGGGCCAACAAAACAACGTCATCGGCGTAGGCTAGAGCACCTGTAAAAATGTTTCCTATGTGGCATCCAATTCCTGACTTTTTAAGCTTAAGTAGTAGCTCATCTAAGTATATTCCAAATAGTATTGGAGATAATACACCTCCCTGTTTCACACCATTGGATATATTAGAAGTTTTAGAATGACAATGCTGCAATTTCGTACGGATACGCTGATTCAAATAGGATTTCAGAATAAATTTAGTGTAATTAGGGCACACACATTTTTTCATCAGTATTTTAAAGAGATTAATATGGTTAACTCTATCAAAGGCTTTACTTGCAATTATTATTGTTTAGAGAAATATTTTAATACCCGAAAATCACACAAAGCAACTCACACCAGTCTGAACGATATGAAAATACTCTCTCATGTGTTATGTGCGTACACTTTCTAATATGGCAGATAAACGTAACTGGCGTTTATTTATTCGATATGGAGGATATGTCATCGATGTATCAAAGACTCATGATTTGTGTGATTCTCTCAGGCTTTCTACAAAGGCAAACCAGACAAGCGTTCATTTAAAGAAGGGAATGTCTCTTTCATCATCACTAAGACTGATTTTATAGACTGGGTGCAAGCACCATGAACAAATGTTTCAAGATATAGGCTGACTGGCAGGTGATATTATGAACAACGACTCCTTCTGAGCTCTATGAGTTCCAATAACATTACTCGCATTCAGGCTGTCAGCGTCATGTCCAACGTAAGAAAAATGTTGTAAAACAGCGCAATTTATACTTGTTTGTAAATTGATGAGTAGGTATTTTGAGATTGAATGTTTCCCATTCGATCTGGTCAATTTCCTCCACACTCCAGTTCATCATGCCATCTTCTTTTCTCAACTGGAAAATAATCTTCTGGCGACATTTCAGAATAAGAAATCCAAACTGAATTTTTAAAGATATTTCAAAACCTCTTACGCTTTTCTGGTAACAAGACCCGTCTCCAGAACCTTTTTCACACTGAGCCCTGTAGAACAAGACATACAGACGCGTTTTGTCATTTTTATATCCGAATACACATCCCTTGGAGCAATTGTTTGCCATTGTCATTGACATGCTCATACATACATTGAGGTATATGTGTACTCGTTTAAGTTATCATATAAATGGTTCACTCAGAAAAAATCCACATACCCCTCCCAAACGAGGACTATAGGTAAGCAATGATATGCCACTGCTCAGCAAACACAAAACATTTGTATAACATTTATACAACGTCGGCCCAACGTCGGTCGTATTTGCATTAATGTTTTCAGTCGTACTTGCAGTAATTACCTGTATTAAAGTTGTATTACATGCATTAATGTTTTCAACTGTAGGCCTATAAGCTGCTTTAATGTCTTCAGTCGCACTTGCATTAAGGCCTAATGTTTTCAGTCTTACTTGGATTAATGTTTTCAGTCTTACTTGCATTAATGTTTGCAGTCATACTTTCATTAATGTTTTCAGTTGTACTTGCATTGATGTTTTCGGGCGTATTTTCAATTATGTTTTCAGTCGCACTCGGATTAATGTTTTAAGTCATATTTGCATTTATGGTTTCAGTCGTACTTGCATTAATCTTTCCGGTTGTAATTGCATTGATGTTTTCAGTCGTACTTGCATTGATGTTTTCGGTCGTATTTGCAATAATGTTTTCAGTCGCACTCAGAATAATGTTTTCAGTCGTATTTGAATTTATGGTTTCGGTCGTATTTGCATTTATATTTTTCATCGTACTTGCATTCAGGTTTTCGGTCGTACTTGCAATAGTGTTTTCGGTCGTATTTGCATTAATGGTTTCAGTCGTACTTACATCAATGTTTTCGGTCGTATTTGCATTAAGTATTTCAGTCGTACTTGCATTAATGTTTTCAGTCGTATTTGCATGCATGTTTTCGGTCGTATTTGCATTAATGATTTCAGTCTTATTTGCATTATTGTTTTCAGTCATATATATCGGGAATAATGTTTTCGGTCGTATAACTATTTGCATTAATGTTTTCGGTCGTATTTGAATAATTGTTTTCAGCCATACTTGAATTAATGTTTTCGGTCGTATTTGCATTATTATTTTCAGTCGTATTTTCAATAATGTTTTAAGTTATATTTTCATTAATGTTTTCAGTCGTAATCGCATCATAGGCTTAATATTTTCAGTCGTACTTGCATAATGTTTTCAGTCATATACTTGCATTAATGTTTTCGGTCGTACAACTATTTGCATTAATGTTTTCGGTCGTATTTGCATTATTGTTTTCAGTCGTACTTGCATTATAGGCCTAATGTTTGCAGTCGTACTTGCAGTAATGTTTTCAGTCATAGATTCATTAATGTGTTTTCGGTTGTATACCATTAGGGCTAATGTTTTCAGTCGTACTACCCTTCTTTTCCCTAATTTGTAATAATGTGAATCATCCGTAGCCACGTAAAAATGCGATTTTCATACATAAAAAATCAGCTTATTTGACCTTGAAATGACATTGGTGGCATCTTACAACTATGTCACATTAAAGCTCTGAGGGCTAATTATATAGTTATGGGTCAATTTTATATTATGCTGCGTCCAATGATTGCTTATATGAGGGTCTAATTTGAATATTAGGCTACATCACGATTTTCAACAAATAAACTTGGGCTCAAGGAATACGTTTTTGTGTGTTATTTGGGCAAGAAGACTTAATGTTTTCAGTCATAATTGCATTAATGTTTCAATCGTATTTGCATCAGAGAGGTTTCGGAAATTGTACGAATGTTTTCTGATATTGCATAATTGTTTGTCACATGATTGTGTCACCGGTCCATACTATTCAGACATTGACATTGTTTTATTTCAAGAACTGTTTTAATAAGTGTCTCACCAGTGCTGTACACTGCCATCACATCATAGCACATCTGGTCTATCCTGCCTTCACATTGCTGACATCTGTCATCCGGCTGTAAACCATAACGTCCAAGGGCAACGTCACATTTACAGTGTATCCCACTGTAAACAGCCGAGTATGTGTAACCAGAGAGATAACACTCAGATATACACCTTACCGTGTCAAAGCCGGGTTGTGTGTTTAGAAGAAATTGTGTGTTTGACAGAGTGATGGTCATGTCAGGAGGGTAGTCCACCTCAAGGTAACAACCCATGTAAATATGACCTGAAACAAGGTAAGAACCCGTGTAAATATGACCTGAAACAAGGTAACAGCCCATGTAAATTTTATTAAAACAAGGTAACAACCCATGTAAATATGACCTGAAACAAGGGACGAAGCCATGTAAATATGATTAAAACAAAGTAGCAACCCATGTAAATATGATTAAAACAACGTTCCAACCCATGTAAATATGACCTGAAACAAGTTAAGAAACCATGTAAATATGCTTAAAGCAAGATAAAAACCCATGTATATATGACTAAAACAAGGTAACAACCCATGTCAATATGATTAAAACAAGATAACAACCGATGTGAATATGAACTGAAGCAAGTTAACAACTAATCTAAATATGCTTATAGCAAGCTAACAAAATGAAATGAAATGAATCGGGCTTTAGGCCACCTTTGTGCACATATAGGCTAAACTGGGCCAGAAGAACCGCCTGAGGATGGTGAGATGATTGAGATTACACTGTCCTCCAGACACAGGATTCGAAATTCGAGCCTTGGCGGTCTGAGGTCGAGCACGCTACCTCTCGGTCACGGAGGCTCCCCACAATACTGACTTTCACACGTGGATGAGGAAGAAACATTTTTGTTTCTTTCAAACCGCCGAGACCGGGAACCGAACCCCGAACTCTGGCGTGAAAGGCAGCGGTGCTAACCACCACCATAGGGCCCCCGCCCTATAGCAAGGTAACAACCCATGGCAATAAGATTAAAAACAAATTAACAACTCATGTAAATATGCTTATAGCAAGGTAACAACCGATGTAAATAAGATTAAAACAAAGTAACAACTCATGCACATAATTATGTTTAAAGCAAGGTAAGAACCCATTTAAATATGGGAAATAGAGACAATGCTTAATTTCCGTGCATTATACTTTTGTATTATAGGTTTTATACTTATGAAACACATAGACCAATGGCCTGAATAAACATATATAGATTAAAACATGTTACCAAACCAGGAGAATATGAATAAAGCACAGTAATAACCCATGTAAATATGATTAAAGCAAATCAACAACCCATGTAAATATGATCAAGCATGTTTGCATCTCATGTAAATGTGATTGAAACATGTTAACAACCCATGTAAATATGATTAAAACATATTAGGAAATCAAGTAAATATGACATGAAACAAAATAAGAACCGATGTAAATATGCTTAAATCAAGGCAACAACTTAACAATGTAAATGTGATTAGAACATAGTAGCAACCCATGAAGATATGATTGAGAACAAGATAACAATCCACGTAAATATGATTAAATCAAGGCATCAATTCATGTAAACATGATTAAAATAATGCAACAACGCATGTAGACATGATTTGAACAAAATAACCTATCTAAGTATGATTGAATCAAGGTAACAATCCATGTAAATAAAATCAAAACAAAATTGCAACCAATGTAAATACAATTAAAACAAGGTAACAACCCAGGTAAATATGATTAAAATCGCGGCAGCAACCCACGTAATTAAGACCTACAACTAGGTAGCAACCCATACGATCTGAAATTAGGTAATATAAGGTGGGTACTTATTCTGGGGGTTTTTTTAGTCGTAGTGATAATACTTTTTCGACCCGAAGGGTAGCTTATCCAGGGGGGGGTCGTCTACTGCAAGTTTAAATAGCATAAAATATAGTCAATATTCAACAACAACCATCTAAGAGGGTAAAACTAGTGAGTAAATAGAAAGTTTGACATTAGAAAGAAAAAATTGACCCCTCAACTATTGTTACGCTGGGTATTATGCGACCCGAAGGTAGTGGAGCTGAGCGAACGGTCACTGCATTTCAGCATTAAATTGGGGTCATATAACCTTTTAAATGGTGGCCTTAAACTATAATATGGATAAGGAAAGAAGTCAAAATGTCGGATACATCGATATCAATATTCCCATGCCCCGTGGTCTAAAACATATGCAATTGTCGCGAAATCAATATTCATGAATTAAGGTAAATTATTTATAATGATTTATCATGTTTACAGTATCTTAGTCTTACACTTTAGATCTGACTTTCATTCTTACGTTAGTCCGAAAGCACGGCCCATATAAATTATAGACATGTGGTTACCGTTTCTGGTGATAGGAAAATAAATCCACAAATTAGAGTCATCGACTTCACAACTACTGAAGCGTATGGAGAGCGAAGATGTAGAAGAGAGGCATAACTGGGACGAAACATGCTGAATCATCCAAATTGATTGGTTTATGTGGATCCAGCTCCATCTGTCATCATCTGTAGAGTCACATTTGGTGTAAGATACGGTTGTGCCGTCACCGCTCATGCAATGCAGGGCATCGTGAGACATAATGCGTCCATAAACATCTGACTTCCATATCTAAAACGGCAATCAATTAATTACAGGTATGCAGCTGTTTGATCATCCATATTTACCTATTACACCTAATCAGATGTATATATATAACCGTATTTTTATGAAGACACCCGTGTTACCAGTGGAACAAATGTCTCCCGGTATCCAGTTTAACATCTTTCCAAATGGTGTAGCCTATTACATTACACTATAAACCTATTATTATCAACAGCTTGAAATGTGTAATTGTCTCTGATGAAAATTAATTTTATGCTGGTCATTGATGGTTATGTTTAAAGGGTAGACAGTGGTGCCTAGATCCACGAGATTAGGTGATCGGGAATTCTGATTAGGTGTTCAGTGAGTCCGGGTTATGGTCCAGATGTAAACAGTACTTACTTGGATCATCTAGTGATCATCTAGATTGATGCCCGGTAGGACCCGTTAGTGAACGCGTGTAAGGATCGGTGGGGCTGGGACATAACTTGTGGCACTAGGTAGCCTAATAGACTCATTAACTGTTCTACGCCTATCACACCCTGTAGTCCAAAGGAGGGTTAACTGACACAAAGTGATCTTTATTGCACCACCAGGTATATAAATACCGCCTGGTGTTGCATGTTAAATTTGAATATCATATTGTGGCCATGCACTGTCACTAGCGATAGATTGCTAGTGAGTTAGCATCGGGTGAGCATTTATTCACCCGGTATTTTATTATATAAGCTTTCACATGGTGTAGTATCAGCTGGGATCTGCTAAAGCATATCTCTGTTGGTGCAAAGTCACCAGTTGTAAGGTGACTTATCATTTATAAACACTGTGTCATACTGTGTATATATGTCAAAGTGATTTTATATTAGAATAAAGCGTGTAGATAGTGGTCATAAGTTTTGTGCCTTTCTAGAGCTTCCATACTTATAAGTTCCGTTGAATTGTCTGTTTGATGCTTTTTCCCCTCGATCCCGATAATTATTAATTGCCGAGTTTGCCGATATTGCTCCATTTTATCGTCTGTTCGAATCGTTTATTCCGAACGATTAGTTTCCTAATGTCCTCCGGTTAAGTAATTTATTCCGAATTGGTTTCCACTCGACCATACATCCTGCAGTTATAAGTCCTAACAAATTTGTAATAATGCAAGCTGAAGTAGTCACTTAACCGTGACAATATACGATTATTGAGGGAGCTTGTCCTCGCTCCGCAACACACCTTGCTACCAATGGACCGTATATATCCATATCTGTACGGGCGGGTATATATATGGTCTGAATCGGAGAGATCGCAAAATATGAGATACGGTCTGGGTATTTAGCAAGGTCATTTACGGGGAAACAGCTGGAGATATAAGGTTGTTGATTCGTTGAGATAGGGTCTTATACTGTCCCAATAATTTTACATACGATCACTTACGTTTTTTACACGGACAGAAAATGTTTTTAAGGAGATATACGATTGCCCCTGAAATTTATAAATACAGGCGAAAAATATACATTTTCAGAAGGTCAAATACGGACCAACGGGCGCTCTGAAAATGTCGTATACGGTTCACTGGGTGAATATATAAGGTATGATACGGAGATATAGAGACATAGAAGAAAATATAAGGAGTTATATGGAGTTAATCGGCGCGGAGTCACGAGGAATAGGGTTTGATAGCCGCAAAGCCTAAATATGCTGCTCCATCGGACCACGAGGAAGACTAGACTCCTCCTGCATCCTCCTGCTACCCCCAGCCGCCTCCGCCAGAGGCAACGCAACAATGATAACAAAAGACTGAATAAACTAGAAAGGTGTTGCAATGACTTGTGAAATAATATATAACGAAATAATAAGAAATAATAATAAAAAAATAATGATATACTAATTATTAAAAAAAAACTGATAATAAATAATTGTAAATAATTTAGTAGAAAAAAGATATATGGAATAAGAATTTTTTCTAAAAAATACAAGTATAAATTAAAGCATTCTAGCTCTGACTTTTTGGTGAATTTTCATTAAACACAACTTGTAATTGCCACCGAAATTCCTAGCTTGTAGTACTTAGATAACACAGTACATTTAATTAAAATTGATGTGGCAGCTGAAAGAGAGGCGCGACTTTTCGTTTATTCAACACTATGTTGTCTATTTTTAGACAAAACTACATTCATCTGCCTGTAATGTCAGTTGCCTGACTTGCTCCATATACATTTTTTAACATCAAATGCGTTAACATGTAGTTTTTTGCTAGAAATTAACCCTTTAACCGCCAAACTATTCAATCTGAATGTTCACTCACTTGAAGTTGTGTCTCGCTGACGCGATCCACAACTTCAAGTGAGTGAAAATTATTCAGATTTGACAAAATGGAGGTCAACTGTTTTCAAATATTGCTGATTGATGTCATATTTTATCTTTAACATGTTTAAAAAATGAAAAAAACGGAATATATGCGGCACCGGCGGTTAAAAGGTTAACACCAACGTGTTAAATAAGCGAATAGTCGCACCTGTCTTTCAATACGCATTAAGCTTCAAAACAATTTAAGTGTGGGCGCCCTGGTGCAGTGGTTAAAGCTGCCAGCTTGAGATCGCGGGTTCGAACCCCATTCTGGCCTTCAAGTTTCAAAGTAACAAAATGTTTCTTCCCCGCTCACTCGTAAAGATTCGATATAGTGGGGAACCGCCGTGACCGAGAGGTAGCGTGTTCGGCCTCAGACCGACAGGGTTCGAGTTTAGAATCCTGTGTCTGGAGGGCAGTTTCATCACATTCATCTCAGAAACCTCAGGAGGCTCTCCTGGCCTAGTTTAGCCTATATGTGCACAAAGGTGGCCTAAAATCCTGCTCATTTCCTTTAATTTCGAAACAACATAGTGAAGTAATTTTGCGATTTTCTTCTGCGGCAGTTCATAGCGTGTTGTATATAAAAATAACTATATGTTTTACCAGGCAAAACAAGTTTTCGCACCAAAATAAACTTATATCCGATGACGTTTTGTCACACCGCGATAGCATGTCCGCAAGGCATCGTATATGACCTAATATGACCCTGTGATGCGAGCACTGAATAACCCTATTTCTCCTTATCTGGCCGTATTACACTGTATATAAACGAGTATGAACCGTATTGGACCGAATATGGATCGTATTGGACCCCATGCCTGGTCCGTATCGAACCGAACCTACTACAACATAATAATTCCGTACTTAACAGAAAATCTCCGTAAAACACATCTTGTGCATCCGTATACACATTTCTTGACCGCACAGAACCGTAAATTTCACTATATAACCCTACATCACCTGAAATAACCTGAAATATCCGCAGTAGACCGCTTATGTACAACCGTATATCACCTTATAAAATTCATCAAAAGCCCCGAAAATCACTTTTTCCAACGTCAGACCTGAAAAAAACAGAGGTCTTTTTTAAGGTCATTACGGTTCACAAAATATCATTTGCGGTCATTTGCGGAAGTTTAGAGTGTTGTAAGGTTATATGCGGTTCGGTGGAACGCGTGTTAACCGTAGGCTCCCTACCAAGTTTTCAAACATGTTCGAAAATTTAAAAAACACACGCGGTCGACGGCCGGTCCGGTGACGGTGCGCGAGGTCCAATACGGTTCGATTCGGTTCTTTGTCGGACCGGCCGTAAATGCTTACCGTATCTCTCTTTTACCCGAAAAAGCCCTGTGTGACTGGGGCATAAGGGACTGTAACTAGATACGATGGGTTCTGATTACGACACTCGTGTGTTGGCAGCTGACGAGCCGCCCCACCCAGCTTATACTAGTGTATTGAATATCTGTCTAGGTAGCACATTTCGGCTCTACATGGTTTAGAACACCTTGTAGCTATTTTATACCCGGTTTTGGTGCGAGAAACTATAGGAGAGACAATAATGTCAATTATCTTTAGTTTATGTGTACATATCATGAAATTAAAAATCTACTGTGTATATTTTCAAATTAACATGTACACAAAAACATTACTATTTTAAACACTAAATCTGACGTTGTCTTACATGATACGTATGCCAACACCTGTAACTGGCGCACAGTTGGTTTTATATTATACAGTTATAATTATATTATTTTATTATATCATTTTAATCTCCAATATGTGGTTGGCAGGCCTCGACCTGGTCCCGTCAACCAAAGCTTTTAACATGTTACTCAATCAATAATAATGATATTGTACCTTTTTTTTCAACCGGCAAGTCAAATAAAATTAGAAATGAAGCACACAATGACGATTTAATGGAGATATGAGCATGTTTCAATACAAATAAATAAAATAAAATAAACTTACACAAGTTTTATTATTTAACAATCGAACTGAAGCTAGGATTGTATATGTAAAAGATCTGAAGCTATTAAATGGCAAATTAGATGGATATTACATTTTATACACAAACACACATGAAAGTTAATGCAAATCCTTTTTCGTGTAATCAGGGGGACAGACAGATTACCAAACAAAACCAAAAACAATATACCAAAATATATCAAAAAAACCTGGCGGAGGTATTATTTTCCAATTGACTTTCGATCACAACGAAGATCTTGCCTGTTTATCAGTGCAATTGTCCCTACATTCTTTTAATTGGTTACTTGTTTTGTCCAAACAGAGTCCAGAGTCCGCATGTATGTATCTCATCCATGGGAAAACTACAACAACAAGAATCATTTAACTTATTGGTCGAAACATATACAATAATCTCTAAAAAGAGAACGAATATAGCCTACTATTGGCACTGCAATAGTAAATTAATTGATGATGAAGCCAGTAATTCAATTCTGTTCATCCGACATTGGTATTTTGGCCTGGCCACTAATAACATTCTATATGTACTTCTGTTTTGGGCGAGTATCGTAATGCACTAAATCGATATGTGCCATCATTTGTAAAACTTTATGTGATTACAGATCCTGAGACACTGCTTTGGTTCACTAACCATAAATGGTCGGGCTGGTAAGCTAAACCAGTGCGACAAGCTCAACTTGGGCATGTTACGAGGGACTCTTGTACATTTACTTATTAATAACAGAGAAGTGTTCCAGTTCTGTGTTTATAATAAACATGATACAGTAAACAACAGTCAGGAGACACACACATTAGGTCTGGTTCATGGGCGTTATAATGTTGTGTGAGCCGGGAGTGCGAATGTGGGATTATTTAGATTCGGTCTCCTGGGCCAGTCTCAGCTGCAATGCGAAAAACACATTTAGTACAAGAGCAGAAAAACATGTGCAATGAATAGAAACCTGCATCTATATTGCATAAATCTAATTGTTTTCAGAAATGATAGAGGAATACCTTATAAATGAGAAACTGTAGAGTCCCGTCAATCAATCCCCGTGCTGGCTTTTTGTTTTTGCAAGATGGCCGCCATCTTGTTGAAAAACTTGGCATACTAGAATATGCTATTATTTTCCGCAGAGTTCAGTATAAAATGATTAATCTAGCTTACAAAAGGGACATATATAATTTTATTTCGTCACTCTCATTAACTTTTCCAGAAATGTGTCCAATGTTTTTTCTATGGGTCACCCTTTACCGAAATAGGTTCAATGTTTTTTCTTAAATGTTTTTTTTTGCCCTCCCTCATTATATTTTGGACTTTTTCCAATCTAAAACAGAGAAAAAACCACAGTGGCCTAACGCTGGAATAATGTTAAACATTATGGTGCATGGTAACAACGTTTAGTTGGTGAAATTAATAAATGAATAAATGGTCGTAAAATAAGTAAGAGAAAATGTCACCTGTGTCTGTAATTTCTGCCTGAACTTCTAAATCAAGACACCTGTTAGGACTAGGGAAGATAAAAGGATGTCCAATGTCACCGGGATTGAGATCCAGGTCACCAAGAACAGCCGCGTTCATAAATTCACAGTCAACTGCTCTAATTTCCAGAGTGGTATAATCTGCTTTCACACCGAGTAGGTCACCAGCCTTTACCACTGTACGGTGCTTGTTTTCAATATGAATCATATTATAGCCAACGTCAACCGAAGTCTGTATTGAACTTGTGTGGATAAGCACATACGTAGTTGTACCGATAGGACGCCATATGTCCAGCTGTAATGGGGTTGAAGGGCTCGCGGACATGAATACCCAGCCCACAAGTGTGCCATCACGTGGTACAATATGTGATGTCAGCAAAACATAACCTGAGACGGGTTTAACATCGACTTCAAGTAATATCAGGGGAGCTCCCACTGGAACGTAGTTTATATCTGTAGAAATAACGGAAAATGCCATAATTATTGCAGTAATCACTCATTTCCACAATGAAGCTTTGACAACAGAAGTGCACAGAAATGTGTTGTTTATGCATGACATTATTAGGTGTTATATCACGTCTGGTGTCGGGATTGGCAAAAAACAGCCTTGACCCTCATATTATATCCACCAGTGCGGTATTTCGGGAACAGTGGGCTAGTTTTCAATAGTTCTAAATAACTCAAATGCTGACGTGATATCTATACAGATGAAGACGCTTATACAAAGGTGACACGCTTGACCATCTGAGACTTCAAAAAATTCATAATTAAGTCAGCAAATGAGTTGCAGACCCGAAAGTACACACACCCACAGCATCAGGTTTTCACAATTTGCGTGTCTACCTCCAAGTAACGTTACAGCAATGGATTGAAAAGAGAGACATGAACCCACAGGATTGGGGCTGGTGCAGCAAGGAAGACGAACTTTCTAATCCTGACAGCTAAAGATCCAGCTCCAACGGATCACCTCTAGATCAGATACAAATGCAAAATGGGTTGCAATATCAGATAATATACATGTAGAAAACATGGCTTAGAATGTTCTACTGCGTGCGGAGAATGTAGAGGAGCTTGCAGCAATATATTATATCAGAGGAGGACTAGATTCGCTACATTCATAATACTAGTTTTTTTTGTAAAAAAAACTGGAGATGTCTCCCCTCCAGCAGCATAACCATAAAGGTTGATAGCTAATAGATGTAGTGTCAATGGTTTTTGTAATTAATGTTATTAAATGGCTCCTGTGGACAGTAGAGACTATGTATTTTGATATGGTGGAACCCGGTTTTTATATCTACAGCATCTTCCCCCACAAGGTTCGCTACTCCTGAGGCCTCGCTGTGTCAAGACTTGCTGCCGGGAAGAAGAACTAAACTAAACTAAGTAACTAAACCGTCTTTAGGCTCAATCAGTGGGGCAACAGTTTTAATATCTTCACACCCGCGATGTGCGAAACACAATCCCAGCAAACACAAAACATTTGTACAACATCTGCCCGAAGTCTTTGACGTTGGACCAACATTGTACAAAAGTTATACAAATGTTTTGTGCTTGCTGGGATGTGGCCTGTCAACTCTCCCAGCAAACACGAGACGTCGACCCAATACTGGGCCAATTCTGGCCCACCGTCTGCGACGCTGGCCCAGCATAAAACCAGCACTGGTTCAACGCCTCGTGTTTGTTGCATGGGCTGCGGGTCTGGCAGTGCTGGTGGCAAGTACAAGCCGACACAGACCCAATTTCTGTTAAATGTTGGGCCAGCGTCGCCGGTGCTGGCCGGTATCCATTCAACCCTACTCAGTAGGCCTACATTAATGCTGGCCGTACTACCGGCAAGATGCTTCGAACCAAAGCTGGGTTAATGTTGGCCCGCCGTCTGTGACGCTGACCCACATTCAGCGTGGCGCCAAATACGACACGGTAACCCAATACTGGGCTAATGATGGGTCAACGTCGCAAAATATGGGCCAGCATTGGACCAGTATTAAGTGAACGTGTCGTGTGTGACCTCCTGCACACTCACACACAGAAACAAATGAAATGAATCGGGCTTTAGGCCACCTTTGTGCACATATAGGCTAAACTGGGCCAGGAGAACCTCCTGAGGATGGTGAGATGATTGAGATGACACTGTCCTCCAGACACAGGATTCGAAATTCGAGCCCTGGCGGTCTGAGGCCGAGCACGCTACCTCTCGGTCACGGAGGCTCCCCACGATACTGACTTTCACACGTGGATGGGGAAGAAACAGTTTTGCTTCTTTCAAACCGCCGAGGCCGGGAACCGAACCCCGGACACTGGCGTGAAGGGCAGCGGTGCTAACCACTACCCTAAGGCCCCCGCCCACACACACAGAAACAGACAGACAGCATGAGCGATGAGAGGTAAAGCTACATGACTCCAACTCTTTAGAGGGGAGACATAATAACTGTATAATATGTATGTACATAATATGTATGTATAACCACATTAAATGTACTTGCGTTTTATTAAATGATAGGTAATTAAAAAAAGTCCTAATGAACAAGTCAAATATAACTTTTGAGGTCGCTAGGTTTAGTACTTGTCTTTTTAAAAAGTATTCACAAAATATATATTCCCGATTATATTCGTGATTAGAGCTTGAACGGTTTTGGCTGGAATAATGTTTGCCCGCCATCGCAGACAGGGCAATCACCCAATTCTGTATAAATGCTGTGCCAGCGTCGAAGACTGTGGGTCAATATTGAAACAGCATTGGGTGAATGCCATGTGTTTGCTAAAGTGTTGGCGCAAAGTATACCGCAGATCCAGTGCTGGATTAGTGTTGAGCCAGCGTCATAGACGATTGACGGGCATTGAACCAGTAATGGGCTGCGACGCTGGCCCAACGTTGATGAGGTATTGGGTTGGTGGGCCTACATCGTGTGTACGAGGTACACTGAGATGCGTGTGACATTCACTTATCAGTGAATGTCACAGTACTTTCAGTAGTGAAAAAGACACGCGGCAGCACAATTCACTGGAAAGGAAGGACTACACGTTGAAGATATATTTTAACATGGCTCCTTGGTTCTTTCCTTAATTATATCTTGGACATTTAGGATTCTGGCCCTTGAGGAAAACCAATAGAGTGATGTTTAAAGGGACTGGCCCAGGCTGAAATCATCAAAAAATCGGTGATTTTATTTCGGGTTCTTAATATGACCATATGATGTAAACATGTACATAGACTAGAACTGCAAATTTTTATAATTTTTGTGCTGCGCACTTACCAGTTAGACTAGATATAGAGACGAAATTCCCGCATTTCTTATTTTTGACATGGTTGTCAATAATTACAAATCCGGAATTTCGTCTCTATATCAAGCCTAACTAGTGAATGCGCAGCACAAAAATTATAAAAATTTGCAGTTCTAGTCTATGTACATGCTTACATCATATGGTCATATTAAGAACCCGAAATAAAATCACCGATTTTTTGATGATTTTAGCCTGGGCCAGTCCCTTTAAGCCAACTGTTTGTCCATATCACTCAAAGAGACGCTCTAACAGACTAAAGCTGGGCCTCGGAGTTCGGGAACTCCTTTTCTAGGTATTATTATTATCAAGCGATTACCCGATATTGTGCCGCACTGGTCAATCATTTTAATATCATTGGAGAGAACGTTTCCCTATTTATCGAAAAGGAGATTGTACTTACCGGAGTAGAGAAACACTTCACAAAGGCCTAACATCGTACTGAAGTGTTGAATCATCCAGTGCTGACCACGGACTGTGTCTGTGAGGCACCTGGTGGCCACACGATGGTGCTCAAGATATGGCCGGGTCGGTGTTGTTATGCAATATCGCTCAATTGAGTCAGGGGGTGGCTCACCAGAGTGCTTGTTATAAGTGGTTATTTGGAGAGGACCTACATCTGAAACAAAAGGCGCCCCGTTTGATAGTAAAGCTGCATGGTTGCTATTAAAAGTGTATCCAGGGTTATTTATCAACTAAAAGCAGTGCTATTATCCCATGATATTGAGCCCCCCCCCCCCCCCGAGAATTAAAAACTTAGAAACTATCACATTTGAGCTGCACTGTTGTTGTGGATGACCTTCATAGATCCAAAAAGATCATTTATTTGGCCGCAGGTCATTGCACGTGCTGTTGTAGCCTACATCAACAACGCAGAGAAAACTGGGCCCGTATTTCACTACAAGTTACGATATATCGTAGGCTTCTGATTGGTCAAGATGTCCATCTCGACCAGTCAGAAGCCGACGATATATCGTAACTTGTGTGAGAATACAGGGCCTGGCCTGTAACGCATCCACGCTGATATG
This sequence comes from Flabesymbios commensalis, assembly GCA_964017125.1. Taxonomy (NCBI): domain Eukaryota; kingdom Metazoa; phylum Annelida; class Polychaeta; order Terebellida; family Flabelligeridae; genus Flabesymbios; species Flabesymbios commensalis. Next base: position 56,353,133 of record OZ024902.1, on the reverse strand, counting down.
GAGGCGACTGTTAACTGCATATGCAAATTTTACATACATAATTTCTGCAGCTGGTCATGTTCAGCTTAATCATGTCGAACGAGTTTTATAAATACACACATTTTAAAATAAATTATATCCTGGCAGTCGAACAAACACTATGTATAAATGAAAATGAAATGAATCGGGCTTTAGGCCACCTTTGTGCACATATAGGCTAAACTGGGCCAGGATAACCTCCTGAGGATGGTGAGATGAATGAGATGACACTGTCCTCCAGACACAGGATTCGAAATTCGAGCCCTGGCGGTCTGAGGCCGAGCACGCTACCTCTCGGTCACAGAGGCTCCCCACAATACTGACTTTCACACGTGGATGGGGAAGAATCATTTTTGTTTCTTTCAAACCGCCGAGACCGGGAACCGAACCCCGAACTCGGGCGTGAAAGGCAGCGGTGCTAACCACTACCCTAGGGCCCCCGCCCAACACTATGTATAGACATTAACCAAGACTAATATCACACTTGCCTTACGGTCATTCCAAGGTCATTTCGATGTCAAATTAGAAAAATGTTGAACAGAACATAAGTTTGCGTTTGTTTATATTATCAGTTGTTAGATATAATGATAGTGTGTCATCCCAACCGGGTTATTATCTCATCTATCCAATACATATTCTGCACAATGCCACATTTATGGTTTTCATTCAAGCCGAAGCCAAACGTCCACAAAAAACTATTTTATCCATTTGTAATAATTAATTCAGCGTGGAGTGTATATATTCCCCTAATTTAGCACTAAAATAGGGGTGATGTAAGGGGGTGCCATCTAACTCATGTATTGTTTCTTTTATTTTCCGGAAACGTTGCGATTTCTTAGAAAATAAATCATATGAAAACTGAAAACAGTTTCATATTGTTTGACATAAAGATAACCTTGATCTGGAGGGTTTTGTATTGCATTGTCTTGTTAACATCTTAACCCTTTAGTGCGGGTGGTGACTTTAGACGTCAAGTTCTGATGTCTAAAGTTGATCGTGGCAGTGTAAGTGTAAAATATTTCAAATAGCCATAACTTAGATATTCAAATGAAGCGGGAAGAGCTAGCTAAAATATTTATGATGATTTCAAATTGAAAATATATATATAAATATTTCAGCTCTCAACATTATATGGATTAGCATTATAATTTGGCGTTGTATTTAATTAATTGTATTCAAAATATGTCAGATGGCGCGTTTATGCGTCCCTATAGCAGGTAAATGTTAAAGGAACGCATTACTCGCACATGCCATCGGACCGATATTTTGGCGCGCACAATATCATAAATAATGGATATGATTTTGTTTTTGGCGTGCAGGTGCGATTAGTGTATCCGTATATCCCCAGCAAAAATGAAACGTTCAACCAATTTTGGCTCAATGCTGGGCCAGTGTCGCAGAAAATGGTTCTAAATTGAGGCTACTTTTGGTGAATATCTCGCGTGTGTCAACACTTGTACTGCTGGATTATTATAATAATTTTCATTAATTTAGAGAATGGTGTTGGCCAATGTCCCCTTTTCAAGCAAGAAATTGAAGAATAAAATCATTAGTGATCCTCTAGGTAAAAGTGTCGCAGAAAATGGTTCTAAATTGAGACTACTTTTGTCGAATATCTCGCGTGTGTCAACACTTGTACTGCTGGATTATTATAATAATTTTCATTAATTTGGAGAATAGTGTGGGCCAATGTCCCCTTTTCAAGCAAGAAATTGAAGAAAAAAATCATCAGTGATCCTCTAGGTGAAAGTGGTCACGATTTCATTTTGTTTACTGGATACTTTGAAACATATAGGCCCTATGGTAGATCACCGTCAGGGGCTCCGACTCTGTCCAAGCATTAGGTCTCCACAGGTTGTTTCGTGGTGGCTGAATATTTGAGAAACCGTGACCGAGCTCACCCCCTGGTGGCTATGCATACTATCTAAAACTAGAAGGGTCTAGTTTTTTTGTAAACAAAAGATGGATATGTCTCCCCTCCAGCAACATAACCATAAAGGCTAATAGCTAATAGAATGATGTAGTGTCAATGGCTTTTGTGATTACTGTTGTTAATTGGCTCCTATGGACAGTAGAGACTATGTATTTTGATATGGCGAAACCTATATCTACAGTAAGTAAATCGTGTGTATGCTCAATTAGCTGGGCAACAGTTTTATTATCGTCACACTGAAATGACACCTTACAACATTCACTACCCTAACTGGTCTAAGATTCTGTATTAAACGAAATTTATTATTCCGTTTTGGAACCACAGCGATGTGCCAGACATAATGTGGCTTGTCAACACTCCCAGCAAACACGATACGTTGACCCAATGCTGGTCCAATGCTAGCCCACCGTCTGTGACGCTGGCCCAGCATCAAACCAGCACTGGTTCAACGCTGTTTTTGCTGGGCCGGGGGTCTGGCAGTGCATACCCCAGCTAACACCAGAAATTGTTACAGTGCTGGATTAATGATGGGCATGCGTCGTCGATGGTGGATCAACATTAAACCAACACTGGTTCAATGTATTGTGTTGGCGGTATGCACACTGCTGGCGGCGAGTGCAAGCCGACACCAACGGATGTCTGTTAAATGTTGGGCCAGTGTCGCCGGTGCTGGTCACATGCTCGACTGCAATTAGGGGACATTTAGTGACCGGAGATTGTACAGAATCTGAGATTCATAGTCTTAAAAAAGATAAAATTATTTTCTATGATAACATGAAACTTCTGGCTGAACTCCCAGCATGCCTGGTCACTATAAACACCATCTCATTGCATGCGAGCGTGGCTGGCCAGTATCCATTCAGTCCTAGTCAGTACCTGAGTACTTCATGCTGGCGGGATTGAGTGCACATAGCATACACTTCCCCGATGCCGTTTAAATGTTGGCCAGTGTCGTCCACGATGGCTCGGCATCGGACTAATGCACGTTACACTGACACATTGCCGGCTATACCTACTATTCCAGCACGATGCTTTAAATATCATGAACTCAATATTTGGTTTGGCGACAGGCATTTTTGAAGAAAAATGTTTTCATACTTTATTATCTAGGAAAAAACATTATATCTCCATCATGTGGGATATGCACTAAAAGGTAATTTCACACTGTATTATTTAAAATAAGTTATACTTTTGCAATATTATTAGAAATACGCTGACTACAAGAAACAGCTAGAAAGTGGACACAAACATACTTCGAATAACAAAAAAAAATATTTATATTCTTGTTTATTTGGCTGGAAACTTGAAGACGAATATAAATGGAGCTTGCAGGACAATTTTGCCTTCAATTATATGTTTGAATCACCGTAACTGAAAAACTGTTAATTGTTATTAATGTTTTCGTAATTATTGAGATAGTTGTGATGACATGTTTCAGACCATTTTATTTATGTGTAGTATCGTGATACCTTAGCCCTTTAACCGCCAAATTATTCAATTGGAATTTTCACCCACTTGTAGTTGTGTCTCGCTGACGCGATCCACAACTTCAAGTGAGTGAAAATTATTCAGATTTGACAAAATGGAGGTCAAAAAATTGCAAATCTTGCTGATTAATGTCACTTTTTATCTTCAACATGTTTAAAAGCTGATATGTGATGTGCTATAAAAAAATGTATAAAAACGAATATGGACGGCACCGGCGGTTAAAGGGTTAATGTCGGTATTATATATTCTCCCCACTATAATATTGTAGGCTACAGTGATATTTCTTTGAGTACTCACCTGTTTGTGATGTGTGAAAGTTAAAACCAAGGATATGAATCTGACTGATATCCATCACTTGTCCCAGGTCCACTGTCCACCACGGATTAGCAATAAAAGATGTCATCATACAGTGACCTTCACCAAAGACGATACCCATAGAGCCATCAACTGCTCTGAATGACTCAGTAGAGCCAGTTTTGTGATCAGATATCTGACTTGTATCCATAGCAACGGCGTTGTTATACATGATAGGCTCTGATAAAAAAAAGCAATCAAATTGATAAAAAAGCAAATACAATGTTTCGATTGATTGATGTGGTGCTAGCGACAGTTCTCATATAGCATGTATTAGATACATAATGAGTTCTTACATAATTACAATACAGTATCATGTGGTAATATCACGATCGATTAACCCTTTCAAGCCTGAATTTACCATTGTCATCTTCATCCACTACAAGCCGCGAATTGCTGTCGCAATTCTCGACTTGTAGTGAATGAAGATGATTTGATATGGTTTGAAATTTTTAGAAAATTGCCATGTATTGGTAAACCAGCTTCATGGAATTTTTCGTACTAAAACCCCTAGTTATAGGAAAATTAAGTCTGTTTTCAGGGATGTAAAATGATGCCTTAATGCATCGTGAGGGCTTAAAGGGTTAATAATGGCAGTTACTGCGTGTTGATGCCGCTGCTAGAAAGAGTGGTGTGACAGTACACATTGGGTGTTAGTGAAATTAGTGATGAAGGTACACAATAGGTGTTAGTGGCACAGACAGAAATAATGGTGACGGTACACATTAGGTGTTAGTGGCGCAACCAGAATAGTGGTGGCGGTACACATTTGGCGTCAGTGGCGGAAACAGAAATATTGGTGACGGTAAACATTAGGTGTTGTTGGTGCAGGCTGAAATAGTGGTGACAGTACACATTGGGCGTTAGTGGCGGTACCAGAAATAGTGGGGACGGTACATATTAGGTGTTAGTGGCGCAGACAGAAATAGTGGTGACGGTTTACATTGGGTGTTAGTGGTGAAACCAGAAATAATGGTGACCGTACACATTGGGTGTTAGTGGCGCAGGCAGAAATAGTGGTGACGGTACACATTATATCTGTTGATGGCACAGGCAGAAATATTGGTGACGGTACTCATAAGGTTTTAGTTGCGCAGGCAGAAATAGGGGTGATGATCCACATTGAGTGTTGGTGGCACAGACAGAAATAGTGGTGCCGGTACACATTAGGTGTTAGTGGCACAGACAGATATAGTGGTGACGGTACACAATGGGTGTTAGTGACGGAACGAGAAATAGTGGTGATGGTACACATTGGGTGTTAGTATCGGAACGAGAAATAGTGGTGATGGTACACATTGGGCGTTGGTGGTGGAACCAGAAATAGTAGTGACGGTACACATTGGGCGTTAGTGGCGCAGACAGAAATAGTGTTGACGGTACACATTGGACGTTAGTGGCGCAGCTAGAAATAATGGTGACGGTACACATTGGACGTTAGTGGCGCAGAAGGAAATAGTGGTGACGGTACACATTGGGCGTTAGTGGCGCAGCCAGAAATATTGGTGACGGTACACATTGGGCGTTAGTGGCGCAGACAGAAATAGTGGTAACGGTACACATAAGACGTTAGTGGCACAGACAGAAATAGTGTTGACGGTACGCATTGGGCGTTAGTTACGCAGACAGAAATAATGGTGACGGTACACATTGGACGTTAGTGGCGCAGACAGAAATAGTGGTGACAGTACACATTGGGCGTTAGTGGCGGAACCAGAAATAGTGGTGACGGTACACATTGGACGTTAGTGGCGCAGACAGAAATAGTGGTGACGGTACACATAGGTGTTAGTGGCGCAACCAGAATAGTGGTGACGGTACACATTAAGTGTTAGTGGCGCAACCAGAATAGTGGTGACGGTACACATTTGGCGTCAGTGGCGGAAACAGAAATATTGGCGACGGTAAACATTAGGCGTTGGTGGCGCAGACAGAAATAGTGGTGACGGTACACATTGGGAGTTAGTGACAGGACGAGAAATAGTGGTGATGGTACACATTGGGTGTTAGTAGCGGAACGAGAAATAGTGGTGATGGTACACATTGGGCGTTAGTGGCGGAACGAGGAATAGTTGTGACGGTACACATTAAAAGTTAGTGACGGGAACAAAAATAGTGGTGGCGGTGCACATTAGGTGTTAGCGGTGTTATCAGAAATAGTAGTGACGGTACACATTAGATGTTAGTGGCGGAACCAAAAATAGTGGTGACGGTACACATCTGGTGTTAGTGGCACAGACAGAAATAGTAGTGACAAAACACATTGGGTGCTAGGGCCGCATGTGAAAATAGTGGTGACAGTAGATATTTTGGGCTAGTATACCGCAACCAGAACTAGTTGTGCCAAGATATATTGGTTTTGTGCCGCAGCTAGAAATAGTGGTGTCAAAACAGTACATTATGGGTGCTAGTACAGCAGCCAGATATAGTGGTGACAGTAGGCATACACATGGACACAGCCAGACATGGGAAAACGCGAACCCTGACGGTCTTGGGCCGAGATTGCTACATCTCGGTCATGGAGACCTCCACAATATTGAATCTTTACCAGCGGGGAGAGAATTATATTTCCTTGAAACCTGAACACCGAGAGCATGTGCAGTTTGTCCAGTGCTGGAAATCTACTCATCAAACACGAGATATTGACCCAATGTTGGCCCATCCGTCTGCGACGCTGGCCCAACATTGACCCAACATTGGTTCAACGTCTCGTGTTAGATGGTTAGAGGGGCAAAACCCAGCAAACGCAAAACAATTGTATAACATTTGTACAACGTCTTCGGCGTTGGCCCAACATTATACAAATGTTACGCAAATGTTTTGCGTCTGCTGGAAAGTATATCTTACAAAAGTGTCATAATCACCTGGCGCTCCAGGTAGAGGGATTCTGCACTCTAAATAAGCCCCTTGTAATGTAATGGGTATAGCGCCTTGCCATCCATAAGGTCCTGATGGCCATTGTTCTAGATCACTAGTCCAATCAGAACTTTTCTGTTCCAAATGTTGCTGCCTGCCATTTTTACACGCCCAAGAGGTTGTATCAGTCACAATTCCATGGTCGGACATAGCCACAAAAACAGCAGTAGAGTTATTGTTCACTGTCAATAGAAGATGAAGTATAAACAGTGTTATTTGCACACAAAATATAGTCTGTATCATCTGTGGCTTACTCAGTTCGGGGGGGTAGAAATAATATACTGCTGATCTGGTAATTTCACCTTGCCCCATCAGGTCAGACCATCAGACCACCGGTCTGACATTGACAACAGGTGTGTGGGAAGCCTGTACGAAAAGGAGGGGTGCGAACAACATGAATATTCATTATGACGTCACCGGTTTACAGACTGTAGTGTGGAGGTCACACTCAAGTCAGATCGTTTAGGCTGCCTGAGTTGGCGAGGGAGGAGGGGGGTTCTAAACTCATAGCACATATACGTGATATCCAGGAGTCTGCCGGTAGCAGACAACTGGATTGATAAAGATGGGTAATTTTCACTTGTTTAAATTGTCGGATTTGGGGACTTTCACAAAGTTTAGAATTCACGAATTTTCATTTTTTTGTAGTAGCGCTATTAAAAAAATAATTTTCTAAAGATTCTTGAATTCGCGAATTATTCTTCCTCGCGAAATTTGCGAAAATTAAAACCTTGCGAATATTAGGCCTACTATATCTACACTATATGAAGTGATGTAAAATGTTAAACGTGCGTACGCAAAGAATACATCAGGCACGAAAGGCTCTTTCTGTGCGCTCATAAAGCGTTTCATGTCAGCACATGAAGCTAAGATGTGCGCACATGATACACACATCGTGTGCGCACATGTATCATTTCTTGAAACCTGAATCTGAAGCAATAAATTGGCAGAATAGTGCCTACCTGCCTTTAAGATAATTAATATAATCAGAAACAATAAGTTATTTGAAAAAAATGGTAATCTGTTAAGTAGATAATCGCATAAAAAATACACGATACCTGTGCTGATAGTTAGTCATTTTGCAGAATGTGGTATTTATACCATACTCGTAGAGACAAACAAGTGCCTCGTTCACGGCTGGAACTGGGACTGGGACAGAGTTATCATCAATGTACACGATGTGCATCATGTACGCATATCTTAGCTTGATGTGCGTACATGATATGTATCATGTGCGCACATCAAGTTATGATGCATGTGCGCACACGATATGTATCATGTGCGCACATCAAGTTATGATGCATGTGCGCACACGATGTGTATCATGTGCGCACATCAAGTTACGATGCATGTGCGCACACAATGTGCATCATGTGCGCACATCAAGTTATGATGCATGTGCGCACACGATGTGTATCATGTGCGCACATCAAGTTATGATGCATGTGCGCACACAATGTGCATCATGTGCGCACATCAAGTTATGATGCATGTGCGCACACAATGTGCATCATGTGCGCACATCAAGTTATGATGCATGTGATACTCATCGTGTGCGCGCATCAAGCTAAGATTTGCGCACATGATACACATCGTTTGCGCAAATGCTTCATAGCTTGATGTAAGTATTAAAGTAAGTGAATATTTACCTATTTTAGTGAAATGTATACACATATATAAACATAAATATCATGATCATTAAAAATAGAATATGCCGGGCAAAGTTGGCTTATAATGTCACTTTATATTAGGTTACAGTAAACAAAACATACACAGTGTGCTGAGGAGGTAAAGTTTACGAATATAAACATGTCTTTCTTTTTACCACGCCTTATACACAAAATTTACTGTTTCTTTCCAACACTCGGTGATCAAAAAAGTACATTTTTGCTTTAACGTCGCTATAACGCAAACTATTGTTGATATAATCAACTGTAATATCGGCAAAGACATTACATTATAACAAGAAATGCTATTCATCTTCGACTTCGCCAGATGGGCAAATTGCACAGACACGCCCTTCCAGTTTTAGACAGCGTATCTGTCCAGATGTAGCATCTCTAACTCTCTGTCTAGGGTGTGTTTCTACTCTCAAATTCCTGAGCAAAATTCAGCAAAAATACTTCTACGAGGTTTAGGTACTAAAGTGGAAACATAATATGGTGTAGCAAAATTTTCTTTACGGGTGATATATTTTCTCAATTTCGGCTTAACTGAAATGTCTCGCTTCCACTCTTGCTCCAATATTAAAATAGTTCTATGGTTTACATTTGAGATATATCACACGCGACAAAGTTCTGAAATACATTTTCGGGTAACCTTGATTAAAACAAGGTCATGGGCTACAGTTCCTTCCGAGCAAACACAAAACATTTGTATAACATTGGTACAAAGCCGGCCCAACGTCTTCGACGTTGGTCCAACACTGTACAAATGTTTTACAAATGTTTTGTGTTTACCGGGTTTAGACGAACTTATTCATTTATGTCGTTGTATGCCTACTCTGCCTCTGTAATAGGCCTGAAATATTATAAATATCATATAGTGCCTGTCTGTCTTTAATATGACTATAATAATTGGAAAAAAAATATTTAAAAAAAAAAGGTAATTTGTTGAGTGGATAACCTTATAAAAAATACACGCTACCTGAGCTGATAGTTAGCCATTTTGCAGAATGCGGTATTTGTACCAGCGTCGTTGGGACAAGTGCCTTGCTCACGACTGGAACTACTGGGACTGGGTCATCGTCAATGTACACAAAAACTTTATGATCAGCACCCGCCGCTAAAATCCACACATTGATAATTTGCCCTGTTGAAACAAAAAAATACATTTTTATAAGCCACGAACACTGTTAGTAAAATAAGCATCCTGCGGCCACAAAGCCAAAACTTTAATCTGTCCTTTTTAGATTGCACAAACATTCATAGCTGCAGGTGGCTATAAATAGTTTTTGCCGCGCTCCTCTATTTCAGGTAATATGGGAAGGAAAATAACCAGCTCCATCATAGTCGTATTAACCTTTTGAACGCCAAATTATTCAATTGGAATTTTCACTCACTAGAAGTTGTGGATCGCGTCAGCGATACACAACTTCAAGTGAGTGAAAATTATTCAGATTTCACAAAATGGAGGTCAACTTAGTGGGGCGTGACTCCGGTCATAGACATCATAAAATAGTTTATGATGGCTATCCAGCAAACACAAAACATTTGTATAACGTTGGGTCGACTTTGTATAAAGTATATAAAAAATTGTGCTTGCTGGGTATGGACTGTGGCATAGTAAATTATTCTTTGACATGTTAGCATGATGTCTATAGGATGCAGATCGAGGTAGCATGAATAAAGATTGGGCGGGTCCGAAGTTAGTATGGAAGCCTGTATCATAAACATGGCATAAACTTTATATATATGTAGGATCCTGACTTCGTTCAGTTAAGGTGGCAGTTATCCCCGGCTTCTCGGACGCGGGAGGTTGTGGACGACCGCCTCGTTTCCGTACCTTGGTGACGGGTGCACACAATTGCAAACTGTGCGGCTTTGGTATTTTTCCCGCACTTCAGGCGTTACACTCGGCGACTACGGACGTGCCGTAGTTCGCTCTCGCTAAGTCAGATAGGACGTGCCGTGCGCGGAGGTTGTGCTTTGTTGTTGCCAAATGTCAAACGAATAAACATGACAAGTGGAGAAAGAGTTTTATGATTTGTTTGGAACCGTCGACTCGACGGGGAAGGAAGTTTGAGTTTAAATGGTGAGATCGGGCAGATTTCCTCGTCGGCCATTGTGACCCCACACTAGAGGCTCCGACGGTCACTTACAGGTACTCTCGGCGTGAGGGGCTCCCCATCCCACCATATATATATAAATGAATGAATTGGAGTCTATGCCATGTTTATGATACATGGCATAGACCCCAATTCATTCATTTATATATATATAAATGAATGAATTGGAGTCTATGCCATGTTTATGATATAGGCTTCCATACTAACTTCTGACCCGCCCAATCTTATACATGCACTCTACCCCTTTGCCACAGATGCTTCCTAAGATATTGAATAATGCGAGTGCATCGGCTAGAAATTTCTTTTTTTTTAAAATCCGAGTACAGAGAGGGGGAACGACCGCTGATATCTGGCGTGACAGGAAGTAGCGTTAACCAGGTCCGGGTCCAGCCGTTTTTATATGGCCGCCCATTTAAAAACCACCGTGCGTTTATAAGCACTCGCAGCGCACTTCCCGCGAGTGTTTATAAACACCCGGGCATTTATAAACGGTCGGCCAATATGACGGTTAACTGTACATTTTATTCCATAAAATCAGCTATTTCCTCTTGATTATACCAGATTTGGTATAAAGTATAAATTGACACAACACACCACTACTTAGTAATGAACATGAGAAGCAGAATCTGTGAAATACGATGCTTTAATTGGTGAAAATCGTGAAAAATAGATTTTCTGACAACTGACCCCCACCTCCTGAAAGTGTCATTGCTAAAAAATGTATACGTTGGGGGTACACTCTGCGCTAATACCGTGAGGGGGTGGATATAGTGATGGTCAAATTGTATGCGGCATTTGTATATTCTATGTGGCATCTTTTTTGTACACACGATTTAGTGCACAAAACCTATATACAATCCAGGAGCGCTGTCAAATATCCCACTTCCTAGGTAAGTTCTGCAGAAATTTACCTTACAAAAATGACTAAATTGTAGATTATTATATACTTAACTAAACTGCGTCTTTATATTGCGAATTCATATGAAGTTATGCAATGTAATTCGCAGTTTTATGGGGCTGGTCCCTTTGCTATTCTGCCGTGAAAATCCAAAAGGCAGTATCTGCTTACTTAACAAGTAAGCCTTTTGGCTTTGCACGGCAGTATACAAGTGAACGAGGCCGACCGCATATAAACGCCCGGGTGTTTATAAACACTCGCCGGAAGTGCGTTGTGAGTGCTTATAAACGTACGGTGGTTTTAAATAGGCGGCCATGTAAAACGGCTGGACCCGTACCTGTTAACAACTAGGCCCACACCTGGAGGGTGCCAGCTCCCCATATCCTCCACTTAACGTGTGTTTACATCATTCACTTGCTTACGACAAGGTGAGAGCTTGTCACCCCTTCTATTTATTCCCCATATCCTCCATTTAACTTGTGTTTAGATCATTCACTTGTTTACGACAAGGTGAGAGCTTGTCACACCTTTTATTTAGTCCCCATATCCTCCATTTAACGTGTGTTTTGATCATTCACTTGTTTACGACAAGGTCAGGGGTGAGAGCTTGTCACCCTTTTTATTTCGCCTATGTATGTTAATGATATGATCATAGGAGAGAAATGTTGCATGAAAGTGGAAGCGAAGGGATAACTGTTGACGATCTTAAACTATGTCTTTTATTATCTGATTATCTGCCGATGGTTCTGTTTTAATAGCTGAGAGTAGATTACATTTGCAAAATAGCCTCGATTCTGTTCATGAATATGGGCAAAGGTGAAAATTATGTGTTCATTTATTCCAAAACTAAGATGGTTACTCAATGTCAGAGGTAGTATAACACTTCTCATATTTAGTTATTATCATTTCTAGTACAAGGGGATGTTCAGGCACCCAACAAAACAGGGGATTGCGAGCACTATTTTCAATTCAGGGTATTGCGTATGAATTGATCGACCCAAACCAGAACTATTATGTATGTTATTTGATATTGGACATGTGTTACCTGTACTATTTTACTCTTGTGAATTATGAGGATTGCACACCGCTGCGGCGATGGAGAGAGTAGCCTACATTTGATTTTTTTATGACTTTTGAAAGTTTCTAAATTAACAACCAATGAAATGGCATACGGGGAACTTGTGAGATTCTCACTGATTTTAGAAAAAAGGTATGCATAGCGTAATACTGGCTAAAAATGGTACATAGAGAATTAGGTCTATTGGTTCAGAAAATGTATGAAATAATGTTACACACTATTACTGCAGATAGTACAATTTTTAACTGTGCTGCTCTAGTAAGAAACATGTTATTTAATTTGGGATTTGGCTATGCCTAGTTACAAATACAGTAGATGTGGTAATTTTTGCGTGTTGAAATTTTCGCGAATTTCTGATTTTGGGACTTTTCTCGAGATTTAGAATTCGCTAATTTTCAGTTTTCTTCAGAAGCGCAATTTTAATAATAATTTTCGTGATATTCTTGAATTCGCGAAATATGCGAAAATTAAAACGTCGCGCATATTGCCAAATCTACAGTAGAATATATTTTATTAGTTCATTTAAGCAGTGATTACGTGATCAATATTTCTATTGACTTTGACTGGTTACAAAATCAAAATCAAAAAGGCGCTATATAAATAAACTAAATAAAAAATAATAACAATGGTTTACTTCAGTAAGTACCAGGTCGAGCTGTTCATTATCATGATTATACAAGAATATAACAAACCACTTTAGATGTCACAATTATTTTCTTTTGGTAACAAGTTTTAAACACAGAATTTCTCTTACAAGATTTTGAATGGCTATGTCCAACATGTAATGTCCTAGGAGAACTATTTCATCGTTTGTTTGAATGTGAGAACACACGTCACATCAGACATGTGTTACCCCGCTATTACACTTTTAGACTAAATATGTTTAAATTGACCCCTCTCTTATCTTCTGAAGAACCATCAGTGTTAAGAAAACTTGCTAATAAAATCTACGTCACTTTGTATATCGGAGTACATTTTCACACACAAAAAAAAATTGTATCGCTTTATTGCATCACTGTTCACGCTTTATCTTTTACCACGCTATTTACGCGTCTAATATGCACTCGTTAATATGTATGCACACATATATAAATCTGTTGCTGAATAAACTTACTTATTGTGTTTCGGGCTTCATAATATCCCAATGTACAGATCAAAGTGTTTAAAAACCTGATAGGTGAATTAGGCATTATGCCCGATATCCATAGCAGTGTGTCCCAATATATCCCTTGATATCATTCGAAAATCTTCTTTCACTCGCCGCTTTTCATAAACTTTATTTCAGCATTCACAAAATTGGTTTGGCTATTCGCGAACTTACCTTCAGCTGAACAGCGAGTACATCTGTCAGACGCCAAGTAGAGGATGATAAACGTTATCAAAAGGCCTACTCTGTCATCCATTTTAGTTCAGTTCACTAGCAACTTTGCCGTGTGTCATCAAAATTCACCATGCCTGCATTCAACAACGATCTGTGACAAAATATATTACACATTTATAAAGACATAAAATCATCAGCAATAAAGCTTCATTTAACGTTGATGCATAGAATCGTAGAGTAAAGGTGCAGGTCTGATATTAAGTCTGAAGATTCATCAGCCAAGTCTACAATTTACACCCCTGGTCACTGTACTTATTTGTTCATTCGTGTGTCATTTCAACTCCACGAGAGCATACAGTCCTGCAGCCATTTCGGCGCATTGAACTTATCGTACATATTGCCATCTCCATCCTACAGGTACTCATTTACACTTGACTATTTAATACATACATTCTAGATTGATTCTGTGGGGCTATCTGTCCTCTCATCATAAAAGTTCGCAACCGTCATTTATAAGGTCAACGCTGGTGAACGTTGCACTATTTTAAGAATGTTAAAAATGCGATGACGTCTCACAATGAACGCTGGTGAGTGCCGGCAGCCGTTCATAATAGTTTGCGAGCGCTGCGATAAGTTGTGCTAAGCTGCCTCACGTTTACGACGTGTTACCACAGTCAAGAATTTGAAGACTGGTCGGACTGCGCTCCCCCACAGTAGGCCCATAGTATGTTTCAATCTATTATGGAGGATTCACAATAATCTTTAAAGTGCTAATCACGTCTATTGTCGTTGGGGATGTGAAAGATAAACGGTTTGGCAATTTAAACGCTCGTCAAAACGCTAACCGAATGTGGATCCACCTTTACTGTATGTATCAAACAAGGAAATAGAACAAAAAAAATATTATATATTTCATCCATACGTGAGAATGAAGCATTTCCATGTTCATATTTCACTTTCGATGACTCCCTTTTACTCACGTTAATTAAATAGCTGCTCATGCCATTGTACACACAAATGGCTCACTATATCCCTCTCACAGGACCACAGGCGGATGACAATTAGTACTAGTAATGTGGTTGCATGATCTAGCTATGTGTTTAATGTCAGCCAGCGGCCAGCTTCTCAGCAAACATGGCACATGACTTTATGGTTTAATGTTGGGCCAGCGTCTGCGACGCTGCCCCAACAATAAACCAACAAGGACTCAACATCCCATGGTTGCTGAGTGGCCTGTAACCATGCGCATTAATGGTCTTTATGATATGCTAAATGTCCTGAGAGCTTCAAGACAGTCCGTAAGCATATACATTATTGAATGGGATATACACGCGACCCAGGGAGTGACATTTGAAAATGTGGATGCAGGCTTTTGCTTTGTGCACTCAATGATTCTGTTTTTTTTGTAACGTAATGTCTTTATTTTATCTTTTGCAACAGTCATCTCATGACTCTATCACTATACCGCCAGCGATTTATTTACATTATGCAATCAATTAAAGAAATAAATTGTTTCTCCGCGAAAAAATATTGCTGTCATTTTTTTAAAATCGAAAAACACCTTTTTTCTTCTGCATTTCAGAACGGCATAACTAAGTAGACTTGACGGGGTTTTTTCATTGACCAACATACAATTTCTATCTCTCTGTTATTCAATAATAATTTGAACCCTATATAATGTTTGTTGTTTGTCTTACATTATAAATATATCATATCCGGCTAGCCCGTTACTGCGTGTGACGTTACTGCCGTGCCCTATTTAGGGCAACTGAATATTTTACAAGTAAGCAGTTAATTCCGTTAAATCACCTGACATATTTTGATAAAACAAAAGTTGAATAGAAAATACAGCTACCCATTAAAATGAGGTATATTGTAGCTTCAATATATTACATTACACTATTTTATTTTTATTTATTATGAGATGGATAGCAATTCACAATTTAACTCCTTCACCGACTTCCCCCTGATAAAACCACTCTCATAAAGTGACCTTTTTAAGGAGGACACCTGAGGTAGGCCTTGGCATAATACAGGTTATAGCTATGCACATGCGCACATCGCACACATTAGGAATGCATGAGACCATTGCGTCCATGTCACTGACCATTCTGTTTGACGATTATTAACCACGCATGGAATAAATTATCTTCATTACACTTAATGCATGTACACGTGTGGATTTTGCATAAATGAGAAATTGGTAAGGGAAGGTAGTTTTCGCATAAATGCGAAATTTTTAAAGGAAGAGTTAAAGTGAATGAGATTTGAGTGTAGGTCAAGGTCGGCTAGAAAAAATAACACTTATTTAGAGAGAGCTATTATCAGTTAAAAACCGAATAAGGACAAAAAAGGCTACTACAATAACATGGAGCATAAAGGGCACAAAAAGCGTCAACAAAATTAGCAAAGAGTCCTTCTTGCTCTTACTAAGAATGAAACACTTGCGTTTCTCTATTTTAGACGTGATTGTGATAATAGAAATAGATCTATATTTTTAATTATATAATCACGGAGAGGCTTTATATGCAAGGGGTGCATTTGTGCATTTCCAGACGTGTGGAAAATAGCATAAATGTTTACCTTAGTTATAGGCCTATATCTTGATATTTCAAAATATCAAGTGCTTTATTTTGTACTGATTGTATGCAGGGACGTGCACAGGGGGAGGGGGGGGGGGGGGTCAGAGTCTGAGAGGAGTCCTGACCCACCCCCTTGAGCTGCAGATTTTTTTAATTTTCCTGCGATTTCCGGGGGCTAAACTCTATATATATATATTTTTCTATATTTTACATATTGACCCCCCCCCCTCTATGACGGAAAGCCCCTGGTATGCATGACTGATTGAATGCATTTAAAAAAAACTGTATTTTGCTATTGATTTATATCTGATTCCAAGTTGAAATACTGTCCTTAGTTTACGTGTATTATGGATTCGCCTGTTGTTTCTAATGTTTCTTATATTTTTATTTTCTTTAATTAAACATGTTATAAAGTGTCTGTAATATTAAATTTTGTGGTCACTTCTACATCTCGTGTACATTAATTTAGTGAACAATTATTGTCCATCCAGTAAACAGGTTGTTTATACCTATTTATTCCCTTTGTTATACATTGTTATAGGTCAATGATAATTAATTATACTTTGTATTGGTTTTCTTCGTGCATTTGTCACAGCATTTATATTAAGGTATGGCATATGAAATACGCATGTATAGGATAAAGCTCGAGCAGCTCTACATTCTGAGCTGTCGAAAAGGCCGAAGCCGAAGACCGAGGCCTTTTCCACAGCTAAGAATGTAGAGCTCCGAGGGTTTTAACTGATCTAAAACACATCCGACCATAATGAGGATTCCTTATTATCAACAGCTTGATCACACCTGACTGATTATAGCACCATAGGCTATTGGATATAGAAAATTGACTATAACCTACGCATTTTGTGCCGCTGTGACATATACACCACATAGACGGTGAATTGGTCACTTCTTGACTATACTCATTTCTGCTACACTGAATAACATCTGCAAAATCAATACTGGTGTTTATACCCACATATATATGATCGAGTATGGCTTTTAATGTAGTAGGCCTGCTATTCCCATTTCAAACATGCATGATTTGTATTTTTAATTGTCTTCACAAAATATACTATTATTTTATATATAGATATTATTTTTCAGCATATTTTAAAAGTATCCATTGGCTTGCCCAGCATGTGGAAGGATGGGACGTTTTTTGTCCCTGGAAATATGACTCCGTCACGTCATATTTTTGGAAAGTGACCACGAGTATAGAGCAGGAACAAAAAGTTCAATAATCAATTTGGCGGTTTATTTAAGGCAAATAAACTGCAAGTGTGACAATGGTATTATATATCAGGATTTTTGAATGAATTCGCAGATGAAAAAGTGACCATGTAGGCCTACACTTTTATTTTACTGTTCAGTCACGGCTTGCTAAACATGAACCTTTGAATTTAACCGCCCGTGGATCTATCTATAATGCCACAGGAAATTCTGCATTTTCTGCCTTTGCCCAACACCGCATGTCGAAAATCCTCAGAAAATCACTCCATCAGACGTAGACCTACAACTCAGTGACATATTTCGTGATGGAGTCGTGGAATGTCTGATGCAGAAATCACGGGGCTTGTTGGGATTTAAAAAAAGATGGTCAGAAAGTGGTCTTATAGGTGCATTTTGAGTATTAGGTGGTAAAAAACGCGTTTTAGCACAAGATACTATATGACCATGCTTCTGTCACTCATCTTCCTCCGCAAGGCCCGCTACTGCCGACGTCGCAGTCGGAGCCTTGCTGGAATGATGTGGTTTTCCGCCTATTTGGTGAGGGGGGGGGGCTCAGCGTGAAGACTCCGAAGTGTATCTCATGAATATTGATAAGTTCCGAAAAGTCCGACCAATCAGGTGCGATCTAACAACATCAGATGTCTCTCTGATATTATCTGACCCGGCGCCATTTTTGTTGTCATGGGGGAACGTGTCTTTTTGTTGCTCTTTTAAAAAATGGTCTCACAGTCCATCGTGAGATATATATTCAACAACGTGATCTTACTAATAGCCTTATCCAGGAAGCCAAGAAAGACTACTATCATCATAAGCTTTCATTTCCCAACCAGAAAGATCTGTACACCGGTGCTAATGAACTTTTACATGCACAAAGCAGAAAGTATATTCATCTCAGTACTCTAAAGACGAACTACCTGATAAATGTGCCTCATGCTTCCAAAATACAAAAAATACATTCACCACTGACTGGAACGGGAATTAAAGTACACAGAAGTTAGCGCAAAAAGATCCACACCCAGCTTATTTGTTTGTATAACACTGCCAGCAAATGAGGAAAACATTGAGAAGCTTTTAATATCGTCTAAGCCAAAAACTGCGATATCGACCCGGTAACATCACACCTACTAGGGCAATGCGAGACTCTGGTAATACCAACACAATAGTAACTCCATTATTAAAACAAAATCTACCTAAAACAGTGATTAGTTGTAAAACTACTGACCTGTATCAAACCTCTCTTTTGTGTCAACAACGTAACAACCTTCAAGAGCCTTTGAAATCAGCCTACAAACAGTACTGTACACTCCGAGCATTAGGGTTCTTTCGAGTGAAACACATAAGGAACCTTTGGCGGGTGCCATCTAGAACCTTTTGATGAGGTTCTTTAAATGAACCCTTACTTGTAAGTTATTTGATTAATTAAAAGGTTCTATAAATAGTTGTTAAATAAATATTTTATTGAAAGGTTCTCCATAGAGTTGTTCATTCCGAATCTGTTTTGGGGGTTCGTACTTAGAAAGGTTCTTAGTGGTTATTTTTAAAGTTCTCTAAATGGCTATTCCCCTGGAAGCAAGTTGTCTTGGTTATTTTAAAGACTCGTTGCCTACGCATATTTGAAGGTTCTTCAGATAGATCTATAAAAGAACCTTTAATCATAAACGGTTCTTCAAAAGGATCTTCCAACTGGGTAAATTTAAGGGTTCCATATATTTCGTCCAATCAATATGCTGTAAGGTTCTTAAAGGTATTTAAATGTTAGTACAATATTTATTTGATATAGGGGTCTTAAAATACATATCCAAGCTAACACAAAATATGTGTATAACATTATAGAATGTCCGCCCAACATCTGTCGACATGGTCCAACATTGTACAATATGATACAAATGTTTTGTGTTTACTGTCCCGACTTATTTCCAAGTAGCCAATGTCATGGCTATCATAAAAAAACGAAACCATGAGATTTTTTGCAAAAAATCACGTTGGCACAAATGATACGTGAATGAAGTTAATCTTTGTTTTAAAATATTTTAGTATCAATGCTTAGTACACAGCGGTTTAGATTTGAATAACCTTCACTAAGAAAAATCGTATATCGACAAGCATTATTGTTCATACTATAGGAGCTATAATAATATTATCATAAAGGAATGACAAGGTAACAGTTTAGTATATATAATATATTTAAATCTCAAATTGTACAAGTACATTGGGTATCAGCCATGTTCAACGTCCAAGGGTTTTGAGAATATATCAGACCCTTGGACGTTGAAGTTGCTGATTTATATTGCATTTATATTATGTTTTCATTAAGATGTAATTATATGAATTATAATTATACAAAATAAAAGTATGAAAGTCGTACCCAATTCGGAGGTTCCAGCTTTGAAGATATAAATATCTGGTGACACCAACCATCGAAAACGGAATGAATCATCATTCTGGTGACATTCCCATTACAATATGGCGACAGCAACAAATGAGGACGGAATGAGACATTCTGGTGACATTCAAATTACAATCTGGTGACACAAACCATTGAAAATGGGATGAGTCATTCTGGTGACATTCCCACACAATCTGGTCACACAACAGTTGTTGCTGTAACCAGATTGTAAAGGGAATGACACCAGAATGACTCATTCCGTTTTCAATAGTTTGTGTCACCAGATTGTAAAAGGAATGTCACCAGAATGACTGCTTCCATTCTGATTGGTTGCTGTCACCAGATTGTAATGGGAATTTCACCAGAATAACTCATTTCGTTTACAATGGCTTGTGTCACCAGATTGTAATGGGAATGTCACCGGAATGGCTCATTCCGTTTTCATTGGTCACGGTCACCAGATTGTAATTGGAATGTCACCAGAAAGACTTGTACCCCTCTAAGCGGTTGGTGTCACCAGATTTTAATAAGGATGTCACCACAATGACTCACTCCGTTCTCATTTTCTGCTGTCACTACATTGTAATCGGAATGTTACCAGAATGACTCATTTCTTCTACAATGGTTTCTGTATCAAACTTGTAGTGGGAATGTCACCAGAATGACTCATTCCGTTTTTAATATTAGGTATCATCAGATTGTAAGGGGAATGTCACCAGAATGTCTGATTCCGTTTGCAATGGTGCAATGTGTCACCAGACTGTAATGGGAATGTCACCGGAACCACTCATTCCGTTTTCAATGGCTTGTGTCATCAGATTGTAATGAGAATGTCACCAGAACGACTCATTAGCTTTTAATAAACAATCTAAAAAGATGCCATAGGAAGAAAGTGAGTTAAAGTGCACACTATTTGTAATACGCCACCATATCAGCATAAAAATATAAGATATATATTTGCATATATATATAATCTAATATTAGTTTGAATGTATTATTTGTCGGAACAATACAATCGCACACAAAACGTAATGCATACATTGATAAGTGCGTAAAATATTTCAATTTACGTATTTGGATCACACTATTTCAATCACTACAACAGAATAGTACCACATATGAAATACACTCTTTGCACGAGTTTGCGCGTGAACATTAGTCTGAACAATTCAGCTTTGGTCGCTGTGTGGCGTGCTGTTATTGAAAAGTGTGTAACATTAGTCTAAGCAAAACAGTTCGGCTTTGGTCACTGTGCGGCGTGTTGTTATTGAAAAGGGTGTATGTTATACTGGAAGAAAAAACAATCCCGAACTTAAGGAGAAAATGAAGAAGTTTGAAAAATCATGAAACCTAAAAATAAAACAGAAAGAACATAAAATAATTTTGAGGGTTAGGGTTCGCAGCCTCAACAGCGACGTTTTCTTTATACTATCTCACCTTATCCATATTGTCATCATCGTCATGTACAATATATTTCGACACAGGGAACAACAAACACCTGACAGATTTGGTGTCTGGATTCTCTCAGGAATTCTGCACTGCACTCGTGGCAGTCCATGCATTTACTTATTGTGATCCCATCAGTGCTTTTAAAGGAATCTGGAAGATCAAACCCATTAAAACAATGCAGACAAACCATATATTGCAGCCTGTGCTTACGCGACTTGGGAAACGTGGGAAGCTGCAAATGATACTAGCTTTGAAGCCTTCACAAATGTGTATTAAAAATGGCATAATCAACAGCAGAAACAACCGTTGATCTTAGTAGCCTGTCACCTTGCCAAAAAGCCTTCGCATACCATATACGAAGAGCCGACTATCAGACGGTTATTTGGAGAAATGCTGATACGACAGTGCCGGAGGACTGGTCCCTCCTGTTGTTGATGGTCATAGCTGGACTTTAGAAGATGGAGTGCACGGTATGATCTTCATTACCTTCCAACTATTATGGTAGAGGAAAGCTTTTTGGAAGAGGAAAGATCTGATATCAGTGATGTCGAGGAAGAAGTAGGTGAAATGTGCTTTATCAGAGTGATCGAGACGGCTAATAATTATCTAGGGACATGCTCAGGTCTAAAATCTAGGTCTAAATCTAATTATTGACAACCATGTCAAAAATAAGAAATACGGGAATTTCGTCTCTATATCTAGCCTAACTGGTAAGTGCGCAGCACAAAAATTTAAAAACTTTTGAAGTTTCAGTCTATGGACTTGTTTATTAAGGGGTGACAGTTAACTCGTACCCATGTCAACTCGCCCCATGTCAACTCGTACCCATGTCAACTCGTACCCATGTCAACTCGTACCACAAGTGATGTCTACTCGTACCCAACACGGCAGGTATCAGATGATGGTACGAGTTGACATCTCTTATCACACAACAGATGTCAAATCGTACCCATGTCAGCTCGTACCACTCAAGAATGTTAACTCGTACCATCATTAGATGTCAACTCGTACCAAAGTTAATTCCGGAGGATAATGAATGTTGGTTATATATAAGAGCCTGTTTGAATGTGATATCTAGTAAACTGTCGTGTGATTTTAGCAAATTAACCATCTTTTTTTATATACCTGTATATATACTCTACCATTTTTATGACAAATAAGACTTTTCTTTATGTCAATAAAATATCTGTCTGTATGTCTGTTACCTTTTTGTTTCTTTGAAACTCGAAGGCCATAGAGGGGTTCGAACCTGCGATCTCCAACTTTGCAATGCACCATGGCCCGCCCTGTACATGGATAGGGTTTTACATAATGTTGCCTATGGGTCACTAAGAATCACAAACAGAATGGATGTAACCAAAAACACTTGAGAATTATTTGTGTTTAATGCACTGAATTGTTTATGAATTGATAATTTATGAAATTAAATTTCAACTATTCGTGGAGCTAATTTCCCGGAGCAAACTATTTGGTTCTGATGTGTCACTTCAAAAGGTATAGCAGCTAAGGTGAATGAACTTTTTATCATTGTCACTTTATGTCCGTTTTAATTTTTCACTGGCTTGTCTGTAGGATCATTAAGAAACTGAAATTGAAACACTTCGATGATCATGTTAATAGACCGTTTGACTGCAGCTTAGATGTGGGGTGTCAAAGGTTAATCCCTTCACTACAAATTGTGCATGTGTTGTCGCCATAATTGCAATGATTGCTACGAAAACACACCATTGCTTAAGCCGTTATTTTCTCACATGTGACTGATCAATCTGGTACCCTTATCGTAGTAATTGTCACCAGCTAACATTACGTAACGTCGTATGTAGGCTTAAGCATAATGGCATTGTCACTAATTAGGGCGCTAATCACTTTGACCCTTCCAGTCCTGGTATTTATGAAATGTCACCTAAAAACATAACATATAATATCTCAAAGTTGCTTTGGATTCATTAATTGTCGAATGAGGACCTGTACACAAACTCATGTTTCGTCTGAGAATGATTGAGGTAACATACAATTTGCATTGAAATGATGCTGCAAAAAATAGTATAATTCATGATGATGTAAGAAGTAATTATTTACGGATATAATTATGTTTCTGCTGGTCTGACAGTTAGTATTGTGATAATACCCTATTAACCATCTCCATTGCCATCTAAGTAATTTTTAAAAGCCCAAGACATCGCACTTCAGTGCCGGAGTCATTCATATCTTTGCTATCACAGCTTAAACACATGTTAAAATTAAAACAAAAAAAAACATTTTTTGCCTGGAGGCATTAAATTGTCACCGCTCAGTAACAATTACCATCACCCTTCTTGATTTGTGATCACTATGACGCAACGCCGTAAATAAACATAACGACATTGTCTGGGCGGGGGGCAACCGACCATTGCGGCTCATCCCATTTGACATGCCTGGCTCAATAATTTAATTAAGTGTTATTTGACCACTAAAATAGAAGTTACAAGTTATGTATAACGTACATTCATTATCATCCAGAATATTATGCTACAAGGTGACATCTAATTGATGGTGCATGTACGAGTATCGACATCTGTTGTGTGGTAAGAGAAGTCAACTCGTACCATCATCTGATACTCACCTTTTTGGGTACGAGTTGACATCACTTGTGGCAACTTGTGGTACGAGTTGACATCTATTAGTGGTACGAGTTGACATGGGTACGAGTTGACATGGGTACGAGTTGACATATATTGTGTGGTAGTAGTACCATCATCTGATACTTGCCTTTTTGGGTACGAGTTGACATCTTATGGTGGTCCAAGCTGACATCACTTGTGGTACGAGCTGACATCTATTGGTGGTACGAGTTGACATGGGTACGAGTTGACATGGGTACGAGTTGACCGGTATTCATATTAAGAAGCCAAAATAAAATCACCGATTTTTTTATGATTTTAGACCTGGGCATTCCTCTTTGACTTCTTGACTGTAATGTCTCCTTTAGAAAGACTATACTATAATGCTATTATGACAATAATATTCACCAGAGTGAATTACCAATATTCTTGCCGACTTATTGCTATTCTCATGAGTCTGAAACAGTCTTTCTTTTTCATAAAATATATCACCGCCATTTTCAATTTCTGTACTATAAAATATCCTTTTAATCACAATTTCCATCTTGTATTCTTGGGGCAATAAAATTTAACATCGGCTGCAGAACAATAATATGTTGTGCAAGATAAACTGATGGTAAAATATACATATTTTGGATGTATTGCAGCCAGTAAATGGTCATTTAAAACCGATATTTCTAGCTCTTTTGATTAAGTAGGCCTTTATCATGTGTGACCCGCCTAATGTTTATTAAGGAAAGGCAGTGGCGGACCCAGGGCGGGTGGGGGGGGGGGAGGGTCACAGGAGGCGTGCACCCCTATTTTCGCACCCCTTTCAAGCACCGGTATCACCCGAGCGGTATGGTACATATAACACTGAATCCATGAGATCAGAACGCTATAGTTTTAAAATAATGTGATTTTTTGCTATTTTGTGACCATCATCTTTTATTTCACACAGAATATTTTAATTTAGCAATCGAAAATAGGCTTAACAAATTACTTGACTATTAAAATATAGGAGTTGCCATAAAAATCATGCTTCTAAGTTGATTAGGAGGCATGATATCTTCAACTATGCCTTTCGGAACTTCTCTGTGATTTTGATAACGGCCATTTTGAAAATGTTTTTTTGACAATTTCCTCTCGATCAATGAAATGTTAACAGCCCGATTCTGACTTGGGATATGTGCCTGAACAAAATGATACCACGCAATGGGAGTCCTGGTGATATTTGTAGTCACAAATCACAATTTCAAAGTGTGTAAAGGTAAAGTATGTCATTTTTTGTCATTTTTTTTTGGACGCCATCTTGAATTACACAAAAAGTATTATAATTTAGCAATTGAAAATAGTTTCAACAGATTCCTTGACCACATAAATGCAAGTGATATACACCAAAATCGTCTTTCTAAGTTGATTAATTGGCAAGATATGCTCAATTATGAATTTATAGCGAGTTCGGTAATTTTGATGGCGGCCATTTTGAAAATCGGCCATATTAGCAATTTCGTCCCTACAGATCACTTGTTAACCCTTTCACTACTGGCAGTAATGTCCCCCCCCCCCCCAGTACCGGGCCATATTGTATGACGTCATATTATAATTAGGCCGTCGTGGCGACAGCCCACGTACTTTAGTGTACACCATTTAGGCCGTCGTGGCGACGTCCAACGTACTGTTTACAGGCTGATTCTGACCCAGGAGATGTTCATGAACAAAATCAAGCACTCATAGAGGGTCCTGAGGAGGGGGGGTGCACGATACCCCCCCCCCCCCCCTCCGGGCTCATGGACTAAAAAATTCAGGAAAACAACACAGCAGATATACACTTTATGTGTTACTCATTTTTTATTTAAAACCTCTATTCAATACATATTGTGTATGCATGTCTGCTACCACGCCAAAACAATACATCAACCCTATGTGGAGTTATTGGTGGTCCAGCGTCTGTGACGGTGGCCTGATATTATTCCAACAATAGGTCAATGTGTCGTGTTCGCTGGGTAAACCAACCATATATCACAGCCGTGAACACACGAGAATACAACAATAATTATATCACAATCTACATTCAGGTTGGATGAAGATTATACAATAATGATTATGTCCAAGGAATTATACGTGGACAGTGTCCATAATAATGAGATCAACTTTCTAAAAATATATATTATACGGCCACTGCACACAGATGAATTTCAAACTAGGATAATTTCAACCTCGTCAAGTGTGTATTCTCTCTGTATAAATTATAGGCATATGAATTGGTAAGCCTGAAAAGTTAGCACAGTATGCATCTTAAATTGTATATATCATAACACATCCGCACGAAATTATAATGAGTTGTTTCTATAATGTGGGTATGCATCTATGAAATGATAAAAAAAAAATTAAAACACAAAAATTAAAATCACTCACTGTGGATTTCATTTGAATGACTTAAAAAATATAATGGTGAGGATAGACACATTAATTAAATGTGTGGCTTTCCGTGGTTTATTGGCTGCTTACATCGTAACTGTTAACCCTTTAAGCCCTCATGATGCTTTAGCATCATTTTACATCCCTGAATACAGGCTTTATTTTCCTACAACTAGGGGTTTTAAAAAGAAAATTTCCAAGTAGCTGGTTTACAATACATGGCAATTTTCTTAAATTTTTCACCCACTCCAAATCATCTTTATCCACTACAAGTCGAGAATTGCGACAGCAATTCGCGGCTTGTAGTGGATGAAGATGACAATGGTAAATTCAGGCTTGAAAGGGTTAAAGTTTTTATGTAAATTTAAAATTTATGATAAAATACCCAAATAAAATTATTCTGCGTCCAAAAATATATACATGTATATGAATTTCAATGTTTGAAAATGAATTAATAATATAGTGATAAAAGGCACCAATACTTTTCCACAACCCAATAAATAGATAAAATCAACAGAAATTGAAAATAATTATAACATAATCATTTCAAAACAAAACGCAACAAAATGGATGATAGATCCAAATGTACAAATGATATAAACATACGGTAGTCAATAATCCTCACAGCAAATAAAACAAGATGTGACAATTCAGCTATGGTGACAATGAGAGTATAATTATATTATAAACATATTTATTCTTCAGCATGTGTTCTCTTTTTAAGCATTTGTTCAACTTGGGTAAATCGCTTGTGATGATGAAACAATGATCCATTGTCTGAGAAACTTTGATTTTTAATAGTTGTGTATCTTTTTTTCATTTTAAGGTGGCAGCTACATACTTTACAAATTTTAGATAATTTTGGGATAAACGTGATATACAATAAAATAAACCCATGGAAAATCCAATTATTATAAGTTAGGTTTATTTTATCTGCCTGCACCACAAATAACTACTAAAAATCTTAACTTATGTATAAATATTGCAGCATGTTAATTACTTGATATATACACGTCCAAAAAATCTACTGTGTCCAAACTTCTCCACCGTAACCTTTCTTCTGAATTTGACAAATACCTCCAGGTGATTATAAGGATGCTGGTCATTATTGGAAATTCGTGCAAATGTAAAAACGTGGAAATAACACATTGCGCTATGATTACAATTTCAGCTATTATAACTCAGAACAGCCACCTAAATATGTACCTCTCTAGTGAACGCAAAACATGAGCAAGAAATAAAAACATTGAAAAAATAACTCAATTTTCATATAGAACATATTATATTCAGTAGCTATGTGTGATTGATATAATACTTTAATATTTAACCCCTACAACGCTGAATTAATTTTGTAAAAAAACAAGGGGACTAAAGGTTTTTTTTCAATTTGAAGTCTTCATAAATGTCTTATATAGCTCTTTCTGATTCATTTGAATACCTATGTTATGGGTCTATGGTTATTATAAATATGTTTACTCTTACAGTGCGTGGATCGACTTTAGACGTCAGAATCTGACGTCTACAGACCTCTATCCCCGCGCTGTAAGGACTAAAGTCGATCCCCGCGCTGTAAGGGTTAATGGTCACTTAATGGGAAAACCCACGTTCAAAAGGCAAATGATGACAAGAACGCAACACTATTTTATCGTTGCCACAGCACACCAAGGCGGACATGAAGGCGAAGGTGATAAGTTTCACACTGGTTGAAAAGTTGAATTTCACGTCTGTTCACGTGCCGACGTCGCCTGTGTTTTATCACTCGCATTGATCTGTTTTGTGGTTCAGAAGGTCCTATCTGGCTATTATTTGACTTGCTAATAGACGTGATACTTTATAATACAACAATGTGATAAATGATTCAATACATTGGATTTTTTAGTTTCCCACGATGTGTGTACCCGCTGTTGGCTTAATGTTGAGTAAGCGTTGAAGATGGAGAGCCATCATTAAAACAACATTGGGTCAAGATATAGCGTTTCCTGGGAGCTATTTATCTGTATGCCGGGTTTATAATGGCAGGTAATAGAAGTCTGTCCTATTGTGAACGAGGCTAAACATAATACATAGAAATATCCTCAGTCTCAGTATGTATAAAATAGAACAGATGGAAATGAGAGAAATGTTAAATAAGGCAATATTTATGGATTAAAAAGTGAATCAGAGAGTGATTGTCCCATACAAAAAATTAAACAACTCAACTTTATGTTACTCAGACACTGACTGTAAAGATGGATTTTTCTCAGATACTGCCACATACATCAGGTTAAAAATGTACACAAAATCTGTTGGCGCAGAATAAATTTCACATTGTAAAAAGCCAGTGACATCAGGTGGATTACTTTTTAGATATAAAATCATACATAGGCGATGCTTAGAGAACGGCTGTTAACTTGTGAAATACAAAAACAATGGATAATAGTCAGCATTATGTTACTGATACATGTAGTGGCAATCAACACAAGATTATTGTATCTTTACTTAAAACTGATTCCAGATGGAAACTGAGATATGTTGGTTATGCTATGTATACATGACAGAGGCATCTCAGTTTTTATGACACCAAAATTAGCTGAGTATAAACTTTCATGCCCTCAGAGATATGTGTATGCTGGAAGGCCCATCTTGATATAGTCATGTCCATCAACCAACATTGCCATCAGCATAATACATATTACATGGATAAATGGCAAATTGTATAAAAAAAAATTGTCACTAGTAAGATAAATTTACTGCTCATGGGTTTAATCTAACCAGCCCTTAAATACCATACACACATGTACCATACAGTAATATTTAGTACAGCTCTATAACTGTCATCAGTGAACATACGTCGCACATATCATACAGTCTCTTTCAGATGAATAAAATTGATTCTGTCGTTTGTTTACTGCCGCATTACATTTTCCATTTATTTAAATCTCACATTGCTGATGCAATTGCTAGCCTCAAATGAATGAAAAATACCCTCACATTAAAAAAGTGGACAAATATAGTGCACGACAGATAAATATAATGTATAATAGAGAAAGATATGTGTTACCATTATTTTGACACATATCTATCTATGTTATACATTATAATAAAGATTATAATAAAAAGGCTTTATTGACTGTTTGCATGACATAATTGTCACTTATTTATTTCTATGTTTTATAATGCGACGCTGATCAGTTATATTTTTTGGTTGTCATTATCCGATGAATTTGAACAATGTGTGTGCACCAAGGAAAACTGTCGGCCACAGCGGGATTCAAACCTGATATCCGAGGAATTTGAGTCAACCATGCTACCAATGTTTTATCCTGACAATTATAATATATAGATCTACTACAATAAACAACAACTAGTTCATCCAAATGAATATTTGCTTTGTACATTAAGTACTCAAACAGATACAAGATGTGTAGTTCCCTTAACTTTAGTATTATCTATATTCATTTTGTGCATATGAGCAAAAAACTATAAACAATAGCATAAAACACATGACACAATTCTAAAGCATGCAAAATATTGACAAACATGGTATTTATTCTTAGATACCCAAACAAGACCCCTGTAAAATAATACATTAGAACAGCATTGCTTTGGTGTTCTGTAAACATTTAAATGCTGACACAACATAAAAACAAAATTGAGCCGTATGTTTTATTTTAATGGGAGATTAAGCTTCTATAGTTCTTACAAATACAATATATATATATTATATTATGTTCAGCATCTTGGTGATTGCAATTCTATGTTCCATATTCAGACATTCCATATTGAGTTAGAACTAAGTGTTTATATCTGTCAATTACAAAGGGTAGTATGTATTACTTCATCTGTAGTGATTTATTATCAGTGTTATATCCCCCCCTCCCCCCAAATAATACAATACACAAATGGAACATTACAATACTCTAATCAATACTGCATCAATACTGCTCGGGGACAGGTTCGTCTTGATTCTGAGAATAGAAGAATTGTGATCCAGTGATCACAATAAATGTTGTCATCTCAACTAAACCTCTTTAGTATTTGCTCACCGAACTCACTATTGGCTTGTTTATCTTTATTTGTTCGACATAGTAGTTGCCATTTGGATTCAAATGGTTTCCTTCTCAAGATGACAACATACAAAATCTTAGACGTGGACAGGTAGAAAATGATATATCATTATCAACTATTTGAAGACAATAGACTTTAATACATTGTATTTCACATATAATTTTAGTGATTACAGCCAATGCTTAACGTGACTAGAGGCCAGTCTAAATTGTAGTGCTGTGAATATGAGGATTGAGTGCATGTAAAATTAGCTAAAATTGTTTTCTACTTATATGAAAGTGACCCATTTGACCTCCTAGTTCTAGAGCATCACACAAACCATAAATATGACTACACTTGTATTTAATGCTAAAAAAGTACATCTTAACCACTATAACCCAGCAAACATGAAACATTTACCCAATGCTGTTTCAATGTTGGTGCAACATGTCATGTTTGCTAGAAACACATCTTACTAATCCCCCAACCTTATTGAACATTGCCTGTTAGATTTCTTTATAACACTGCCTCCTGACAGGGTCATTGGTGTGTAAATAGCACCATAACCAAAATTAAATTCAGGTGAGAATTGTTAATAATAAATACTTTTTCAACCCTTTGAGCGCCAGATTAAATATTCCTACTTTCAGCCCGCTTGAAATTGGGTCCCGCTACAGCAAACCATTACTTCACTCGTGAGAATCATCATTTGATATGCTTATAAAAAAGATAGGAACTATTAGAGTCATAACTAGCCATCAAAGTGTTCACACACCTCCGCCATTAGTGTTATATATGGCCATGTATCTGATAGTTAGTTCCCGAGTTATCATGCAGTGGATTTTTTATTATATTACTGTTGAGCTGTCATAGCTGTTACTATTAAGGTATCATAGCTATTATATAAACTTTCTAATATCATTATTTATATGAACCCATATTTTTCATTCATTCCATCTCTAAATGAATACAAATTGCAAAAAGAAGATAACCCTTTAAGCACTGTATCAGTGCTCCATATGGCTTATTTTCAATAAAAAATTAGAGGCCTACAAGACAAAATGGTTTTACCTTTGAAATAAGTACCTTCTTTAAAATTGATATTACAATTGGTTTGTATGTATGTACTTCTTTAAAAAAATCAATAAATTTGAGGTGAGTATTGCGACAGAAAGCTGGCGGTGTAAGGAATACCTGGGTGCTTAAAGGGTTAAATAGTGAGTCTCGCAACTTTCATCAACCAAGTCATGAATCTGCACAGTAATCATTGCTATGTAACTACTTAAAATAATCAATTGTTCAATAAATTGTATTTTATGATGGTCACACTTCTAGCATTACAAAATTGTAAAAATTTGTAAAAAATGTTTTCTGTCTCAAATCTGTATTTATACCCTGGTTTACAAATTCAAGTACAGCTTGAAAAAGGTTGACTAGTGTCAATAAATGGTACAATATTTTAGGTAGATGAACATTTGGAAATTAAAATGATTTGTGATCATCACAAAATAGCAGGAAAATTATACAATCAAAAGTGACAATCACACCCCTTTAATACCATGGTAACACATTACTGAGGGTGTTTTTATCTATCATATCACAGTCTGCTTTTGCAATAATTAAAAGGCAGATTAAACATTATTCTGTAAAAAATGCTGATGAATAAAACATAAAGACATAAAAATAAAATTGAAGCACCACTAAAATTCAGTTTAATAAAAGTAACACTTGCAAGCCAATTATATCGACCTATTAAAAATTGACCCAGAAGCCCATAGTTCTTGTTGGGTCTAGTGTGGGTGACCTAGGCTCAGCTAGTGCTTCCTTCAGATTCTGCAGACCTACTGACTGGGAGGTGATAGATTCACCTGTCACTGTTTCCGGGGATCTCAACTTCTTCTGAAAAGAAAACATAGCAATATAATCTGATTTATCAAATGCAAGTGGAAAACGCTTTTCTAACATTTTGTCCGATGAGAAAGGCTGACACTTAAATATCTAGATTAGTAAAATAAAGTGACACCAACATATGATGCATTACAGGTACGGGTACAAAACATTGGTATTTTTGGAAGCTCAGGGTACTAAAAAACAGGTAAATGTATTTTGTGAATAACTACATTTAGTTGGCGTTCACATTTTGTAACATTTTCTCCAACAGAAGAGAAGTCTTCGCAGGACCGGACAACTGGTGGTGTGCAAATTGGCATTAGGTTCGAATTTGCAAGGTGGCGACACATTTTTTTGTGTCACAAGAAATCACTCTGTGTAATGCATCATATAGTGGGAATTTGTTTAGCCGACAGCTAGTACCTTCTGCATTTTGCATCGACGTTTGCGATTGGAAGTGTCAGAATGCTGGACGGCAGGTTTTGGTTGGGGTGGAGTTGGCTGAGGTCGGTCTTGTAGCTGTGGCTGGTCGGGGTTGATGAGTCTGCCATACAGGACAAAATAGATGAGTATCACACAACACTATACAACATACCGTACACCAGAGATACACACTTCCATACAATACAAACTGTAATTCGTGAGCCAAAAAATGGTAATTTAACCCATTGTACTGCTAAAGTGTTCGTGGCTAATTTTCATTCATTTGAAGCTGGAATTGTTTACACAATTTCCAGCTTCAAATGAATGAAAAACTAGATTTTCTATGAAAAATAGACATAAAGTCATAAATGGTGGACAAACAATAAAACAGCATTTGGTCTATGTCTCGTGTTTGATTGGTGGTCATGATGGGTACCGTTGAAATAATCCATAAATAACAACAATCTACAATTTTGTATGCATGTTTGGAGCACTGCTACTATATTCAGCTAAGGGATCCGATAATTCATCATAACATCATAATGTGTTGGGAGAGTCTAATTTTAAAAGTAAAAAAATATAAAAGGTATTTAACCTCCATTTTGAATTAACCAACATAACTTATATTTGCACTCTCTGCGACTTCTCCGCAGCTGCTGTGATCAAGAAAAATAATTAAATATGAAATCAAACAATTTGTCAAATTACAAAAAGTGCTACATGTATTTCCAAAGATATGGAAAATACGCTGGTATTTCATTTGAAGATTGAAGAGATGAACAACAATTTGTATTTGGTATTAGTTCTATGCAAGGGGTCATTATATGTAGTACATGAAGTTACACAGTTAAAGATCTACAGTAATCAAATGTACTTCCTACAAAGCTATGTGGTGAGAAATCTATTCTAGAAAGTATCTTTGTCTAGATTGAAATATGTAATTATTATATATCTAGGTGAAAAGCTGTACATTTCAGTAGCTGCCAAACTCCCAATTCCATAAATTCCATTTGACTGCTTGAGGAAATGACATATTTTTGCGATTAACACTTACTCGTGTATTAGTGTATTTATGTGTACCTAGACAAATAAATTATTTTATTGTGCATAGTATTAAGCATTTTTATACATGTATGTCCACATACATTTAAACGCTATAGTGCATACATCCTAGCATGTGTCTTAAGCTTAGCCAAGAAAGCACTAATTAAAACCCTTCTCTCTGGTTTATGCTATCAATGGTAGGGGAAAAAGTGACAAATCTTCTTCACTGTGTTGATGTAAACTAACTGTTAATATTCAGATATTTACCATTTTTTTATCTACATATTGTGCATTTCACAAAAATAGAAAATCCATGGAAAGTGATATCTATTTTGTGTGGTGTTTCGTGCATTCACAAAATAATATGTACTTGAGATTCCAAGGGTTCATAATGCAATTTCATAGAGAAATGCATCCCTTTAATGCCAAGTGATGAAAAGCAAAATGAAGTCATTCAGAGTGACATACCATGCACATTTGAAAGAATTCTCCCATAGCCACCAACTGTCTTAGACTAGAGAACATGAATGGAGTTAATGAGAGAAAACCTCAAACATCATATAAACATGCAGATCTCTAGGCACACAGAAAATATTTCAATAAAAAGATGTTGTCTGTGTCTTATCTAGTATATGTAGTACAAACATCTGACACGGCAAAAAAAAGTGAAAATGAATAGGCATAGATCTTGACATTGCAAAGGTTTAACCCTTATCGTGCTAAGGTAATAGATTTTAATTTCTAATCACCTGAGGTTGTGTCTTGCTACCGCAATTCACAACCTCAAGTGGTTGAAAATTACTCATATTTGCCAGAATTTGAGACCAAACATTTATAAAAGTTAATATTAACTTGAACAGGGATTTCATTCTCACTAACAGGTTTAGTAACAGGTTTATTCGGATAATATAATAGCCGAACTGGCTAATACAATGATGTATGGGGGAGGGGGTCTTATATAACTTTGTTCCCATTCAAAACGGTTTTCGGTGACGTCACTGCCTTTCCCAGAATTGTCGTGATCAGCAGGAAAAGGGTTAACCCTTGAAGCGCTAACATTTGTACATCTTGAATTAATCGTCAAATTTGATGTTCATTTCTCCTTTAAAACTATCTTGTTTGAGTACAAATAAAAGGGCTGTAAACGGCTATAGACGTGATCAGCACTTCAACCCTTAAAGCGCTGAATAAATAAAGTTTTTTTCAACTTGAAATTACCATAACTGTCTTTGTCACCTCTTTCTGATTTATTTGAATACCCTTGTTATTGGTCTACGGCCATTATTGATTTTTTCACTCTTACAGTGGGGGATCGACTTTAGTCATCAAAATCGTCTACAGACGTCAGATTCTGACGTCTAAAGTCGATCCCCGCGATGTAAGAGCTAAAACCATCTCAAACT
Organism: Flabesymbios commensalis; assembly: GCA_964017125.1. NCBI lineage: Eukaryota > Metazoa > Annelida > Polychaeta > Terebellida > Flabelligeridae > Flabesymbios > Flabesymbios commensalis. Next base: position 56,317,910 of record OZ024902.1, on the reverse strand, counting down.
TTGATCCATCGTGAGGGTTGAACCTTTACAGCGTAAGATTAAAAATAATTGTAATGGCCGTAGACCCATAACATAGGTATTCAAATGAATCAGAAAGAGATGACTAAGACATTTAGGATGGTTTCGAATTGATTAAAACCCTTCGGTCTCCATGACTTATACAAAATTGATTCAGCATTGTAAGGGTTAAAGAGCTAAGATTCAGGTTATTATGATCATGCATGCAGGATGATGAAGGCTAAGGGTACAATTTCAATTTTGAAAACTCATCTGTGGCCAATATGTACATAATTCAATCTTGTAATGATAACATCCGGAATATTTCTGTGGCCCAAACCATTAATAATCATTGTTATCCAAACCACAGTTAATGAGAGTAAAATAAATACAGGGTCACATCTCATTGTCAATCAGCTGCTTAACTCGAACTAGTTAACTGGTTAAGACATTTAAATTAATCAATTAATCCTCAAACATTTTTGTTTGCACCTATCACAATTTATATTTTATCAAGATGTTTTATTTTTTTTTGAGGTGTACATAGAAAAATTAGGCCTATATTGTTAAATTCAATGATTTAGACTGCATAATAATAACCAAAGCGCCTTTTCATCTTCACCTAATCTTACCATTCAGGAGAATGAATAAAGTAGAGATATCAAGAAAAAAACGAGCCATAAACATTGACATCAGCATCGATGCCCGACAATACAGTAAATCAACATAGCTTCAATGTTTTGTGCTCAATGGCAAAAACCCACACATCAAAACCGTGCTTATTAACTCACCATACACAATGTAATGAGTCTGACAGCAAGAAAAACAACACAATAATCAGTTATGTCAAGGAGCTATATACCAATACATGCAGTAGTCAGCGGTGTCTCAAAATTATTGTCAACAGTTTTCAGACACTGCTGACTGCTGCATGTATTTGACCTGATTTAAAGGTCAGCTTGACCTCGAAATCCGGTCAAGATAACATGGAACACAAATGTAATAAATAATTCAGAAGTATTGGTGTGAATCTCATTTATAGCTAATATAATTTATAAATATTTACAATAAAGAGTAAAATGGGGGTTGTAATTTATTGTCAGGCAGTGAAGTTTCAGCATGAGAATTTACATTGACACATTTAAGGTTGATTCATAGTGACAGAGAAAAGGAAATAAAAGATAAAATAAAATTGAGAAAGTCAATTAGACACGAGTTCTTACAAATTCGATGGAAACAGAGTGTGACCATGCCCTGGGAATTGCAGAGGTTTTGTGTCAGACTGTGCATAGATTATCATAAATGTAAGATCATTTCATACATTTGATAGATTAACACTTGGTGTCAGTGTGATAAAATGGTTTGTCAACCCTACGAATACCAAACTAAAATGGCAAAGATGGGTTATTCACTGATAAAAGAAATTTCATAAATGATGCTAGTTATAAGCTCTTCACCATTAGTTTGACTACATATTATGTCTCACGGTGTATGACTATTTACAATATTTCACCTTTCTTAGCCCCGCCCCTCCCCCACTGCAATGGTTATTAAATAAAAAAATGTGTACAAATACAACATAGATAGCCAGAAGGTTGATGCCTAAAATCAATTGTTGTCTCTTAAATACCAATTTCAGACACGATAAAGAAAATTAGATAATTTTAAGTACACGTACGGTATACTTACAACAACAAAATTCCATGAGAATAAATTATGGGAATTTAAGTCTTAAAGGAGCAGTTTACCTTGGAGTGATAGTAGGCATAGACATGTCTTGTAGATTCTCTTCGACAGCAGCTTCCAGATCTGTTACAAAAGATGGTCATACAAAATGATTTGAAGCTTCTCTTCGGGGAAAAATACAAAAGACTTCAAGCTTCAGTTAAACTGCTCTACTAATTACATTGATTTTAATGAGACATGGAGCATGAATAAGCCCAGAATCTCCACACTAAGTACTTCAGCTAGTTACAAAATTTAACCCTTACAGCGCGGCGACCGACTTTAATCGTAAGCTTACGTCTGTAGACGTCAGATTCTGAAGATTAAAGTCGCTCCCCGCGCTGTAAGAGTAAACATATTTATAATGGCTCTACACTCGTAACATAGGTATTCAAATGAATCAGAAAGAGCTCACTAAGACATTTATGATGGTTTCAAAAAGAAAAAAATTCTTCGGTCTCCATAGATTTTACAAAAAGAATTCAGTGCTTTAAAGGTTATGGGTTAAAATATTGCTTACATGTACCTTGAGATGAGTCTTGCTTTATTTCTTCGGTCGATGACAATCTGCTTGCTTTTTTAACCAGTGAGCGTCGCCGTCTAATCTTACATTTCCTTTCTGCATCACTGTCGGTCCCACTACTTGTCGTTTTCTTACTTTGTAGAAACTTAGCATTTTTTGGACTGTATGAGGAGCTCCTTCTTTTCACTGGAGATGGCTTTTTATTTTTCCGTCTCAGTGGATCAGATCTGAAAAAAGGAACAAATTACACTGCAGTAATGATAAAAGTCATAAATGAAATGTATGTACATTTAGTGAGAAGATCAATACAGGTGTCATTATGAAATATCACAAAATCAATGATTTTTTTACTTTTATTGTGGTGAATATCCATCAACCAATGAAGATGTTCAGCTATGACTTGATATGTATGAAATTTATTACAATCAGCAAAAAACAGCAACAGAAACATTAACTAGTAATACCCTCTGCACTACAATTCTTTTGATTGTGCATAATGTGCAACAAGGGTGCAAAGATAAAAGATGACCCAGAAATGATTTCAAAATTATGCTGTTATTCCAATCCACAAAACACACAATGTCAAAATGTATTAAATCGGCCACAATAAGACATAGCTATTGTACATAGCAAATTTAAAAATTCATATACGCTCAGATCATTGTTACTGTATTTCGACATACACAAAATATACACAGAATATAAAAGTATGTTTGTCAAAGTTCTATATTCAAATTTTTAAATAAGCATTTTTCAGCCTCTTCTGGAAGCTAAAAATTGCATGCAATTCCATCGTCAACTTGATAAAACAAAGAGTATAAAAAAATAAAAGGGATAGGATTATTCACTTATATGATCATCAGGATTATTACAATTTTCATGCACTTAGAAGCTTAGAATCGTGTTAACAACTCAAAATTTCGAAGAGATGAAAATTTGATTTCACATCGTAATGTGCTATATGGGCTACTGTAAGGAGTCAAAACATGTATGCACTGTATTATATTTACTCTATACTGCCGATTATCAAGGTAATTACATATTTTTTTATTTTTCATCAGCATGATATCAAATAATGATTGTATGGTGTTCCATTATTATTAAAATGAAATTTGTGATCCTAGTTTGACAATAGAATTAATTTTCGCTCCCTTAGATTTCCTAAATTGCTGAGTGGCACACCCGGAAGCAAGAACAGTTTACATAACAAGCTTTAGCAGCATGACTTGTGCGATGATAAGTAAACCTCTATGTAATACCATCTGTACTTACACCACAATCAGTGATGGTAAACTACAAAAACGTATTTTGTCAATCTCTGTATCAGAGAGTGAGATGTCATCAGAGAGTGGAGACTGATTACTATGTCACAGCACGCATGAGACATAAACCAAAGATGAATGTCTTGTGTTAATGTTGGGATAACATTATGGTGAACAGGATGTGCATCATAACAAAGTCCATGTACTGCCGATAGTACTAACACTGTGATTGTGGTGATAGAGGAGACACTTTATAATATAAAATTACTATTGTAACAAACAAACCTGGGTATACTAAAATAAAACATTTCCATCTTTCATTTTATTAGAATAAATCTTAGAATTGAATTTTTAAATAATTGTTTATGGCTGACGAGGCTGTCTAATGAAGGTCGCATAATACATATGAAATGGTTCTGATCTTCTATATGTTAAAGCTGGGTGTCAGATTGAGAAACATATATTTGAGATACTTGTATTATATAATGTTCACTTCGGGTGATAGAAGATGTAGATAATGAGATATTACAATCTAAGAGGTATGAGTGATAATTAATTCAAAATGTAGAACATACAATCATCCACATATTGTGCTTTTATGTTTAAATACGTACCTTCTACTCTGATATTAACATACATTTAAAACTGAAAAATCTTTTTTTTTATCATATTATTTTACATTTTAACTCTTCCTTTACCGATTTCACCCTGATAAAACTACCCCAGGAAACTGACTTATTTTCTAAAGAGGACCCCTGAGGTAGCCCCTGGGCTCAATACAGGTTATAGCTATGCGCATACGCACATCACACAAATTGAAAATGCAAGAGAACATTGCATCCATGTCATTGACCATTCTGGTTGGCGATTTTCAACCATGCATGTAATGAAATATCTCAATTACAATTAATGCTTGTACACATGTGGATTTCGCATAGATGTGAATTTGGTAAAGGAAGGTAGTTTTCGCATATGCGAAATTGGTAAAGGAAGAGTTAATATGGGAATTAAAAGCCCAAGTCAAGTGGTTTAATATGGATATAAACTTGGAAAAAAAAGAAAAAGCCATCACACAAATGAGCTGTATACACTTTTTTCATATAGCCAAACGAAAGCTTTCAAACACTTACAATCTAGTAAAATATATGTCAATTCAAGGATATGGCAACAAGAGTAGCAATGTTGATAAAAGATACAAGTTTGCAAAAATTACATTCACATGCACTTTACTAGCTGTACCATTACATAGTTCAAACACCATCGCCCATCCCTCCACTTCTGACAGACCCATTTTAACAACTCTGCCTGGCTTACATGTATAATTATGTCAAAGCGAAATTCCCAGCAGACACGAGATGTGGCTGTGGTTTAGTGTAATCTGCTAGACCACTGTTTGCGGCGTTGGCTTGGCATTGAAACAACATTGTTCCACATTTGAATGTACTATCAAATATAATAATTACCTAACTTTTTCAGATGGCGCATTTAGACTCATTTAAAGGGTAACATATGTGACATCATAAACATGATGTTTGTGTTACCTATTAGAATTAGTTATCAGGATCATTATTTATATGCTCAGATAAGAGAATTTAAAATTACTATTTATTTGGCCTTGGAACAGGGAAAAACGCCTAACATTTCACATTGGTTTTTCGCGCTGGTGTGTACATGGTCATTGGAGTGTTTTGTGCTTAAACATAATTATATGAGGGTTTATTTTGAATTTTAATTCGCCTCCATTAGTGCTAGATTTTCCTATAAACAAGTGTGTACTTGGCATCAAAATGAGAATGGAAACATACAATTAAGGGATTCATAGAATAGTTGGGGCATAAGATTTTGCTTTTTTCTTTGTGTACAGAGCGGCACAGTGTTAGCTAGGATTGGGCTGACTGGGTGCGTGAAATTTTTTTTAGGGTAAGAGTTTTGACATGGCGCGGTAGTAAATTCTAGGGGGTGTTGCGATGGTTTTGGGTGTGCAAAACACGCCCACACCTGTCTAGCTAACACAGTGCGGAGCGGTGTCAGCGATATTGATGTCTTACATAATTCTCAACTATTTTTTTTTTAAATCTTGCTGTTGTCCATCATTGTCCCCAATTGATTGCATCATACATTTAAGTAGTTTTATTAGTTCTTAGTATTTGCCTGTCTGATGTACTATTGAAGTGGGAGTCATATTCTCAGCCATTGTCATTTGTTTAAATTAACACTTTCAAGATATCATCCCTCTTAACACGCAGCTATTACTTATTTTTATTCACCTAAACCCTTTTCCCACCAAGTTATCTGAAATTTCCACACAGTTTAACCCTCACAGCGCCGGGATTGACTTTAGTCGTCAGAATCTGACGTCGACGTAAGATTCTGACAACTAAAGTCTATCCCCGCACTGTAAGACTACAAATATTTCTATTGGTCGTAGACCCATAACATAGGTATTCAAATAAATCGGAAAGAGAGCTGAATAAAACATTTATGATGGTTTCAAATTGAAGAAAACCCTTTGTTCTCCATGATTTACATAAAAAAAATCAGCGCTTAAATAAGGGTTAAGTTGTGTCTCACTACCGTGACCTGCAACTTCTAATGGATGAAAATTTTGTTTAATTTGAAACAAGAAATTTGCAAACCTTTATGTTAAAACACACATTTCATTCCCAATAACAGTGATTTATCCGGCTGATAAAACAGATTAAAAACAACTAGATATGATTTATAGTGGTAGAAAGGTTAAGCTGGGAAGTGCGCAATATTAGAAATAAAATAAAGTAGTTTATCAAATTGAAGCTGATTACAATGGGTAGAACAGTGGCATTTTCTATTGAATTAATTTTATTCAAAATAAGTCAGTGACGCATATAGGGAAAAATCTGGATCTACTTTTTAGAAGTAAAAATTTTTAGGCCATAGCATGGATCCAGAATTTGAAAAATCCAGAATTCCGAGAAAATCTGGAAAACTGTATACCTCAGTTACTCCAGTCTGAATAATTGATAGCACATATGTAGCCATCAGGACACACAATTTTAAGTGGGACAAAATTGTATAGATTCTGCATTCTCATTCTAAATAGTTTTAAATTCATATATCACTATATACATTACATGCATCTACCGGTATGTGGGGAATGGAGAAAATATCAGCGATCTTACTTCTATAGAAAAAGGGATAAGGGAACAAATGGAAAAGTGGGAACTATAAACATGCTGGCATGATATAATAAATGTATATTTTTTCCAACGCACGCTGCACAAAGCTCCATAGTATGTACTGAGATAGTCACTCTAGAATGAGAGAGAACAAAATCTAGTGTTTAGACAAATATGCTTCTTAACTATTCAACATTGGATTTTAAAGCCTTAATCTTTTATGTAAGTACCACACATTTTGATACCAGTTAGATGCAAGTCAAGAGTTAGACAAGAAAGGAATTAGAGCGAAGTGAACCTTGTTACTGAAAAAAAGCATGCAACAATTTACAACCCCTGAGTCGGATAGGCAAGATTGTTCAGTGATAACTAGTACATTGTAAATGCAGATATGTAATAAACATAATAATATGTTTTCTGTCATGTTCACCTGAAGTTATATCAAATAGGGTTCTTAAAAGAAGGTTGCTCAATTGACAGAAATAACTAAATTCTTAATCAGGATACGTCAATTTTAATGTTAAATAAAACAGTTACAATTCTGGAGATCATAACAATCCAATGGATAGTTAATTGTCAGCAATGAGTCCCTTAGATTACATTATGGTAAGTCACCACTCCTTCATAGCATATTGCAGCTAGCTTTTAGGTGAGCTATTTCAAGAAACATAATGACATTGTGAATCAAGACTTGTTAAGAGAGCAAGTGGTTTGAATCGTTAATTTCAAGCCCTTGAATATGAATATTGATGTAAAAAATAAATAGCAGTGGTGTCGCGGGCGAGACCAGTAGCACAGGAACAATGATCAGTAACTTCTTCAGCCAGAGAGTGGGTTAGAAAGACATCTTAGCTTTCATACGAATTCAAGATTTAAAACAAGCCCTTCAATACCACAGCAGGAGTAAAAATGGCAAAGGAGAATAATTTATAAAATCACTAACACTTGTTCCATTTTGCAGATTATTAGACTGAAAAAAATGGGTACAAGAAATGAAATGTTGATATTTATATGATTTTAGAAAATACACTAAGCTGTCCAACAATTAATCAGAAACTATCTCTTAGAAATACATTTATTTTATATAGCAGGTGCTACTATGCCAATAACAAAACACAATACAAACTTTGGGGTTTCAAGAGGTTTAGCTGTTCTTGAATAGGGGGTTCTCTGGTGCATTGAAAGACCTGATATCTGAAAGTAATGCACACAACAAAAATTCAAGATTAAGTCAACATAATTATTTCTATGCAAAATAAGGATTTTACTTTAAAAAAAAGTTTAACCTTTTTTTTTAGCGCAGGGACTGATGTCTATAGCATCAATAGATATCAGATTCTAACATCTAAAGTCGATCCCAGCATTGGAAGAATTGAAAATTTATAATGCCTCATAACATAACAGAGGTATTGAAATGAAGTGGAAAGCGCCAGTACATTATTAACCTCTTCAGTCCGGGAACCCGAAATTTCGGGTTTTATTTCCGCCGTTCTAGGGATCACGTGACAGCATTGCAACGGTGATCATGTGACCGAACATAAACAAGTAAACCGCGAAGATGATTTGAAATTTTGTTTATTTATTCACATGATGTCGCGAAAAGCCTTTAAAATCAGAGGTATAGATGATTTTGAGCGTGCGTTAGAAGCCATTGCGTACAGTTCCGGCAAAGAAGATGATACTTCTGATGAAAGTTCTGACAGTGACACTGACAGTCATTATTCCGGCGATGCCGATGACGTTGATCTGGATGTTTACCCGGGACCGGCAGTGCCAGTGGATGACTTTAATGGCAGTGAAAGTGATCAAGATGATGCCAATGAAGGACCAGGTAAATAAAATAGTTAACTGAGATAATATTTTTGTAGTTTTTTTCATAAAAAAGTTCATCTGTGTAACACAAATAAATCGCATGTGAGGTGAGCGATAATATGTATGACAGTCACTCATTCACAGTCTGAAACCAGTCTACTGTCATCAATGTCACTCATTGTCAGTGGGGGGACTAGCCAAGTAACGTTAGTATAGTTAGCACATCGCAAAAAAAAATAAAAAATTGGCAATATCGAAAATAAATTAGATCTAGACCTAGGTATAGTCTAGATAGGCCTACTATAAAAAAAAGCGTTGATAATGATATGTTATTGAAAATTTATAAAAAGTGTGAGAAGTGGCCGGAGGCTATGCCCAAATTTATGATTGTTGCGTACAATTCCGGCGAAGAGGAGAGTTCTGACAGTGACGTCAATATTCCGGTGATGCCGATGACGTCGATCAAGGTCTGGATGTTTACCCGGCATTGCCAGTGGGTGACTTCAAAGTTCAATGACAGTGAAAATGATAAAAATAATGCCAACAAAAGGATCAGGTAAATAACATAGTTAACTGTAATAATATTTTTGTAGTTTTTTCACAAAAAAAGTTCATCTGTGTACCACAAATAAATCACATGTAAGGTGAGCGATAATATGTATGACAGTCAATCATTCACTGTCTGAACCAGTCTACTGTCTATGTTGTTTGTCAATCATCAATGTCAGTGGGGGGACTAGCCAAGTAACGTTAGTCTAGTTAGCACATCACAGACACCACCTAGGCCTAGGGCCTAGACCTACACTAAATCAGTGTGAAAATGAAAGGTAATTTACTAAAACTGGCAATATCAAAATAAATTAGATCTAGTCTACTCTAACAAAAACGCATTGATAATGATATATTATTGGAAAATTTATAAAAAGTGTAATCAGTGGCCGGAGGCTATGCCCAAATGATTGTTACACGCCTGTATGATATCAGGATATTTCATCCGTCAATGTATTGCTGACAATTTCTTGGAATTGTTTTGGTCTTTGACTAGTCAGTCCCGCATCGCTATATTATCAGAAAATTTATAAAAAAGTGTAAGAAGTGGCCGGAGGCTATGCCCAATTTATGATTATTATGCGCCTATATATGATATGTACAATATTTCCTCCTTCAATGGTTTGCTGACAATTTCTTGAGTTGTTTTGGTCTTTGCCTATAGTCAGCCCCGCATCGATATATATTATCAAAAAATTTATAAAAAGTGTACGAAGTGGCCGGAGGCTATGCCCAAATTATGATTGTTTTGCACCTGTATAATATGTAGGATATCTCCGTCAATGTATTGCTGACAATTTCTTGGAATTGTTTTGGACTTTGCCTATAGTCAGCCTCGCATTGATATATTATCGAAAATTTTATAAAAAGTGTAAGAAGTGGCCGGAGGCTATGCCCAAATTTAGGATTGTTATGCGCCTATATGTGATATATATGTATGATATTTCCTCCGTCAACTCAATGTATTGCTGGCAATTTCTTGGAACTGTTTCAAACTTCGACTATACTGATATATTATCAGAAAATTTATAAAAAGTGGCCGGAGGCTATGTCCAAATTTATGATATTCATGTGCCTATATGTTATGCAGGATATTTCCTCCGTCAATGTATTGCTTATAATGTTTTGAATTGTTTTGGACTTTTGACTAGTGGCCTCGCATTTAAATATTTTATTGGAAAATTTATAAAAAGCTTAAGAAGTGGCCAGATGTTATGCTCAAATTTATGATTGTTATGTGCCTATATTAGGGATCGATACTAACATTGGCCCGAGGGGAGTATAAATCACTAAGGGCCAGTAAATCACCTGAAATACTGGCCCTGGGGGTCAACGAAAAAAAATCCACTCCCCTTGTAGTCTTTCCCAATGACGTCAAACCGATATGTTCTGTAAACACAGGGGCTGTATTCTTGTACAAGTTACTCTATATGCTAGGCTTCTGATTGGTTGAGATGGCCATCTCGGACAATCAGAAGTCTATGATATATTGTAACTTGTACAAGAATACATGCAGACCCTGCTAGGTTTGTCAGTTTTTCTTATAACAAAGTAAATAATCTGTCATTTATCACCTACTCTCTGGTTGTTTTTTCTTTGTCTGGTCGAAGTTTCAAGTTTACGGGACCTACTGCCTGATTTTTTGACAATATATCTTTACTTCTGCTAAATCCCATCATCTCTGATAAATGGGACCATGCCCGTTTTGAATTTTAGATGAAGCACTTTATACACAACAATAAGAAACAAGAATTATTTCATTTGAATATCATGCAGATTACATGTACATTGGCTTATAATTATTTCTCCACTCATGGATACATAATGTTTTTGCTGTCGTCATGCGTCACCATCGTTGAAGAAGTAAAATTTTTACTAAAATTTTAAATAGGTGGTCTAGACTTCTAAACATTTTGAAGGCATTTTTTTAAGGGTTGGGAGGGCAATATTAAAAATATTTTTCATCTAATAGTATTAGATTAGACTCTCTAGCTTTTAAAAATGTCTTTTTTGAGAAGTCGGGGAGGGGGGGGGGCTTGAATGTAGTTATTTTCTTATTTAATCTAATTGTTTACTTATAATTTATCTTTTAGACTCTAGCTTGATTTATAAGTTTATAACATTAATACGGTCCAGAACATATATCAGTGAATATTGTATTTCAATGTCAATGATTTTTTTTTCTGTTTTTAGGTACTGTGGAGCAAAGCAGTGCAAGTGTTCAGCCAGGTGCTCGAGCAGTCCATGTCCAACAATTTTACAGAGACTGTGGCCCTGTTGTAGGAGGACACCTTCAAACTCGAGCTTCTTCGTCAGATGATGAGGTTCATTTTAACTTTGCCAGAGGCCGTGCTCGTCAGGGTCGTGAAGTAGATAGGCCTCGAATGCATGGACGTGCTCGTGGTAATGGAAGATGTGTGCAAGGACGAGGTCAGCGACCTGAAGATGACATGGTAGACTCCTCAGAAGACTCTTCCACAGCATCTTCTGAAGATTCTGATTGGAAAAAAGAGGATATTGCAAGGTCCATTCCACCGTTTGGAGGAACGCAGGGTCCCAGGGTCCGCATGTCACCTGAACATACTGCCAAAGATTTTTTTGAACTTTTTTTTGACTCTACGATCATGGACATGTTGGTAAAGCAAACCAATTTAAATGCGGAAAGGAAGAGAGCTGGTGGACAGCATAGAGGTAAATGGCATGACGTCACTGTGATGGAACTAAAGGCATTTATTGGCCTCAGTTTCATTACTGGTATTTTGAGACTACCGACACTGAGCATGTACTGGCAAAAACACCAATCCTTAATAGATGTGCCTGCATTTAATGAGGTTATGCCCAGAGACCGTTTTTTTCAAATAAATAGGTATTTGCATGTGTGTGATGAGGAAGAGAAAGACCCTAATGACAAACTGTACAAGATCAGGCCCCTATTGAAACTTATCAATGAGAATTATGCAGCTAAATATGATATGGGGAAAGAGATCTCCATAGACGAATCTTTGATTCCATATAAGGGCCGGCTCTCTTTTCGACAATTCATACCATCAAAACGGGCGAGGTTTGGTATCAAAACCTGGGTCAAAGCAGATGCCAGTAATGGATATGTTTCACAATTTGTAGTATATACAGGCCGCGATGCTTCTGCTGACACTAAAATTCCCTTGGCTACCAGAGTAGTTCAGAAATTGATGGAGCCAAACCTACATATGAATCACCATCTCTATGTAGATAATTTCTACTCTTCACCAGATCTTTTTTTGTGGTTGAATGACCGTGGGGTCCAAGCCTGTGGGACTGTTCGAAAAAATCGACTAGGTTTTCCTCATGAGCTATACTTTGGTCGTGGTCGCCATCAACGCGGATCATCAAATTTCTTGACTAAGCCACCATTATTAGCGCAAAGTTGGTATGACAGCAAGGAAGTATATTTTCTCAGCACTATTCATGAAGGGAAGTATCCAGCAACTGTACCAGCTGATCAACAATCAGTCATCAGAAAAGGACCAAATGGGCCAATGAATGTTGTTTGTCCGCCACTTCTACATGACTATAACAAATACATGGGTGGTGTTGATCTGGTCGACAACGTGCTGAAGCACTACAGCTGCTGGCGCAAAACTAGACGTTGGTATCGTCGAATTCTTTTCTACATTGTGGAGGTCTCTGCAAATAATGCATATGTGCTTGAAAATTTTGTAAGTCCACACATAGTGCAAGGGAAGGAGAAACGTGGGATCTTGCAATTCAGATTGGACTTAGCTCAACAGCTGATTGCTCCCTTTCAACAGGTCAACATTCCTCGTAGTGTTGGGCGACCAAGAGTTGCAGAAGAAGAGAGGCTCATAAATACTGGGGCCCACCATCCAGCATTGACTCCTGGAGCAGCAAACAACAAAAACTGTCAGGTATGCTCCCATCGTGTTAGAGAAGAGCTCAGAATTTAATACCCCCATCTGAAGGCAAGTGAGAGACCTCGACAACACATACGGAGGTCAAATGTATGGTGCACAAAGTGTAAAGTTCATCTGTGTCTTGGCAACTGGGACTCTAAGTCTGACAGACCTGAACCTGGAAACTGTTGGTACTTATGGCATCATATTGTGGAATATTGGAAATGAAATATCTATAATACTTAAAAACATTTTCTAATTTTAAGATGCAGAAAATGAATGTAATAACAAAACAATAATAATTATAATTTAACGTATTATGTAAAATGACAACATTTTTGGTCTGATGGGAACCTTAAGAAAGTTATTTTGTAGTCTTAAGGCTAAATAGTTTGTCTCAGACATCCGGAATGTTCTAATTTTATGCCCTTGTACAATACTTGTACAATACATCTCACAACTGGTACATAAGTGTACTTCCTGGTTTTAGGATAGCAACCAATATGATGTCGAGTGAACACCTATTCTGTTGTAATTTGCATGCAAATTTTAGCAAAAATTTCAATTTATTTGTACCTTACTAATTAGACATCAAGTTGTGTTTTGTGTAATTTGTAAGATTTACAATGGCTCTCCCGAGTGTGAAATTTGCATGTTTCTGCTGTATTGTTGACCATTTTAATTAATTACGTATTTAATGGAAGTTAGCGAAGTTAGACCCATCTACTACTATATAAGTTTTTGATTTAAAAAACTGATCATAGATCATCCATGACTACCTTTGTATGCATTAATTTTCTGCTGTACATTCCTTTTTTTCATCAACAGATAAATTGGAGCTTGAGAGATCGCTGATTTCTTGTGGATTTAGCTGTTTCGAGTAACCAAAATTATATAATAAATGCATGGGACATTCACCTTCTATGCTCCACATAAATGTCAATATAGCTTCCAATTATGTTACAGTTTGCAATAAATTTTAGGAAAAATAACAATACCCATATAGATTACTTATTTGACCTCAAGTGATATATTAAATATATTTTGGGCTTTACTATTGCTCTCAAAGTGTGGAATTTTCATGGTTTTTGCTGTATTGCCGGCCATTCTGAATAATTTTATGCAAATTAGCATCCTAAAATGTTTTGAAATATAATCATATTATAAAATGTCATATCTTCAGTTTATTCGTTCTTATAAACAGATAAATTGAAGCTGTAGAGATCACTGATTTCTTGTAGATTTTGCTGTGTCCGGCAACCAACATTATATGCTAAATGTATGGGATATTGACTTTCTATGCTCCACATAAATGTCAATATCTCTTCTAATAATGTAACAATTTGGTTGAAATTTTAGGAAAAGTCACAATGCCTATGTATATTACTAATTTGGACTTGAGCTATTTATTATCTAACTTGTGAGATTAACTATGGCTGTCCAAGTGTTAAATTTTCATGTTTTTTGCTGAATTGGTGGCCATTTTAAATAATTAATTAGGTATTTTATGCAAATTAGCATCCTAAATTATTTTTAAACATAATCATAGATCTTCTATGATTATGTTTGTGGGCATTTCTGCAGTCCATTCCTTTCTTATAAACAGTAAATTGAAGCTGTAGAGATCACTAATTTTGTGTAGATTTTGCTGTATCCAGTAACTAACATTATATGATAAATGTATGGGACATTGACATTCTATGCTCCACATAGATGTCAATATCTCTTCCAATAATGTTACAATTTGTTTGAAATTTCAGGAAAAGTCACAATGCCTATGTATATTACTAAATTGGTCTCCAGCTATATATTATCTAATTTGTGAGATTAACTATTGCTGTCCAAGTGTGAAATTTTCATGTTTTTTGCTGAATTGGCGGCCATTTTGAATAATTAATTAGGTATTTTATGCAAATTAGCATCCTAAAATATTTTGAGATATAATCATAGATCTCCCATGATTATGTTTGTATGCATAAAATGTCATATCTTCAGTCTATTCTTTCTTATAAGCAGATAAATTAAAGCTGTAGAGATCACTGATTTCTTGTAGATTCCGCTGTATCCGGTAACCAACATTATATGATAAATGTATGGGATATTGACCTTCTATGCTCCAGATAAATGTCAATATCTCTTCCAATAATGTAACAATTTGGTTGAAATTTTCGGAAAAATCACAATGCCTATGTATATTACTAATTTGGACTTGAGCTATTTATTATCTAAGTTGTGAGATTAACTATGGCTGTCCAAGTGTGAAATTTTCATGTTTTTTGCTGAATTGGCGGCCATTTTGAATAATTAATTAGGTAATTTATGCAAATTAGCATCCTAAAATATTTTGAAACATAATCATAGATCTTCTATGATTATGTTTGTATGCATTTCTGCAGTCCATTCCTTTCTTATAAACAGTTAATTGAAGCTGTAGAGATCACTGATTTTTTTTAGATTTTGCTGTATCCAGTAACTAACATTATATGATAAATGTATGGGACATTGACATTCTATGCTCCACATAGATGTCAATATCTCTTCCAATAATGTTACAATTTGGTTGAAATTTTAGGACAAGTCACAATGCCTATGTATATTACTAATTTGGCCTTCAGCTATATATTATCTAGCTTGTGAGATTAACTTTGGCTGTCCAAGTGTTAAATTTTCATGTTTTTTGCTGAATTGGCGGCCATTTTGAATAATTAATTAGGTAATTTATGCAAATTAGCATCCTAAAATATTTTGAAATATAATCATAAATCTACTATGATTATGTTTGTATGCATTGAAGTAATCTATTCCTTTCTTATGGACAGATAAAATGAAGGTTGTGAGATCACTATGTTTTTTTTAGATTTTGCTGCTTTTAGTAACCAAAATTATATGACAAATGTATGGGACATTGACCTTTTATGCTTCATAAAATTTCAAATATCTCTTTCAATTTCGATGCAATTGCCATAAAATTCAAGAGAGAAATAGATTACTTTTGTAGATTACTGATTTTACCTTGACTGACATTAAATGTGACTTTTGAGATTCACAGTGGCTCTTGAAATGTGAAAGTTGACTTTTTGATGCTGTCATTGGCGGCCATTTTGAATAAATAATTAGGTCATGTGACCAAATGGATTTTTTTTTTTTTTTTAAACTACATCTGTTGTGAACAATATGGAATCTAACTTGAATCATGCAAAAAACAATTCCTTCCTCTGCTGATCTAACAAAAAAAATCAATTTTTGAGGCCAAATAAACTCAGGGTGCAAGAGGTTAACTAAGACATTAATGATGGTTTCAAGTTGAAAAAAGCGCAGGGATTGACTTTAGCCGTCAGAATCTGATGTCTGTAGACGGCAGATTATCACAACCAAAGTTGATCCCCGCACTGTACGAGTAAAAATATTTCTAATGGTCGTAGACCCATCACATAGGTATTCAAATGAATCAGAAAGAGCTAACCAAGACATTATTGATGATTGAAATAAACCCTTTGGCCTCCATGATTTATACAAAAATATTTCAGCGTTTTAAGCTAAAAAAACTCTCAAATTGATATCTTATTATTAAATTAAATATTTCAATATGTAGTAGATGCTTAGTGAATAAAATAATCCCATTTTGGGTGTATTTGTATCTTTTTCATAAATAGAAACATTTTTCGTAATTAAAACCGTCAGCAATTCCAGCGTCAAATGAGTGGAGAAGAGAAGAAAAAACAATTCAGCATGATAAGGGCTACAATTGACACTAAAACGTAAAGTCAAGGGCCTACTCTTTAAAAAAAAAGTATATGGCAAAATAATGGAACTGCATCTGTATAACTTACATTTCTTAATTGCTGTACCTTTTCTTCCTCCATTTCTACAGGGGTGCTAGATAAATTTTTATCTACATGGTAGTGATCCGAGAATACATTTTCTCCATATCCCCGACAGAGATCCATTTCAACATTGCTGTCACTCTGCACACGCTTCCACTTGCCGTCTGGCTGGTGCTGCTCCTGCCATTCAGTCATCGGTATAGCAGTATGAGATGAGCTGCCTTTGTTGGACCTGTTATATTTAGCTGCAGCTCCTCCGGGCAATATCCTTGTCTGTTTTTCTGAGCTTTGCAGAAACGGACGAGGTACAGCAGGAGGTTGCTTTGGCATCAAGGACTGCAATAGAATTATAAATTATCACTTAGAAAATAACAGATTTCTGGGAAATCATACGATAGAGAACAGTCCTCTGAACATTCATATTACAGTAGAAGCACTCACCCTTGCGCGGTCACATTGAAAAGTGGTCAATAAGAGTTTGAATGAATAAATGAATGAATGAATGAAGGAATGAATGGAGGAATGAATTGAATGTGTGTAAATAACAGATTTCTGGGAGATCATACGATAGAGAACAGTCCTCTGAACATTCATATTACAGTAGAAGCACTCACCCTTGCGCGGTCACATTGAAAAGTGGTCAATAAGAGTTTGAATGAATAAATGAATGAATGAATGAAGGAATGAATGGAGGAATGAATTGTATGTGTGTTATTAGCCAAAAGAATACTTAGAGGGTTGGGTGTTTAATGGTCCTTATAACATTCATGCACAACATGGTACGAATAAAATATGGAAAAAAAGTGCTCATAATATAAATGATTTGAGCTTTCATTTAGAAAATTATTTTTTATGATTTTATTCTCACTTCAAGTGATGAAAAGTTGGATGGTTAGAGGGTTATTATACCCCTTAGGCATATGTACAATACCTGTAAATCTAATGTAGCCGCTGTGGTGAGCGCAAACGGAACAGGAGTGTTGGCAGAAGGGGCTATAGTGGTACAGGGAGCCTTAGCTTCATTGAGACTTGTGACTGGGACACAGGAGCTACTGGTACCATTTGTGCTTGAAGCCCTTCTTCTACATCGCTCCATTGTTGCTTTTGGTGCTGAAAATTCGAGACAATGGATGAATAAAATGCCAAATATTCTAATTACATTATAGTACTGAGTATAATGTTACTTGTGTATAACCCAGGGCTCCCCACAGAAAAAAAATCATCTGGTTGTTCTCTCAAAAATATTAACTTAGCGCGCGCTAGCAGCTCAACCCTTACACTGCTGCATAAAATTTGCAGCATGTGTGGTTGCCCACTAAGTAATATCTGGCACGTTTTTCCTTAAAAAATGTTCATCTGATGAACAACGATACTAAAAGCCAGTAAATTACAAAATCAGTCACTGTCAGTTAGCCATCTTTAAAACGCAAATGGAAGGACACCACAAAATAGAACTGAATTTTTTTTTTTTTTTTTTTAGAATTTATCTGGTCGGGCAGCCGGCATTTCCGGCACTGTGCTGAACCCTGGTAAAACCTATTGTGTTTAACCAAGGTGGGTAAGTTTGTACAATTTGATATCGGTAGTAATTAAACAAAAACATTTCAAATACATATCCAAGAAAATAATCAACAAAATATATTCCCAAAACCGTTTTCTTTTAAAGTAATATCTTTTGTCAATTAGCAGCTTCAAATGAAAAAAAATACAACACACTCAATATTTCATTTGGAAAAAAAACTGCCCAGGGCTTTGATGGCTTTGAATATATTTTAAATAAAAACTGACTTTTGTCAACCTGACATATACCGGCTAAAATACCCCTTTCCAAATGTAACAACTTAATCTGAAAATTGCCAGCATACAAAATTACAAAGCATTTAGACTAGCAATTCACTCTATATATTGCATTCACAAGAAAAAACAATACAAGATTAAGGTAAGCCAAATCATACCACCATTCAGCTTCATTCACAAAGGCTTCAACTGATATCAGCTGTGGAATAAGATTTATATATCATGTAGTTTTGA
The DNA here is from genome assembly GCA_964017125.1 of Flabesymbios commensalis. Classification (NCBI taxonomy): domain Eukaryota; kingdom Metazoa; phylum Annelida; class Polychaeta; order Terebellida; family Flabelligeridae; genus Flabesymbios; species Flabesymbios commensalis. The sequence continues at coordinate 56,299,139 of OZ024902.1, read as the reverse complement.
AATGAGGGCAAAAATAATCACTTGTGTGTGGCTTTAGTAGTATTACTGTAGCTAATCTAGTGAATTCATAATACAGATCATTCCTGGGGAATGTATTATTACTCTACAGCTTACGTTCTCTGACTGGCCCAAGTTCTCGTCTGGTAGGACCGTAAGATTGCCTTCTCTGTATGCTGCCTCTCATATTTGCTGATGATGGATGTTGACCACTAGATGCTCCACCATCCGTCTGATTTTGCAAGTTATTGCTGCTGGAATGTCTTGATGCCAGAAGAGCGACTCGAGGCATGAAAGGTGTGCCAGACTGTGAGGCTCCTGTAGCACTACAAAACAAAGATAAAGTTGTCATGTCCATGACAATTATGACACTTGAAAATTCTGAAGATAATATTGAAAAAGGCAAATTGCACAGGTCTTATATGACATGGGGATATAAACCTGAAATTGCATCAATAACAACTGTAAACAAAAAAAGTAGCTGAAATACAGCAGTTAAAAATGGTAACTCAAGCCAACCTGTTTGCCTTTTGCGATGCCCTGATTGCTCTGTTGGGCATGCCTCGTGGTAAACCTCGAAGGCCTTTAATGTACCGCCTTACCCAGTCCTTCACACCATGTAAACTGAGATGTTCTGACATTGTCAGACGTGACCATGGATTTGTCTCTGTTATGTCCAATGCAGCGACCGCCATTGCTTTGCCAACCTGGAATAGCAATACAAGAGCACACTCAACAATTGTCAGCAGCCATTATTGAACTTGTTCGAGAACTGGTTATTAGCAACATGCTGCATAAATTTGAACAGGATAAACGAAATACTTTTTGAAGCTAGGGCGCACACAGGGTAAAATTAACTACGTAAAATGTGATAAATCACAATAAATCGACCATTTTGATTTTTTTTTTCGACATTATTGAAGTTGGCAAGTTATTGTGCCCACAAGGAAATACTAACGCGGACGCCGCAGGCCAAAATCAACAGAAAATATGTATAGTTACGCCTCTTTTTTAAATTCAAGAAGTGTTCTTCTTTAAAATTTTAATGAATCTATATTTGGAAATAGTATTCATCTCACCTCTTTGAAATGTTCTATTGTATATTTTGGTGGGAAACCTGCAAGAGGTGGTGGAGTTGCTCGCCCATTGTCACCGTGCGCAGGTGGTATTGAATTCACCATGCGCCCCATGTTATAATTACATTCCAAGGTATAGCTGCAAACAAAAAAAGTAAATACATGATGCATGAATAAAAGTATGGCCCACTAATATATCAGATTTTGCTGTTGTCTCTTTTAACCCTTTCAGCGCGGGGACCGTTTGTAGATCTGTAGACGTAACTACAGAATCTGACGTCTATACAGACGTCAGATTCTGTCGACTAATGTCGATCCCCGCGTTGTAAGGGTTAAAGGTTAAAGAGATGATTAATTGCTAAATCTTGTTAAAAAAACATGAGAAAAAACTACCTATGAGTAATGCCGAGAGATTTGTACATGGCTACTCGACCAGCACCTTCCTTTGAGAGTCCATCCCTTTTATCTTTCATATACATATTGCGCTCTGTAAAATTGCAGCCAGCAAAATCAAAATGTGCAGTGTTTAAAGAAATGAGTTTTGGGAAAAGCATATTTTCCACTTGTTTGTCCTCTTGCTCAAAGTAATTACCATAGATAAAGCAACCACGCTTAGAAGCATGTCCATGTAGATCCACATATAAAGCGATACCACTCTCATGGGGTGGTATTTCACGTAGTTTGGGATCAGACAAGTGAGGGGCATACACAGCCACGCCAGAGGGTAAGGGGTCAAAGTCATCATCATCGTCTGACCCCTCATTCCCGATATGACCTTCTTCCATACAGTCTTCACACTCTCCACCAGAAGCTACATCATTTAACGATCTCATGCCATCATATTTCCCAGCAATATCTGGACATTCGGGATCCATGTGGCACACCTGATTGTCAAGTGTCATCTGTCGTAGCCCAGACAGCAGTTCTTGACTGCCGGGGCCTGCTGTGTAATGTGAACCATCAGTTTTATCATTCGATGTGAAAACTTCTGACTGATCCAGCCCTGTGCAAGAGTTCAAACTGGAATTCAAATTTGATTCAGAAATTTTAACAGGCACAATACCTGCTGAAGTGTCTGATGTCACCACAGATGTTGTACTGGTGCCATTTTTGCCATAAGTGACATTATATGTCCTACTTCTAACTACAGGTTGACAAGAAGAATTTTGTGGAGTTGGCACAGTGACAGGGATAGGCTCGATTTCAGGATAATTGATATTGTCATGAAAAATTTGAGATTCTTCCGAAGTATTTTGCATAAGACACTTCTCTCCAGCACCATCCAGGCCCACACTGCCATACATCTCCTCAAGCAGGTCAATATCACCTTTACTATTTTTCTTTGTTACCCTGTTCTCACAGTGATGGTAGACTAGTACACTCTTAGAAGCATATATGGAAGGATACAGTTCAAATGAGGGGTCCTGATACATTCGATTTAGATTGACACCTCGTGAATCTGTTCGATAATGCCCACGTTGCACGCCATCTGGATTGAGCATCGGTATCATTTTAATGACATACTGTCTCCTCAGTTGCTTTGCTCGCGGATCATCCGGTCTCAGCACAAACTCAAGGAAGCCATTAAAAACAAAACTGGCTGGAGTTTCTCCCGGGTGAACACGACTACTGACTAGATACACCTGAAACCACAGTGTAGAAAATTTTCAGTAAAACTCCTTTTTATTAAAAATTGCATATTTCATGTTTTCAACAAGAGTACACTCGACAATTATTGAACCATTATTGAACTTAAAGTCAATATTGGGGCCACAAGGTCAAATTATTGACGTAAAATGCGAAAAATCAGAATAAATCGGCCGGTTTGAATTTTTTTTCAGCTATTATTGAAATTGTCCGAGAACTGCTTATTAGTAGCATGCATAACAAATTTAAAGAGGATACATGAAAAACTTTTCAAGTTATCGCGCCCACAAGTTCCAATTATTGACGTAAAAGGCGAAAAATCGCAATCAGTCGGCCATTTTGAATTTTTTTTCCAGCCATTATAGAACTCGTCCGAGAACTGGTCATTAGTAATATGCATAACAAATTTGGGAAGGATATGTGTACATGAAAAACTATGATGATGTAACAAACAAATGAAAAAAAAAAAATTCTGAGGAACAACAGTACTGATACTCATGTAATTATGAGAAATTTCCTAAATTTACAGTTTGCATTTGGTATCTATAATATTTTGACATATAATTACACATTAGAGCTCTTACATACCAATTCATAGGGTGCTGTAGCATGTGTAGAGCATTACATTGAAATACAATCATGTCAACTTCTTACAATACATAACATGGATTTGAATCCATGGAGAAAATTAGATGAGATTTTTATTTCATTTGTAAAATAGTACAAAGGTTAGACAGGGTTGTCCTGACAGAAAATTGGCTGACCAAAAATATCTTACTGTATATCAAAATTCTAAAAGTGTGATGAGTAGCAGTACAGAATGGAATGTGACGGCAGGTTTTCCGCCAGGACTGTTTGAGTGGGGGGTCCATAAGGGGTGTGAGGTGTAGGGAAAAAATCCACATTTTGAATTTAAGTGCTAAAAATGGCCTATTTGAACTGAAATGACAGCAAAAACCTAGAATATATTTTCATTTCCTTTGCCAACAAGGGATTTCTCCCCCTGTGTTAGGTATGTACATAATAGATGTTGGAAACATATTTCAACCATGTTATATGTGCATGGCAAATATTAAAATCTCCACCTTCCAAAATTAAAAGCAGCGCCCTGTCAAAACTCTCCTGCTTATAGTAAACTGAAGGGTTTTTTACACACCCTGACATTTGTTTACACACATTGTCCTGTCCGCCCAATCCTAGCTAGCCCTGTAACATCTTAGAATATATACATGTAGGCGACATGCAAATTTGCCGATTTTTCAAACTTAACCAGCACATTACATTAGAGAATATGCGGAACAAAATTGTGAAGATCGGATGAATATAGGAAACTGTAGAGCATTTAAATTTAACGTCGATTTTTAAGAAAGTGCTGGACGGCCATCTTGGATATATGCAAATTACTCGATTTTCGAAATTAACCACCTGGGTAATCCATCAGTATTAAGAAAGAAATTGTGAAGATTGGATGAATATTGGCGACTGAAGAGCGCTTAAGTCGATTTGTTTTAACGAAGGGCTGGGACAACTATCTTGGACATGCGAATAAACCAATTTTCGAATTTAACCAGGGTAATCAATCAGAGAAAGTTCGGTTTTTTTATTTGAAAATCGGGTTTATTGAGTATAAACACCTAAAACATAAACACATAAATTTCAGATATTTAGAAGTAGAATACTAGCCAAAAAATTTTGTTTTGATATCTGAAACATACCCTTTTTCCTTTGAACTTCTTACATCTGGTTACTTCAAGATCAGGAAATAGGTTAAAGTCAAATCTAGGCTCTGATTCTTCTTGAATGTTGTGGCAGTCAGATATAGTGATGAGGTCAACACGGAGCTTATCCAGAGAATAACATAATGTCTCCCTATGATAGTATAATTCATTGGATGGGCTACAACAAAATATTCTAAGTAGAATAAAATTAAAACAGATCGATTTTTATGTTGTATTGTAAAATATTACCAGCTTGCAAACAACCCTCATCTGATGTAGTGAATCAAAATGTCAGACTATGCCAATAGACACCAAAACCACAATATTTAATATATACTAATATACATGTATATATACATGTATACACGAGGTATAAAGGCAAAACTGAACATAAGCTTCATTAAATCAAATTGAAAGTGGCCACCACAGCCTCATTTTCGGTCGCACAGTGAAACAAAATAAACTTATAGACTCGAAGACCACAAAAATTCAGTTTTCAAAGGCATTAACTAAAAATTTATGAGATCAATTGATTAAAATTGATTAAATCTAGATGGCCAACAGAGCGTCGTTTTCGGTCACAAGTGAAAACAGGCAATGACAATAGATTCCCATTTTTTTTAATTATAATTTCAAGTTGAAAAAAATTAGTCACTGGCTGCAGGACTGGGAGATTTAAATGCTCGTAATTTACAAAACAGTACCCCTTTTTTATGTTGCAATACAAGTTTTGTCAATATATGCGGTATATCATTATTATTATTAGAGCGTAATTGTGATTTTCATTTAGCAATAATGTTTTGACTACGTTTTTTGTCAGCCATTATGAATTTTGTTGGGTAATTTTTATTATGACAGATTGCGTGGAATTTTTTTTTGGCAGCCATTTTTAATTGGAATTTTAGATTTCAGACTTCAGAATTCGGACTTCAGACATCAAATTTCAGAAGTCCCCACTAAGCTTTTGTACTTTTATATAGATACATATATGTTTGTGAAATGGAAACACATTCAGAGGGCCCAGTAATGGGTAATTTTTATTATGACAGATTAATTGTAATTTTGCCTATGTTTTCCTTGGTAGCCATTTTGAATTGAAATTTTAGCCTTTAGACCTCAGAAATCGAACTTCAAATTTCAGACATCAGAAGTCCCCACTTAGATTCTGTACTTTAACCCTCACAACGCTGAATTAATTTTCCATAAATCATGGAGACCGAGGGGTTTTAATCAATTCGAAATTAGTCAGCTCTTTACGATTCATTTGAGTATGTTATGGGTCTACTGCCATTAGAGATAGTTTTACTCTTACAGTGCGAGGGTCGACTTTAGTCGTCAGAATCTGACGTCTATAGACATCAGATTCTGACGACTAAAGTCGATTCCCGCGCTGTAAGGGTTAAAATAGATATATGTATTTATTTTATGTTAACATGTATCTATTTTGTTTGTCAAATGGAAGACATCCGACATTGATTTGTCTCTCTTTTGAAATATTGCTGTATCATTGTCTGCGACGCTGGCCCAACACTAAAACAAAATTGTGTCAACTTTTTGTGTTTGAATGGATTTGCAACTGTTATTTGAATTGTCAAATGTAGCATTTAAAAGGTCTCTACTGTCCAATATTAGTTCATTACTGGGCCACTGTCTGTGATGTTTGCCCGGCATTAAAACATTACTGACCAAATGCAATTTAATTATAAAATCTAACATTTAAAGAGATAATAGGGCGACCTAGCCTGGACACACTGCCCACATTTCAGCCTGAGTCTATTCTCAGAATGAATGCATGGGGCTTCACCCGACATGTACATCATTGACCCGACATCTATGCACATAGGGGTTCAGAATATCCAGAATAAATCCAGAAGAACAACTGGGAATTCCTAAAAAAGATATAGCACACCTGCCCACTACATAAATAGATAACGATTTTTGTGCCAAGACTTTAAGTTGATAGAAAGCAAACTCAGAGAGAAATAGCAAAAATATATATTGCTATAAATCAGATATTTCTTGCCATTAATTGGCCACTTCGATTTCTTCCATGTAATTTTTAAACTTTCCTGGGAACTGGTAATTACTTAAGTTATCATACCCAAAAGGAAATGATAACGCAGACAAACTTTAATTGCAATATCCTACCTTTTTAAATTGAAAGGGGGCTAAAAATGTGTGAGGTTACATTCTTAAAATCATAGGATTAAAGTTTGCATTTTAAAATACTTACATACTCATTCTGATATATGCTGACCCAACATTAACACAGCATTGGTATATATACACCTTTTTAATTAGAATACCCCCTGATGCTACAGATTTTATTTTCAAATCAACAGAGTGGGTGTTTATTAGAATAAATACAGTACTGTAAAAAAAACAAATTAAAAGCAAGTAGATCTATATGTATGAGTTATAAAAAAAGAACATTAATGTGATTTCTAATGTTTGTGCAAGTGGCTGTTCATGAATATGTATCTCATAGATTTAACCTAACTTTATAGGCAGCCCGTTTAACATATGGCGGGCTACTATTTACTACGATTATAAAACTGCAGTACTCCCATATTTATATTATCAATATTAAATAAGAAATCGGTATATGGGAAGATATGCTCTAATGAAAAGTGAGGCAAAAGAATTAATTTATGAAAAAAAGGCATGAGAAAAACTAAATATAAAGTGAGGTGGAAGGATGTAATTTCAATGACTAATGAATACAAATATGCAGGCCTAAATAATGACAGACAGATATGATTGTGTGGACAGATATATGAGACAATTCTGTAAAGTAAAAAAACTCAAAAAGGCACATTGATGCGGGATAATACAATAAGCCATTACCTCAAATGAACATTTCCATTTTTAGTGATGACATTATTTTTACCTCTGTGGTGTCAGATTTTGACAATGCTGATATTTTTTATCCAGTTCACCTAGCATTTCTTGATATTCATTGTAAGCAAAAGGAAAACAAAATGCAAAGTATGTAGTTCCTCCTCGGCTCTCAACAAAGCGGTGCACAAAGGAGAGAAGAAAATTACCATCCACTGTCTGAAATTGTAAGATTAGAATTTAGATAGATCATATAAAGTTCTATTCCACATCTTTGAATCAAATAAATTCAAATAAAAACTAAAGCATGTAAAACTTCATTTCAATGCAAAATATGAATAGGATAAAAGTGAATAGAGTACATGTTACTCGCATTTAATTTACATTAATTTCAATAAAGAGTATAGACATTTAAAAGAACTGACCTCAAATGTTGGCTTGTCTCTCAACCTCTCCCAACGTGGGCGACTAGGCAATGTCCTCACTAGTGGAGTGTGGCCTTGGCTGTAGAGCTTGCCTTGGCGATTGAGATTCATTATATTTATCTTTATCAACCGACCCGCTGACGCTCCTCGTACACCAAAATTAAACCATGACCTGTAAAATGTGTTTTCCATCATGACATGTTAACCATATATATTTATTCAAGTGCTAAAATATTATATACTTTGTATATTGCTGCATAGTGGCCCACAAATACCAGTGGATGAAATTAAAAATATTGCTACTTAAATCTAATATTATTTACTCTCGGACTATCGTATATTGCCGGTTATTAACTAAAAACTTATTTTCCAAAACTCAACTTGGCATTCTGAGTGAGCAGGTGAAGGCATGATAATGTTTAGCTCCAAGTTACCAAATCCATATATACATTTATCTAGTTTAATTTATTTTAAAAATAATGATATTAATAACAATGTTGCTCTAACTTTAATCGTCAGAATCTGACGTCTACAGACGTCTGATTCTGTCGACTAAAGGCAATCCCTGCGCTGTAAGGAATAATGTCTCTCATTTTCTCGACAAGGATGGTCCCTCCAAGGCCACATTGTTTTTCACTGTTTTAGATCAGTGCGCACATTAAATTAAGTAGAGTAGCTCAGTGTGTCACAAAAAATTCACCAGAACTGAAAAGTATTCTGTCCAAGCAGTCAGATTTTTACAAAAGTATTCTGGACTAAAAGAGTTAAAACTGTAAATTACAAAAAAAAACCATCTTTTTGTTCCACCCAGCTTTTAAAAAGTAGGTCCAAAGTTTCATCTTATCCGCCTCATTAGATTTTTTTTATTATTACTTAAAACTTTATTAATCATATTGGCCTTGGCAATAATAAAAAGATTTTTTTATTCGATTTGGTGCTCCTTGTTTACCTGTTGCCATTTTCATATGGTGTTCCAGCACAATCAGGTTTGGTCCAAACATTAAATTCATAATCGGGTCGTATTTCACCTGTATAGGCACCTGAAGCTGACAGATAATAAATTGAGAATCATTTTTTATGATTCCAAGCAAAAACCTAATTGAGAATACATGTTTAATCATGGTAGACATAAAAGTGCTACATAAAGATTTCCCCAAGTCAACACAGGCAGTTATGTTATAAAATATTTATTATTTGATTGACGTCTAAATGGTGTCAGAAAATCACTATTAAGGGTCAAAAGAAAATTTTGTTAAGTACTGCAAGTCTCAGACAATTCCCTAAAGGAACAGGGTGGCAAATTATCTCTACTGTAATAAAGTTTAAAAAAGTATGCGTCTTTATATATATATATAGATGCACAGTGACATTTAAATACAAATAAAAAAGTGAAAAAAAAAAGAAAGTTTGGTCAATAACAAAAGTGATCAACAGAAATGCAGCAAATCTTAGAAGTTACCCTTGATGTCTAACCATCATCTGATATAACTCACCTAAATCTTCATCATCATCCCTTATCACTTTTTCAACTCGTGCCAAGTTGCCAGAGTCAAATTTTGAAGTGAACAACAAGCTTCCAAAACGGGCTTCCATACTTCAGATCACTTTGCCATATCAAGAGCGCTGAGTAATTCTTTCATGTTATTTATTCTAAAAAAAAAAAGTATGATTAAGGTTCTAACCAACCGGTTTTCTGATAATAGTGCTGCACATGCTATATATGTAATTTGTCTCTTCCTCAGTTAAACACCCCTTCCTTCATTTAGGTGTCAACCCGTCCATAATACCCTCCATTACCCTATTCCTAAAGAAACATTGAAATTGATCAACCAGGATCGCATGTTTCTCGCCGATTACTCCGTCAATTCTTTACCGATTTCCTTGAAATTTTGCAAAGCTTAAAGGCCATTTTCTATTCCAGTCCTAACAAAATTAAATTTAATATTTCAAAAGTTAGACCATTTGATATGTAATAAAATTTCAGAATTAGTTTAATGGGTTTATAGAGGGACGTTGTAATTTCGATTTACTACATGTCAAATGCTTTAACTTTTGAAATACACTGGCTATATAATTTTTACGAAATTTTCAGGGTTTGCAGGGATACAGTGGGTTAAAATGATGTGTGTCTGGTCTGTGAAAGAGGGTACGGATTTTAGCCCAATTTGAACAGTGGTGACCTTTTTACACGCTAAGGGGCGTAGCCAAAATCTGTCTGCTAAGCATACCAATGGTGCCATGGGCCTGTTTTTCGAACAAGAACATTTGAATCTTTATCCTTATATGTTACACTAAATGTTTAATAGGTTGAAAAATGATGAAATCGGTCTGCGTAATTTAGGATATGCCCAAAACTGAATAGTCTATCATCGGAATCACATTAACCGTGGTGATTGATTTTCACCAATTTCTCAGTCAACTCTCAAACAATTTTCATGAAAAATTTTACACACATTATTTTCCATTCATGTCACGACTACCCTGGAACTTTCTGTCAGTTTCAACAAGTATTTTAGAAGATGACATGTATAGTAAATAAACAACAAGAGCTCACTCGACAATAACCCGCCACCATTATTGACTCAATCAGGCTAAAATCATAAAAAATTAAGTGATTTTATTTTCTATATGATGTAAATATGTCCATAGACTGAAGTGCAATTTTTTTTTAATTTTTGTGCTGCGCATTTACCAGTTAGGCTAGATATAGAGACGAAATTCCCGTATCTCTTATTTTAGAAATTCATGTCCGAAATAAGAGATCGGTTAGAATTTTTTACAAGAATACCCAACCTATAAGTGTACCGTAAACCGGGGCTATTTTGCCACCCCCTCGGAAAATTGATGAAATCCTCTGGTTTTCAATAAATACCATAAGTTAATAAAAATAACTATAATTACAGGTTATATTATATTGTAGGGAACATGTTTATGTCTATTTACAATTTTTGTATAATATTTCAATACCAGAAAAAAATATTTTACCGAAGTGTTATTTTTTACGTGTTTTTTCTAAATTTGACAAATTTGAACTCTGGAAGGGTATTTATCCATTTTATTAACGTATGCAGTTTTCTTTTATGATATTTGGAGGGTCCTTATCACATAAAAAAAAAAAATTGATGAAATTTAAATATTGAGCCTGCTCGAGCACTTCAAAAGTAACTGGGGCTATTTTGCCACCCCATACCGGGGCTATTTTGCCACCCCTTCAAAATGGACGCCAGAGCCTCATTTTCGGTCCGATATGAAAACGGACCACTAGACTCACTGACCCCTAAAAACTATATAAATATTTACATAACTGGTTTAAAGCACTTATTTTTATTATTAAATAACTTTCCTGCAAAATAATGACTTTTTCACTGAATATTTTATGTTATGTCTGTATGGTACAATTACGTGAATCTATGTAAAATATATTAAATGGAATGATAAAAAGGTCTACAGACTGTTTAATTAACCTGATTTTCATTCGATTTGCTTCTCAATTATATTATTTTGAATTTAAAAATATTTATATGGCAATATATTTTTATTTGGATTCTGACAAATGGTTTTAATTCACAAAATATGATCAAAATTAGCTCCAGTGGAAAAATAGCCCCGGTACCCTGGCTATTTTGCCACCATACATTTTTATTTAAAAGTCCTATTAATAAAGGCTAAATACAAACTATGCTAAGTATGCGAATACCTTACAAAACCACCCTCAATAATGACACTTTATATTCTCACTAAAAAAAGCGGGTTTAATACAGCGATAAAAAATATCGATGGACCAATCTACCTGGTACTAAGCAAAGGACATTGGTCGAGTCAAATAGGGTGGCAAAATAGCCCCGGTTTACGGTATGCACCTTAGCTTAATTTCAATTTGAAATACATGTACCGGTACTCAGTGGACCTCAACTGAATGTAGGGGTCAATTTTAGGCCGTTAAAATGAACGGCAATTTTGAAAACAAAACCGTTGGTTTGCCCAGCAAACAGTACAGTCTAGATGCAGGGCCATGGTTACGGGTCAATATAAATTGGTTCGTGGTTGGCTTATTTCTTATTCTATCTTTCTGAAATTTTAGATAGTGGGCAACTGTTATTAGCAGAAAGATTTTACAAATTTTTAACGATATTGATGAATAAACGGCCGAGATATCGCGATCGACAAAGGGACACCTGCTGCGCCAACATCGTAATTTTCGATTGACAAATTGGAATTTAATCAGCTATTTTAATCGGGTGATGGTCAGCTCATTTCTCATTTTATTTTTCTACAAACTTAGATAGTGGGCAGTCTATATTAGTCGAATGGTTATATACATTTTCAGCTCAATTAAATAAACTGCTGAAATATCGTGATCAACAAAGAGACATCCGTTGCACCGACATCGTAATCTCCAATTGGCATTTAATTAGCTATTTTTATTGGGTCGTCGTTGGCTCATTTCTCATTCATCTTTCTGAAAACTCAGATGGTGGGTAATCGATATTAGTAGAAGGACTTCATGAATTTTCAGAAAAATTATATAAACGGCAGAGATATCGTGATGTACATACCAACGCCCGACGCGCCGACTTCGTAATTTCCTGTGTCATAACGGCAACAGCCAAAAGTTTCGCCAGTAGTAATATCTCATCGCCAAATCTAGTCTTTCTTCGTCAATGGCGAAATGGCGAGCGGGCAGGGCAGGCCCTGAAATTTACATGCAAGTGGACTCATGGTTGGTTCAATGCTCCAGAACTGACATTGCAAACAATGGCTGGTTCGGAGCTGGCATACATGTGGTAAACTCCCAGGGTTTGCTCGTATTATGCCCATGGAATTAGGCTTACACAGCTATACACCATAGAGTTATGGATTACACGTAGGCCTACAATAAGAACTACTGTAGGGCCTACATTAGCATGCATCGTTGCTGTGTTGGGCCAGCCAGTAGTAATATCTCATCGCCAAATCTAGTCTTTCTTCGTCAATGGCGAAATGGCGAGCGGGCAGGGCAGGCCCTGAAATTTACATGCAAGTGGACTCATGGTTGGGTCAATGCTCCAGAACTGACATTGCAAACAATGGCTGGTTCGGAGCTGGCATACATGTGGTAAACTCCCAGGGTTTGCTCGTATTATGCCCATGGAATTAGGCTTACACAGCTATACACCATAGAGTTATGGATTACACGTAGGCCTACAATAAGAACTACTGTAGGGCCTACATTAGCATGCATCGTTGCCGTGTTGGGCCAGCCTCTGAGACAGTAGAAGAACTGAGCTGAACGTGCGCATGTTCATTCAGACCAAGGTATATCGCCTAACAGATTCCTTGTCAGTCAAGACACGCTCGTCCCTAAATCAGTCAGTGTCTGAAAACCAGTTCTTTAGCGATAATGCTGCAGGCTATCTGTGGGTAAACTCAACCATTTCAGTGCTCGATTTTGCAAGATTTGAAGTGAGAGCCAGCAGGGCTACCCCCTAGACAATCTACAGAGCCCATCATTTCATTTGAGTGCCCGAAATAAGGGGCATTATTTACGGGACATTCTGTAAACCAAAATCTAGCAAGCCTTAACCCTTTCACCACTGAAGCCCATTTTTATGTGCTGAATGCCATAGCATTCAGCACATAAAAACGGGCTTCAGTGGTGAAAGGGTTAAGGGCACAGTCATGCAGCTAATAGAGAGCCTTGCAGTAAATTTGGAAGCCCCGGGCACCCGGGCTCTCCTCAAAATCGAGCACTGCTTTTTATTTTATGATGCATATTTTATTATATGTTCCCAATTAGGTCCTTATTGAAATTAAGGGAAGATTTGAAGAATACAAATAAATAATATTATGAACTCAATATCCCAATTGCCAAGACTCATTGTTATAGACCTGCGTGAATAACACATTGATCAGGATATATTATTAGCGGGATTAAACACTTGGGAACACACTGTTTGTGTAGGGCCTATATGGCAGGGACAGGGTGCGCAGGCCAGTCTTTCCCAATAACATCAACCGACCGGACATGTCTGGTAAAATATCCAACCACATCGAACCTACGATCCGAATATTTTTTGTAAGTTTTGTCTTTTTGGTCTTTTTTTTGTCTCACAAGGTAAGAATAGGCCATTAACCACCTACGATCTTGTGAATTTTTTTTGGTCCGGTAAAAAATTCATTTGACATTTTGAGATTATTGGAAAAGATTGCAGGCTACTTTATTTATCTATGGATAGCCCTGCCTATTCCCAGAACACCTGGTACGTGGCGGAACAAACACTAGACATCGACCCAATGTTAAACCAATGCAAGGCTCGAAAAAGGCCCCGTCCCATTGTCCCAGATGACCAACAATCTGGGAAGGACAAGGACAAGTTATATTTTTGGGAAGGACTAGTCGATTTTTTAGCTAGTTGTCCGACTGGAGAAGTGGAAATTTAGTCCAATTTTGAGCCCTCCAATGTAGGACCAGCGGCGTAAACGGTGGCTCAACATTGTTTCAACATTGGGTCAATGTCTTGTGTCTGCTGGGAAGTGGTCACAGTGCGTGCAGTAGAAAGCGTGCGTTCAGTGAGGCCATACACCATACATTGGTCAGGGTTACCATCTATGGGCTTACCTAGCGCTGGCTCTAGTGGCCATCGTCTGTAGTTTTAGGGCAAGCGTAGCGGCAGCAATTAAAGCGTATCGGTAAATCAATAAAGCGTAGCGGCATTTAGTAAGCTTAGCGGCCAAAAAGTAAAGCGTAGAGGCCCCGCTACGCCTTACGGGGAACCCTGCATATGATGCAAACATGTCCATAGACTATAACTGCAAAAGTTTTTTTTATTTTTGTGCTGCGCATTTACCAGTTAAGCTAGATATAGAGACGGAATTCCCGTATTTCTTATTTTGGACATGCATGTCCGAAATAAGAAATCGGGATTTCGTCTCTATATCACGCTTAACTGGCATGTTCAAAATAAGAAATACGGGAATTTTGTCTCTCTATAGATCTCGCTTAACTCGTAAATACGCAACAGACTTTTTTAACAACTTTTGCAGCACTAGTCTATGGACATGTTTACATCATATGGTCATATTAAGAAGCAAAAATAAAATTACTGATATTTTGATGATTTCATCCCCATTGTGTCGCTTTAAATTAAAACAATAAAAAAGTGGGTAAAAGACAAGTCACCCCAGTTTACAGTGCCAAAATAATCCCATGCACCTACCGCCGTACAAAACTTTGCCCAGTGCGTCAGTTCAAAAAGGCTAATTGGGAAGCTATCAGGCTACGAAATAAAAGCTGCAGGACCTCTTTTTCAGAAAACAGTCCCGGTCGTTCTGATAATGAAAATTGGATGAAACTTAAATCCATCCTAAATCAATGCCTGGTCAAATTTGTACCAACTAAAATGACTTCCCCTCGGGAAAATCTACCTTGGCTATCCAAATCACCCCTCGCATCTATTCGAAAAAAGGATTTATATGGCAAAGCCAAGTGTACGAATAAATCTGACCTTTGAGCAAAATGTAAATTATGTAAAAACGGCACACCCAGCGTGCCATCAGGTCTGTCAGGTGGTCTTTTTTGCAAAACAAACTTTCTGAATCTTTAGAACAAAATAATTCAAAACCACTCTGGCGATATATTAAATCTAAACGAAAGGATATATCATGGAAATGGTGTCTCTCCCTTGAAGGAGAACGGCCCGCTGCCTTCAGATAGCAGACGTATGGCCGTAATACTAAACAACCAATTTTGCTCAGTTTTTACCTCGGAAGACACCACAAATATACCTAAATTACCAAGACCACTGAATACTGAAATGCCTAAATGCGAAATTACTGTTCAAGGTGTAACTAAATTACTTGAGGGTTTAAACGGTGGAAAGGTATCCGGACCGAACAAACTCCCGAACTTGATTCTGAAGAATGCTGCCAACAAAATATCTCCCTTTGTTGAAATTATTTTCGACCAATCTCTACAGACGGGCAATTTACCAGATGACTGGGTAGAGGCTAATGTTGCCCCAGTCTTCAAAAAAGGGGATCGGCACTATACGGCAAACTACAGGCCCATATCCCTCACATATGTTTGTGCCAAATTACTTAATGACATCATTGGTAAACAGATTATGTCCCATTTTTCAAAAAATAAAATTTTAACACCTGTACAGCATGGCTTTCGATCAAAACACTTATACGTAAGCCAGCTTTTGATTACAACTGATAGATTTATTCAAAATTTTGAGAGCAAGATACAAACAGATGTTGTTGTCATAGATTTTATTACTTGACGTTGTCCCCCAACAACGCCTCTTGCACAAACTTGACCACTAGTTACAGAACTCGGGGAACAACTCTTAATTGGATTCAAAATTTTTTGACTAATAGAACCCAAAAAGTAGTAGTCGATGGCAGCTCTTCAGAATCAGCTCGCGTGAAGTCCGGTGTGCTCCAGGCCAGGGTACTGTTCTCACACCCCTACTCTTTTTGACCTATATTAATGACATCCCTTCCACGTCTCCTCACAGGTTCGTCTCTTTGCAGATGACTGCCCTCTGTATAGCCCGATAAAATGTTGAGCAGATTAAGAGCAGCTGCACAGAGACCTATCTGCGTTACAGCACTGGGCAGATCGCTGGTGGATGTGTTTTAACCCAGGCTCAAAATGCTCGGTCTTGAGGGTGTCCAGGCCAAAATAAAAAACCTGGTATTTGAGTAGCAGTACACCCTTAAAGGCGAAATACTAGCGAACGTCTCATCAACACCATATCTTGGTGTTTGCATTAGCGAGACTCTGGAATGGGAGGCCCACATTAACTTTGACTTTGATCTACATCGTCATCAGTAGATCTACATGCCAAATCACAAATCATCAAATGGTCTAAAAAATACACAACAAAATTCCACCAAATTTTCAGTGATGTATAATTGTATTGTTTAATTTTGTTAGGCCAACTTAGCGCCTGAGTAAATTGAAAAAAAAGACAAGACTAACGTTACTCCCGGATCTGGTGAAACAGACTGTAGGCCAGGCCAGGCCGCCAGCGGCCAGGCCCAGGGGCAGGCCCGCAGGGCTGCAGCCTGGGCCCTGGCAGGCGCAGGCCCGGGCAGGGCCAGGCAGGGGCCCAGGCCCGAGGGGGGAAGCTTGTCGATGTCGATGACGACACTGTTCGCGTCATGATCAAGAAATCTGCGCCTACATATTTGTTTGACTAAAATCGTTGCTTACATTTATATACACATAAAAATTACATTTTTTGGATTGAATATCATCGTTGCAGCTTGTATTTGATCGAAAAATACATCAGAAAATGTTACAACAAGATTGTTGTGAAGATCCATCAATAAGGCGTCCGTTGCTGGTCACATGATGTGATAGTGCATTTTGATTGGCCTTTCGAGTCATTGGTCATATGACTTCCGAAATGTGGCATTTAGTAAACAAAAGAAAAAATATTGTTTTTTGATCAGTAGCCAATGGCCATACAATTTATTTCTTTGTATGGAAATAACCTGACTTTCCTGGTTTACTCACTATATACCAGAGAGCATAATGCATTAACAACTAAAAATATAAATATTTTTTCAACAAGGGCAGCCCGTTTATTTCTTCGCCCCTCTAAAGTCATTTGATGGAAATGAGCGAGAAATAGTGAAATTAGAATACGAACAAGAATAGACCTCTTCTTGATCTTGATGTATACTGGAATAAAACCGCATATTGGCGTATCACTTCCAGGGAGTTGTTGACCACCATGCGCAAGTGGTTAGTTCAGTTTGCTCAAGCCTTGTTTTAGTGCTGGCACTAATACGGCCGACGTGCACCCACAAGGCAAATTATTCTACTCAGACTGCTCTGGTTTGACTTTGGTTGATCTGAAAGTAAGTGTTCAGTGGGAACCATGACTTCACCCCTCACCACCTTCATGAACAGCACCTACTGGAAGCGCAAGAAAAGACTGTCAGACATCCACAACACTAGAGGACATTACCCATAACCTAAAACTTTTTTTTTTTTTAAACTGTTTTAGAAATGTCCTAGAACAAATCTAAGGAAATTCAGTTTCACACAAAGAATAGTCTGCTTGTGGAATCGCCTACCGTATAAGGTAGTAAATGCCCTATCCATACATGCCGTTGAAAGGCGACTAGACAAAGCCTGACACAATATGTCAATACAATTCACACACAAGGAAGACCGAATAAACTGGAAACCACTCAACGAAAAGAAAGAGTAAACTAATTTAGAACTGAGTAAAGAGGCGGAAGATATGTAGGGAGACTGGTCTATAGTTGAAGGTTTGTATCCCAAAGCTCGCCTTTTTTTAAAATAGAAACAACATTGCTATGTCTGCCAGTCGATGGGGTAGGCCTACTTCAGGTTTTTCAAGAGATTTATTACAAATTTCAACTAAAGGCTCAGTCAAAATGCATGCGGAATCGTGCAGCAATCTGGTCCTGGAGCCGTCTGTATTTTGATGTCTTGTAGCAGAACAAAAAGCCCTGAACAGTAAATTTGAATTTTCTCATGAATGGAAATGAATTGTGCCGTCTCTTTGAATTTTGAAGTTTGTACTCCATAGTAGCACCTCCTATGTCATGTATGTTGAGTATCAGGCTGGAGGGGGGAGGAGCAACCAGCTGACTCTTGAATGCTCCCAGAGTTTTTGATTATATGACAGCATAGCTGTTGGGAGAGAATTCCAATCAGGGATAGTTTAATGCCAAAACTAATTTTATCCCAGTGTGGTGTTAGCTCTAAGATGTTTAGGCTATAGGCCTGATTGTGCCCACCACATGTTCTTAATGTCTTCTGACATTCAACGGTTATTGGTAGAAATTTCGACTAGCTCTTTTAAAATTTTCAACATACTTAAAAGTCTAGCATGTATTCGTCTTGTTTTCAAGTCAGTCCAGCCCAGGTTCTGAATGAGAGATGTCACACTGACTGTTTCTCTATAATTTTGGGTGACAAATCTTGATGCTGATCTTTGATTTTTTTCAATTTTTCATTATCTTTTTGTCTAAAGGGGTCCCAAACTGCTGAAGAGTATTCTCGTTCCGCTTTCAGTTGTGCTGCAATGAATGACTGTCACATATAAAGCCTATACGCAGCGATTTTAAATTTGACCTGATACAAATCACTAAAAACCTCGCAAAATTTATGGCACCAGGAGTATAAGTAATAAAATAAAAGTTATGAGCGGGTAATTAAAAAAGAAAAGAATAGAAAAGCCAATCAGTTTCGATCATATTGCCTGCTAATTTAGCTTTGGTCTTACGTGATCGTTAAGCCCTTCTGTCATTGCGCAGTACTGATGAGCTACAATGTAGTCATATACCTTAGATTGTATATATTTCGTAATTTATTTTAATCAATGATGTATATATCTGATCTTTTAATCTCATTCTAATTAACTTAATCATGTTAATGACATTTCTCATGATCAGACACTGGGCATTGCCATATTTTAAATTATTTCACTTGGGCTTATTCTTTTAAGTTTAGGGCTAGATTTATGTTTTAGGTTCAGGGGACCCTTCCCGTCGCCTGTGTTATTGGGCCGGTTTGGATTAGTCAGAGCTGCTATGTCAACTGACTCTTTGAGGTCTGGGAGGTTTTCACTCCCGGTGTTAATATTTATTAATATGTGGAAATGTCTATGGCGTGACTGAGAAGTGCTCAAATAACGAGGTATAATGTATGCCACATGTTAAAGACCATAAAACTATTAGTATTGTGTGTAACGCGCACTAGACTAAATGTAAACCTGTATATAACTCAAGTTTCTACGCTTTCCAGAGTGTCTTTTTTGCTGCCATTTAGAATAATTTATAGTAGCTATTTTATCTCTGGTTTTGGTGCGGGAAACAAATATGCCCCATGTAGGCTACATACCATGATAATACTGTATGGTGTCTGACGTTATTTTAAATAGTCATGAGTCATGATGAATATTTTAAATACCCTAAGCTTGTTTAAATGTGTAAATGGCAAGCCGGAATGTAAGTGTACATACCTAGTCGATATGTGATTCACAGAACTAACCATGGTAACCCTGCTGTACATATTGTAGATATATATATATATTATATTACTATGACAAATAAGTCAGCAATGACTTGAAAACGTGTCAATAAAACATCTATCTATCTATGATTGCCTGCACTAGGTGTTAGGGTTGGGTGTAGGTGGCAAAACGGGTCATGCTACATTTCTTTTTATCTCGAATAACGTTGATCTAAAAGTTAACCATATTTAAAAAAAATGTAAAAATCACAGCATATTCAGCTAACACAAATGATATATCACAATATTTAAATTTTAATATAATTATTTTTAATTTTGTCAATGTGGTTCTTGGAGGAATAGTAATTTATTAATTTGAAATACCTTGAAATAATTTGACATTTTTTGGAAGCTTTTGGGCATGAAAATTTGCAAATACAACTTCAGGCTATATTACTTTATTATCATTCATTAAAACCCCCACAAGTGAGGGAAACATATTACATTGTATATTACATACATACAAATGTATCACAGATGAGAAATATCACAGTATATATGTATTAAAACGGGTCACTAATTTAGCTCATATATGCGTGGTACGGAGTTTCTATTCAATAAGTCATCTCCATGCAACACGCCTTGCAATCTACCACCCCGTCTCTAGCAGAAAACTTTTGAGTATATTTAAAGGTTGGAAGTGCTGAGAGAAGGGGTGATAGACCCAAGTCAAGTAGTCTGCCAAAGAGCGTGCTTTTACTGTACCTCCGGTTAATAAATATTTAGACATAAAAAATGAGCACAGACTCCGTACTGGAGAATTCACTAAAAATATCCTTTTCATCAGGCTTACGGACATATATATTTATTACTTTCTTCAATAGGTAAGATACCGAGAGCAGTCAGCAACTTAGAGTGATAGGAGTACCTACTCAGACCAAGAAACGATTTCACAATTGTACCCTGAAGCGATTCGAGCTTCCTACACATTGCTCTAATTAAAAAAACGGTTCCAGGCCCAAAGGTTAAAATAGGGCGACATATGGTGTGCAGTAAGTGGAGCCTCAGATCAACTGGAAAGCCAGGGTAGGGCATACCAACATTATTAAGACTAAAATATGATTTATGACATTTTAAAATTCTGCTGTCGACCTGATTGATGCATTTTCCATCGCTGGATAAAATCATGCCTAAAATGTCAATATTATCAACATTTAATTGTCAATAGGTACCTGGCCTAACGACCATTTTGGCTCACACTTTAATATTGTTAGCCCATATGATATACACTTAGTCTTTTAACACCTCCAATTGTTTGAATGAACTAGACATTATCTATCATTTTCTGTAAACCTGAAACAGTGGCACTAAATAAATCTATATCATCCGCATAAGCAAATGACTCAAATTTATTAGAGCCTATTTGCACACCATGGTCACTATAGTTGATAAGTCAATTATGAGTCAATTGATGAATATTCTAAATATATGAGGAGATAAAAATACTGTCTTGTCGAGCTCCTCGTGTGACTTTAAAGTCATAACATTGAAAACTTCAAAAATGTCAAATATATCGAAATTACAACATTTTTAAGCCCAAAACGACAATAAAAACGTCAAAAAACATACCCATTTCACAAAATCTGAGAATCATTTTTGTACCTATATATGCATACAACATGACTCAGTCCGTCATTTTAAACAATTTGGTAGGTGAAGCCCTGACATGAATTTAAATGATTTTTCAATTTATCGATATATTGCATACCGGCAGGCATACCCGTCTCTTGGAAAAGCACAATTTTGAAGGTGATGCACAAGGCTGCACACAAAACGGATTGCAGTTTCTGAAGCTTAATATTATGAACTAACAGAAAATCGAGGCCAGACAATGTTTATTTTTGTTTAAAAAATACAGAGTTTTTCATGAAATGAAAGCTCCATTTATCAAACACAAAAAGGACTTTTAACCTCAGGCGAATTCCAAGATATGTAATTCGTGTTTGGTTCGGTTTTTGTTTGGTTTTTAGCTCTTTTCAGGAGCTCTAATCTGACTGAGCTGGCCCAGCCATTTAATCCGATAGAAATATGAATTTATATACCAGATTCTATGTCTATCAAGAAAATCCCACCTCCTCCCGCTTCCAACCGCAGCAAGTTTTTTGTTTATTGTAAAAATAATGTTATTGATAAATTTTGTCAATATTATGTAATTTGTATGTAATGATACAAGTGTCAAAGCTCACTTTAATATATTAATGTGAACAATTAATGGATTGTTATTTATAGGTTTTGTTTTGTGTGAACAATTACTAGATTGGTATTGATAGTTTTTGTTAATAATATTTTATGTAATTTGTTTGTAATGATACAAGAGTCAAAGTTCACATTTAAATAGTAGATTAGATCAGTCAGAGACATGTATAAATATTCATAGTAGATTAGATCAATTACAGACATGTATAGATATTCATAGTAGATTTTATCAATTAGAGACAGTAGATTAGATCAGTTAGAGACATGTATAAATATTCACTGGTTAATTCTGTTAACCGACTGTCAAGTAAATTTATACCCATTTTGGTCTTAGGGCTTCACTCTGTTATTTTTCCCCATTGTATGTGTCTGTTTTTTGTATGATAAACACATGTCTTTTGCGATTTGCTGCTCCTTTTTCTGGACTCTGTAGCACCGCAGGCCTTGTTAGCCCTAGAATAGATCTAGACTGTATGGGAGAAAGGGGTCCTTTGTGATACGGGATACATATAAAGCTTGTGTGTCGTTTTGCGTCACTGACCCATAGTATTTGCAAGACGACAGATCCCACTCCTGTGAACGTTGACCATGCCGCACATGGGAAGACCGGGACGATATATATGAACACTATTTTTTCATCTCGCCTTTTCTTCAAATATATTTGGAACACGTTTATGAAATATTCTCCAACGGGTAATGTTAGACTACATGTGGGCCTACTCCAATCTTTGACTAGGATACATTTTATGATTTAATATTGAATCTTAGTAATAAAATATTTAAAAATTTTTTTTAGAAAATATCAATTGTGCCCCAGACTCAGGATAGGCCTACTATGGACATGGGGTGTGCAATAAGCAATGTCTTCTGATCAGGCTGGAACATTTGATAGCACTTGTTTAAATATAGTTTACGATTTTGGTATAAGAGATATACAAACATGTTAAAATATTTCCTCCAAGTTTTCTATGTTTTTGACAGGAAAATGGTAATTTTTATTGAAATAAATTGTAAAACATAATGACACATTTAATAACACAGAATAAGCACCTCTGCTCAGTACGCCCCCCTCTGTAGGCCTACAGGACTTTTTTTCATTCAAAATTGATTTTTTTTGTGGGATTTTATTTTTATTCCATCGTTAAGCCTAAAACACATAGAACGCGAGTGCCACAGGAGCGGCACGCGTCACGCATCAACACGCGTAAGTAATCACTTTAGTTCATTTCACATTGCATAAATACATAGCTCGCGAGCGTCACACGAGCGTCACGCGGCACGCTGCACGCGAGCGTCACCGATCACTTCTGGAGCGACATTTAACGCGTGACGCGAGCTTTACGCGAGGTGAATCCACAGTATGACGTCAACATGTGATGATTTATTAGGGAATCCCCATACATCCACGTGGTGATCCAGCAAGTGTGTGACGTGTTTTTAGGCAAGCAAACTCTCCTTCAATTAAGTCTAAAAAACCCAGAAAACAGGCCCCTCGATATGGATTTGTTATTTACACAGGTCCAGGAAAGACCGTGAGCATCTTTTCTAAAGGGATGCTGATAAGATGTGTAACATTTCGGAGGAGATAACCACGATCCTGAATACTGGTAAACTGATAAGCTGATATTGTTACTGTCATTATAAAGTAAATGTGATCAAATATATTTCCTATATGGTTTTCATTCCTAAACAGTCTTAATTGATCAAAAGGGGCAGTTTTGTAATTATGAAAAGAATGCACGAATTAAAATATTAAATTTAGAAATGTCCCAGGGACCAATATATCATCACTATAATTATTGTCACATTACCACAAAACCAACAATTTTGAAATTCATCACCAGCGTTATTTTGGAAAGCAGTATTTTGTGTGTTTTTAATTAAGAGGACATGATTGTGGTATGTATAGCTGATATCGTGAGAATCACGTCAGCCCAGAAAATCATGGGTATCTGTGTGTGATTGGACATGGTCAGAAAATGCCGCCGAAAATGCGCAGCAACTGCATGTGCATGTTTGTTTGACGAACAAGTTAAATATTGTGATCCATGCTAGCACTCCGTGTTTCGCAAGTGGATACTTATTCAAGGCTATATGACTGGAACTTGGTTATTGACCTTGACCTTGACTTATTTTTCAAGGCCATAGTTGTAAAAAACACTTAAAAATGTATTTTGTCCTTCCAGACCATCTATATAAAAAAAATTGTGATATTTGACGCGAGGGAGGGGGACATAACAGTTTTTATCTTAAAAAACGAACATCAAATAAACAGGGTAACTAATGTGGCCAATGGGCCTACACATACTTATTTATTATGAACATCATCCCACTCAAAGGTACAGTATAGCAATTCTAAAGTCCTTTGCTATGTACCCCTTCTATTGCTTATATCTATTGACATTGTTGTACCGTCCTTCCACGTTGAACGACAGTGTGTTGCCAAGGTATAGCACCAGCATCGCTATTGAAGTACGTTTTTAAAATGATCACGGATTTGTATTGCATGATCTCCTGGGTTATTGTCAGCACCAATCATCGACAACAATCTCTCGTTGTCCCGTTCATCTTGGCCTTGTAACTGTATTAGCGTCATAAGATCCTGTCCAGCCACAGATGTGTCCTACAAGTAGTTGTGTAGCACACATGTCGACTGTATTATTTTGTTGATCTTCTCAGGACAAATATTTTTATTTATATTAGTCTGTGGTATATTCGCCATCTAGCTGCTAGAATTCCAAAAGCATTCTCCACAATCCTGCGAGCCCTTGACAAGCGATATTTGAAAATTCTTTGATCCTCACTAGGCCTATTGTTGCGACCAGGATATACCATTAGCTCCAATAAGCTCTAATGAGCTAGTCAAGAGACATGTAAAATAAACAATATACATAATAATTAAAACGAGGGTGTAGGTTAGCGGCAAAAATCCTTTGATGTTGATTGCTCAGATTTACTATTTTACGCTTGACGCTCGCGTCCTATGTGTTTTGCTCTGTCGCGCGACGCTCGCGCAGCTATCGCGTGCCGCGTGCCCCCCCCCCTCCAAATCTGAAACTCTTTGCCAGATGCATTAAAATAACCAGAGACCTGCGAACATAATTGTCTAATAAATTAAGAGCAAGATGTAGTTATTTAATTAATAATAATTGCCTGTGTTTTATGTAACTTTTACAAATGAAATGTATTTTCTCATATACAAGGGTTTTTTATATAATCTCTAATCTACTTTTTATGGTAATTCCCAGCCAGCCGACCCGCTTCTTTTATTTGCTATATTTCTTGTTTATTTTACATGTCGCTTGTTTCTTTAGAGCTAATGTTATATTTTTTACTATGTGCGACCTAAAATAAAACGTATCTTATCTCGCATTGGCCTAGTAGCTATTTTATCTGTCATTTTGCTGCGAGAAACAGATAGACTCATAGCTATTTTTTTTATCTTGGAAATACCAATTAATGTTATGTTAAGTAGTTATCATTTACATTTTCACAATATCTAGTGTTTTCACGGGAATGCCAATTAACATGACTTGAATTCTGTATGCGATAACATATCTGTCTGTCTGTCTGTCTGTCTGTCTGTCTGTCTGTCTGTCTGTCTGTCTGTCTGTCTGTCTGTCTGTCTGTCTGTCTGTCTGTCTGTCTGTCTGTCTGTCTGTCTGTCTGTCTGTCTGTCTGTCTGTCTGTCTGTCTGTCTGTCTGTCTGTCTGTCTGTCTGTCTGTCTGTCTGTCTGTCTGTCTGTCTGTCTGTCTGTCTGTCTGTCTGTCTGTCTGTCTGTCTGTCTGTCTGTCTGTCTGTCTGTCTGTCTGTCTGTCTGTCTGTCTGTCTGTCTGTCTGTCTGTCTGTCTGTCTGTCTGTCTGTCTGTCTGTCTGTCTGTCTGTCTGTCTGTCTGTCTGTCTGTCTGTCTGTCTGTCTGTCTGTCTGTCTGTCTGTCTGTCTGTCTGTCTGTCTGTCTGTCTGTCTGTCTGTCTGTCTGTCTGTCTGTCTGTCTGTCTGTCTGTCTGTCTGTCTGTCTGTCTGTCTGTCTGTCTGTCTGTCTGTCTGTCTGTCTGTCTGTCTGTCTGTCTGTCTGTCTGTCTGTCTGTCTGTCTGTCTGTCTGTCTGTCTGTCTGTCTGTCTGTCTGTCTGTCTGTCTGTCTGTCTGTCTGTCTGTGCATGGATGGACTTTTTTCATAATCGTTTACTCTACTCAACTGATGACTGACCAAGACAGTGTTATGGATATGTCCGGTTTGATACCCTCTGTCCATTTCCAGCCGGTTGGTTCTGTTTTTGTCTTGTGATGTTATTGATACTAGCCAATCAGCTCTACCGTAGGGAAGTTAGTAAATTATATTATTATAGTATAATTTTTTACGAAATCAGATTATCAGTCACCACCTGCTAACTCATATAATAGTGGTAGGCATCCGACATAACATTATCAACGTGATCAAATTTTAACCAATCAGTAAGCTTAAGACTGACTCAAGTCCAGGGCGTCTTAACTGAGCGATTTGGTGAAACCAGGCCCTGTTCTAAATGAAATAGGCCTACAATTGTGTCACATGTGCAATTTGTGTCACAATTATTTCCGCCTAAAATATATGAAGTCAGCTATTTAACGCATTTGTACATTTCCAAATTTCATTTGTTTGTTCACTTTAATGTTTGGATATCTACTTATTATCAGATCCCTACCTCAGTATTACGCTCAGTATCACGTGCTGTGTGCTAGAAAAAACGTGTAACGATAGGCAGATTATGTTGTATTATTTATAAATCTTAATCACCCAATTGGTCAAAAGTGCTATAGGCCCTATTTATCTTTTAATTAACTTAACAGCAGTTGTAATATTGGACGCAATGTATGTTTATTACGTATAATGACTTGTAAGTGGTAAATGACTTGTAAGGGGTTGTAATTATATAATTGGCTTTAGTTTACGACTTTTAGTAGCGTACTATGTAGGGCGATACCCTGATATCGTTGTAATGTATTATTCACAGTAACCTCACTGAACGGATAGTTTTCCAGTTCCTCCCCATTCCTGTTTTACTGTTACGTTATCAGGTTGTGGCCGATTTGGTGCACATGCTATACGATGTCAGTGTTATATGATGATCAGATATTCTTACCCAGTAATGAATCCATGTACTAGTAGGTCGATCGACATGTTATCAAGCTCGGGTCCTGCTTTAGGCCTACCACAGCAAGGGAATGACCATTACCAAATATGTGAGCTAACCTGTGCCGTTTGCTAAGCAACAACCAATTACGCAAGCTATCTTGTTACACCTATATGCCAATTAGACCCGCGCTGTATGCAGACGGCATACTGATCAAGTTGCAGTGGCTCTGCCTTACGATTGACGTGCTTTGTTCCTTCCGAAGAATATCACAAACCAATGTCATGGTTTTTATTATCTAGACCAATGCGTTGATAAGAATAGAAAATCAAAATACAATAATAGACTCTTGTTACCTGTGGTATTAGTGCCAAAAAGCTATATTAGAGGCATAGAAGATAAAAACATATTGCATATTGCCGCACATCTATTTAAAAAAAACAGGCATGGATGATATACTTCCACCGAGTCAACCTATCGACGGAGAAGACATTACAACTGAAGCGACAAGTGACGAAGAAGCATCACAAGCTGCACGTGGTGGAGGAGGTGGCCCATTAGTAGACGGTGATGATGGTGAAGAAGGTAGCAAGCTTCACCTGGACGACAAAGCATCTTTCAGAGAAAAGTCATCCCTCCTCAAAGTGCTTGAAAACTCATCCAAATTTCGCAAGAAGCCTCTTCCTGAACCATCTAAGAACCGACCAGGTCGTCTGGAGGGTATTAATTCTCCTCGTCCTGATGGAGATAGGCAGGATAATGAAGTTAGTGTAGGTGGAGGTTTGGGTAAGCTCAGTCTACCACCGTGTAACCGCCCCCTTGCCAGGACCAAGGACGGCTCGTCACTGCGCGGGAATGGTGGTATTTATGGCGATCCTCAAAAATCAGTCAAGTCTGGAACTAACTTTGAAAGTTTGAGCTTGGCACCGCGGCTCGGTGGTGGAGACGATGAACTCGGCAGTCCACCAAGTCCATCAAGTAAGAGCATGGTATCGTTGCCTCCCTTGGCCAGCAATGACAAACACAAGATGAAGGATATATTGACATATTCTCGTCACCGAAATGACATAACCAATCATTTAAAAGGTCAAAGTTTGCAACAATCGGTGCATCTCACTGTCCCCAGCATTGGAGCTGGTGGTTCAGCACCCAACAGTCCACGTGGAACTCCAGTTAGTGCACGACGTGCGAAGGACCAGAATTCAAACAAAATCACCCTCACTGATGCTGCGACCTCACTGGCCCCAGCTGTATCAACACCGAGGAAATAAAACATTGCATGGATTAATGATCATTATTAATGGCACAAGGACATAAAAAAATATTCAGAACCTAATAAATGTCATTATTAACATGAATAAGGAGATGGGTGTAATTACTGTCAAAGACGGACATATGTGGAGTTATTTTTTTCACACAAAGACAGAACACGTAAAATGTGTGTGCCATATTTTCTATATACTTTAGTAATGCAACTCATGCAACTACATGTTTATGTTGTTGCAAAAAATCACGGGGTAATTTATCAGTAAATGATACTATTTTTTTCAACAAAAGAAAAAGGCGATATGATACAGTTTATATATATTATAATTATATATCCTTGTGGATGTTTCGGGTAAGTTTTTTTATTGTCATCGGTCAGCGAGAAAACCGTGAATGTAAAACACCGCACCAAAAGTTATCACAAAACGACCACTGATAAATGAATTACCCGGCACATTCATACAACACAATTATAAACTTTTTTTTAATATTCTGTCAGAGCATGGCATAACCTATCTGGTGACGTAATTTTGTACATGCACCTGGTGAGACAATATATATAAGAACGATCGACATAATCATATCGCTATACATAGGTCTATAGCAACCATCCAACTTTTAATTGAAACGTCGACATTTTTCGGCCTATACGTATAGTTTATTAGGGGGGCCTATATGTAAACATACATGGATCACGTCACATTAGATATAGGCTTTTTGATCTATTCTGTATAGTATTATAAGTTTTCTTGAGGTGTATCAAATGCTATTTATTGATGTAATATTGAAACATAAATGTGTTCGTTCAAGCTGCGGACTTGTGTATTGTATATCTGTGTACTATGTACAATATCCCATACCAGCTAACCCGAAGTTTAAACGCTGTTTCAAAGTGGGGAACCGGCTATAATGTTTGATGTAAACATGTTGTGTTATTATACGTTTATATAGGGTAACCAGCTGCTAGTAGAAATTCAGTTAATATTTAAAGTAAATTATATTCCATAATAGCACCCATGTTTGTATTGTTACAGTAAGTGATAAACGTGTATATAATAGACAGACTTTGTCACACTTTTTTCCTATGTATTTATCGTAAGCTTGCTTGAAGTATTTACACATGCCGTAATATAATAGAACTTACATACACCAATGTTAATATTGTAACAAAAGGTTGAAAGATAACTAATCATAGTTGTGCATTCATTCAAGTTATAATGAACAGTGAAATACATTACTCCAGAACTGACTGGTTTACGCTACAAGGGGCAAATATACTTTGTTAAACGGTATTAAACATATACAATGGCGAATGTACGAAATCGAAGAGATGTTGTTATTTCCAAATCGTACGCCAATTAAATTATCTTATTGCATAATTTCATCGGCCAGGTATGTACATGTATCAACACAGATAGTGTAGGTCTACACTGAAAGTTTTCTATAGTAGATTTTGCCATGCTGAAAATGTTTTTCTATGTATGCGACAGTGAATTGTTAAAAACTTTATTCTCAAGTGTGAATATGTTTTTTTTGTGTGTGTGCGTTTGCGTAAAGATAATAAATAATAAAATAAAAAAAGTGCGTAACGAATTAGAAGACCTAGAATGAGCTCAATCCTTTCATATGATATATCTATATTAGCAAACTCTAATTTAACCTTCATATTAAACACATACTTGGAAAAAGGAAGTCACAACGGATACCGTGTCCAATTAAAAAATATCGCTGGATAAATAATAACCGACTGTTCATTTAATCGAGTAACGTTTGAATATTGTCAAGGGGACCAAAACTATACTCAAATAAAACTGTATTCGAATAAAATTACAAATTTCACATGTAATTGAAAATAATTTTGTTGTTGTTGTTTTGTGCTAACTGTTATTTTTACAGAACCAGCTGCGCGGGGGCCTTAGGGTATTGGTTAGCACCGCTGCCTTTCACGCCAGAGTTCGGGGTTCGGTTCCCGGTCTCGGCGGTTTGAAAGAAACAAAAAATGTTTCTTCCCCATCCACGTGTGAAAGTCAGTATTGTGGGGAGCCTCCGTGACCGAGAGGTAGCGTGCTCGGCCTCAGACCGCCAGGGCTCGAATTTCGAATCCTGTGTCTGGAGGACAGTGTCATCACAATCATCTCACCATCCTCAGGAGGTTCTTCTGGCCCAGTTTAGCCTATATGTGCACAAAGGTGGCCTAAAGCCCGATTCATTTAATTTCATTTCATTTACAGAACCAGCTATCATCGACCCGAGACAGCCCAGGATGAGCAAGTCACTCAGGCGTGACAGCGAGTACCCGATACCTTGAACCGATCCTGTAATTTCCTTGTTGGGCCAGCGTCGCAGACGATGGACCAACAGCAAAACAACAGCGGCCCAAGTAATACACCGGTTAAAGATGGTCCTTTCTAAAAACCCTTTTGATTCTAAGGAATGGAAAGAACTCGTTACGTTCATATTTTTAGTTCGTCCAGGCTAATAATTATTATCGTGTGGTGAGTGGGGAAATTATGAATAAATGACGGAAATATAACACAACCACAAAAAATGCATCAATTAACAAATGCCTAGATACGAATATATTTGACAAGAACAGTCCACCATGACGCTCCATATGTTAAGTAGGGCGAGTCAATGATTTAAGAGCCAACTTAGTGGTTATCGTACTTATACGCCTACAGAAGAATATTACTAAAATATTAGCACTAATATAAAATTATAACGGTTGTATCTCTATCGACGTTGTATTTTTATTATGCCGCTACATGATATATAGGGGCCTACAAGTGAAGTTGATACATGCATGCGTTTATTACAAAGATAACAATCATGTGTAGTGATGTCACGTGTGCTTAACCCTTTAAACCCTCACGATGCATTAAAGCACCAATTCGCATCTCTGAAAAATGACCTAAATTTTCTAAAATTCGCGGCTTGTAGTGGATGAAGATGACAATAGTGAAGTCAGGCTTGAAAGGGTTAAAGCGCTGGATAATTTTGTGAAAAAATATCGCAACCGAAGGGTAAAATGATTCAATTTGACATCATCATAAATGTCTTAGTTAGCTCTTTCTGCTTCATTTGAATACCTATGTTATGAGTCTGCGATCATCATTTATAAATATGCTTACAGTGGGGGGATCGACTTTATTCTACAGACGTCAGATTCTGACGACTAAAGTCGATCCCCGCGCTGTAAGGGTTAATAATAAGGTACGGCGCTATATTTTTCATACCAGATTTCAAAGGAGTTTATTTTAATTCAATGTAGAATAAGATTCCTTATTTATTGCAGCATGTCGATGACCAATTGATAGGATTAACTGTTATGGAGGCATGTCAATTTATTTATTGTTTTTCTCTTGCAAACTCGAGACGCTGACCCCACGTACAGTGTGTCATTATTGGGCCAGCGTCACTCATAGCCGGTGGTTTAATATGGACTCAATGCTCATTGGCAATGTCTCGTGTTTAATGCTGGATTACTCATTGGCTGAAAAACATCATTATTTTCTTCATCATAATATTATTCTATAAATACTTGTATGTAGTATTCTCATCGCAACAAATCATTTACATTATAAAATTAAAGTTTATCAAATAAATGTTTTCATATATAAACATTTTTATATCAGTCTAAGATGACTTTAACAATGTTTTATGATGAGCTATATATTCTATGCGGGGTTCTATGTGATCATGCAGTTAAGGGTTTTATATACACATTGCGGCCCAAGTATGGTACAGAGAGACCTCGATGTTCCGTCATCATTTGTTCCAATATCCCCTTATTTAAATACCAGCTGAATAACGGCGGTGATCGGCTCGTCAAGTGACAGGCTAAACCACTCTCTAAATGATCGGGAGCAGAGAACCATACTTGGTCCCATATTCCTAGAGTAGGCCGACTGACACAACTATATAAATTGGTCGTAGTTTATTCTATATTGTACAGTTTTGAAGTACATGTACATGGTAATGAAGATCCTCTATCTAGAAGATGCTAAATTTTCGCAAGGGCTCTCCATGGTCAATGTTTCATGCCGTCCATGTTCATGTATGAGGGAGGTCCACTCAGAGATGCGTACATATTTTCTGTTTTCTGAAAAGAAATCAACTCGATAAGAAACATAGCACATTTATTTATTTATTTATTTATTTATTTATTTATTTATTTGTTTGTTTGTTTGTTTGTTTGTTTGTTTGTTTGTTTGTTTGTTTGTTTGTTTGTTTGTTTGTTTGTTTGTTTGTTTGTTTGTTTGTTTGTTTGTTTGTTTGTTTGTTTGTTTGTTTGTTTGTTTGTTTGTTTGTTTGTTTGTTTGTTTGTTTGTTTGTTTGTTTGTTTGTTTGTTTGTTTGTTTGTTTGTTTGTTTGTTTGTTTGTTTGTTTGTTTGTTTGTTTGTTTGTTTGTTTGTTTGTTAGTTTGTTTGTTTGTTTGTTTGTTTGTTTGTTTGTTTGTTTGTTTGTTTGTTTGTTTGTTTATTCCCAGTGGGTCCCAGTGGTACAATCCCATCAAATATATGACATAACATCGGTTTAAAAGCACTGGGTATGTATCATTATCAATAAACCTTCTTGTGCAATACAAAACAATGGTGGTTTAATGATATGTCAACGTCTTTTGTTTTTACCTTTTCATCTTTTCTATCAACATCATTGGACACTAGATTACTGGTGCTCAACAGAGGACGTAGAATATACTGTATTTTAGTTTCACACTAACCATCTTATATTGCCGCAGCCATAATCCGATTATCATGCAATTATACACCCAAAAATCAGAACAATGGATTGTGATTAACCACATTATAGGAAGAAAATAATATCTGTGTTCGACCCCATAACTTATTAAGAACATTTAACATAACATAATTATCTGCAGTTTATAATGTATACCATGAATTTCTCGTATCCATCTTCAGACATGAGACTAACGGATCTAGCATCGCAGGGGACTTCTTCTGCCATAACTGGTGGTGGGGGAAGAGCCACGTTCACCCTGCCACCAGGTGGGCTATATGTATGGGACACAGATATACATCCACTGCTCAAAGCTTCTGATACCAATGTGTGACGATTTGGAGGAGGGTCAGGTCTGGAATTCTTCTTGGAAGACTTCTTTCTTTTGATAACCAGGTACCAGACAAGACCACTAAATATAGTCCCCACCAAAATAGTGGCTACTACACCAACTCCAGCAAACATACCTACAAAATACACACCATGTCTTTGTTTTTATTCAAATATATTTCTATTATTCAGAAGCGATGAATTGCATTACTGCTGTTAAAACTCAAATGACAATTATCAAGGCGCAGTTTGACCCAGTAAAAATCATAATTTTCTGCAGCAATTCGCTTTACTGGTGTTTAGTTCAAGCCTGGCTGATCATGTATGGTCTCGTTGCGTGGGCGAGGGCGGGGGCCCTAGGGTAGTGGTTAGCACCGCTGCCTTTCACGCCAGAGTCCGGGGTTCGGTTCCCGGTCTCGGCGGTTTGAAAGAAACAAAATTGTTTCTTCCCCAGCCACGTGTGAAAGTTAGTATTGTGGGGAGCTTCCGTGACCGAGAGGTAGCGTACTCGGCCTCAGACCGCCAGGGCTCGAATTTCGAATCCTGTGTCTGGAGGACAGTGTCATCTCAATCATCTCACCATCCTCAGGAGGTTATCCTGGCCCAGTTTAGCCTATATGTGCACAAAGGTGGCCTAAAGCCCGATTCATTTCATTTGCGTGGGCGAGGTTTGCTGATTTACCGGCTGATTTAACGAAGCTGCAGGCCCAGCTTCAGGTTGTGGTTTGGGATATATGATTATGAATATTGCTTTACATCGCTTTCTAAGCAGGGACTATGCCCTACTCTTGTGGTTTGGGAGGTTTTGGCAGATTTATACTCATTTACAGAATTTTGCTTATTTCTGATTTGCGATGGGCCGGTATTCTCGTACAAGTTACGATAAATCGTAGGCTTTTGATTGGTCGAGATGGCCATCTCGACCAATCAAAAGCCTACGATTTATCGTAACTTGTACGAGAATACCGGCCCTGGCTCTTTCACCGCTAATGGGGTCCTGCTAGAGTTTCGATGATAGTGTACCGATCCTCATCGGTTGATGGGAGGGACACGAAGCTTTACCATAGCTGGTTGTTGCCTTTGTAATTTCACTCTGATAAATGAGTGACGTTGAGTCATAACGCACAACATATGTATGCCTGGTTAAGAGAATGGAATAAATCACTTTGTGCTCAGTTATTTGAGAATTGCATCACTTATGCCCCGGAACATTTGACATCGTCCCTTCACACGTTGGATTTGGAATGTTGGATATTATTTCCCAGATTAGTACCCTCACCACTCGCCCTCTAGTATCTTTCAACCGGCATTCAGTAAGTACAAGTGAATATATTGCTTAACGTCACTTTTTGACAGGGACTATATAATCTGTTAAAAAACAGTACAAGCTGTAAAATTGAATTAATTAAAAGTAGGACAGTGGAACCTTCGATTGTAAACCTCGGTCTTTGCAATGATTATGCATTGTGCATTTTATACCTATGGTGAATAATATGTACTGGTGTGACATATGCCGCCATATTATAACTGTTTTAAGTTTTCGTAGTGTTTTAAGTGTTTACAGTGTGATTAAAAAAAAACCTCAGTTATAAACGTGAGCATCTTATATTAGGTTAATAAATACTTTTCACCTTGTGTGAAATTGATATTCCCACTTTGCATGTCGTCATCTCCATCTCGTATCTCTTTATTTTCTTTATAATCAGTTTCATCTGGTGATACACATCAAATTGTTTTGACTTTCTTTTATAAAAATAGTTATGTAAAATCTGGTATATAATACTTAAAAAACCATCTAATTTGTGAAGAAAGAATATTGACTAACATGTAAAGTCAATACCATATTGCGGTTAGCTTTTGCTATTATAACATATTGCGGCTAGCTTTTGCTATTAAAAACAATCTCAGATCAATCAAGTTAATTTCAGAGCAATGTAAAAGTTATTCTTTATGTGAATTATCATCAGATATTTTAAATGTACTTCTCTACTGTTGAAAATTTAAGATACTCGCCTAATGTGAGGGTTGGGGTATAGTTTTCTAATCCAGCATCATTTTGGAATCCCACTTTGAACATGTACGTGCCCACTGTGAGATCAGGCACAGTGGCTGTGGTAGTATCAGAGGGCAGATATAGAGTTCTGGGAATCATACACTCTTCACAAACGCGTTTATACCAGACGGCAATCTGTCTGATCTCTTTACATCCCGTATCGTCACCTACCTAGAGTCACAGAAATCTTACTGACCCTAAAAGTTCTAATAATGACGTCTAAAGCAGTTTTCGGGCTTTTTGCTTGACCCTTAAACAAGAACATTATAAGTAGAAATGTGCAATAAATAGGTTAAATATGTGGATAGTGACTCGTGACACACATCTTCGCGCTAATAGAGCCAAGTGGTGTGTTAGAATGCAAACAATAATTGATTAATTTTTATATATTTTTAAATTACTGTATAAGAAGAAAATTGGTAATTTAAATTGAATGATATAATATTTCTAAGGATTTGCACCTTTAGTCTATTTGCAGAAAATGTCGACCTAGATTTTAAATTATTTATCTGACCAAACGTAAGCATCTAATATTAGGCCAACATTGCACGATGATATTTGTCTGGTTTGAAGATTGGAAGATGTTGTGCTATTTTGCTGACAATAATGAACTATTCACTCTTTGACAATGAATTGCATGGGGTTGTTATACCATCTTACTCACCAAGCCAGTCCATTCCAAATTTACAAAAAGTCTACGAGCTTTCACTTCACCTCTTATCTTCATGATCCTGGAATCTTTTGGATCTGAAAAAGGTGCGATATGAAAATAAATTTGTATATTGGCATAAGCTTTTGTTAAGATGCTGAATCTAGATTAGCATTTATATTTAATAGGCCTGCGAAGCAAGTTCGCTTTAAAATATATTTATTTGATGAAAGAATTAGAGCGATATGAGACCAGTAGAGCTTTATACTGGTAGCTTTAAACTGGTACGTATAGATTTAAGTGGTCGTCAACTGTGCATCCGAGGGTGTGCCCAGAAAGCACCGCACGGGTTACAAAGATCCTAAAATAACACTTGTATTAGACATCACCTCTCAGCAAACACGGGACGTCGACTCGCAGATAGTGGGCCAACATTAAAACAACATCGGGTCAGCGTCTTGTGTCTGCTGGGATGTGCTATGACGACGTACCTACACAGCTGGTTTTTGTAGAAACAATCGCACTTGGTATACCGCCATCTCTGGTGCTGCCGAGTTGTCTGAATGGTATCACATGAACATCATAGTAGGTATTGGGCATCAATTCTGATATTTTGAAGGTCTTTCTCACACCCGTTCCTTCTCCCGTCAATATAGATCCCGCGATTTTCCATGTGGGATCTGTCGCACTATGTGATTTTCTGTACATGACGTCATATCCGTATGCGCGGAGGACCTCACTAGACACTGTCCGCGCTGGTCTGTATTTATCCCAGAACGACATCAAGGAAGAGTTAGTGGGCATAACTTGTAAGTTTGTATCCGAGAGGTCTGGAACATCTGATCAACAGAAATAGAAATAGAATGTTCTGATTCAGGTTGGAGATCTCACACGATTTTTAAAAATCGGAAATGAAATGTATACAATTTACACTAAACTTGCCTTGCTGATTTGTCACTCAGTATATATTTATTGCAAATTGTCTGATTCAAATGACAGAAAACATTGCAATTTGTGAATCATTAACATCTTCTAAATTGACTTATCTGATTCACCAAAGAATACCACCTAATACTTTTATCAATTGATTCCATTGGCAGTGTATTCGGTTTGAAACTTGTCTACGCGCTTAAAGCAGGGCACCGGTTAAGTCACATGCATTCCAGTAAACACAAGATTTGACGTTGATCCAATGTTGGTTTATTATTGGTCCAACGTCTACGACGCTGGCCCAATATTAAACCAACAGTGGTTCAAAGTCTCCTGTTTGCTGAGATGGTCTAGCTCTTACCCACAAACTGATCACATTTGTTGGTGACGTACCACAGCTGGCAGCCCTCTGAACATTCTCCTGTTGTGTCGTCACACTCTTTATCATCAGTACATTTACCACATTCCTGTTTACATTTGTCTGGATGACTCTCACAATCTGTGGACCACACATACATTATTTTGTGGAAACAGTTACTATATATTATAAACTATATATTAATATTAAATAAACTTTTTAATAAACATTCACAATGGCGCCAGCCACATTTATGCACGTTCTGTCGTCGCCATAGATCTGTTAATTGGCCGGCAATGCTTGTGTGAAGTCATGGCCAGGGTACAGCATGCTGTTGTACGTTCAGCTTTGATTAAAGCGTGTGACACACGAACGTGATTGCCTGCGCGACGTCGCGTCGGTTTTTCAAACACACTATTTAATCATTGCCACAAAATACCAGTGCGAGCGCGATAGACAAAGCAATCATTTTCGAAACTGTTGCATTTCCGTCACGTGTTGATGTGTGGGCAGTTACGCAATTGTCGCGTCTGTTGTGACGCCCCTTGTCGCTTGCCTAATCACGCACGCGCTGGTGTGTCTTGCAATGAAACAGTGTGCTAATACTGAATAAATATTATTCGCGGGACACGAGTGGACGCTAGTCCTAAGTAATTTTTAGGTAATGCTGTGTGTTTTATGGTCAAAGTATGCAAAATAGGCATGCATTTATTCACTCATTCATTTATTCATTCATTCGTTCATATTTGGAGCTATCTCACCTTGTGCCATACACCCTGGGGCTGTGTAACCAGCTTCACATTCTGAACAACCAATAATAGGATCACAATTCCCGCGACATTTACGGCAATCTGCAAAAGTTTAGTCGTTCACATAACAAATACATATATAATCAACTCGACAAAATAATTTCAAGTAATTCTGGTAGTCTATTATTTAATTTTCAATGCTCTTTATTTAAAAAATAGTGAGCATTGCAAGAATCAGGCACTGTCGTTGGTATATAAAATATAAAATATATAAAATAAAATATATAATATAAAATATACTTCAATCGCCCTCGCACAATGCCAATAATTGAATTCCATTAATCTGTTTCGAGCACATCCATCCCCAGCAAACACGACACATTGAGCCCTTGTTGTTTCAATGTCTCGTGTTTGCTTGGTCTGCTGCTGACCTGCTTTAACATAGACATGCGCAGTGACTGCCACCTCACACAGGGTCAATGAGCTTGATTTCTCAGGATATAGTTTCCGCACGCTGAGATAACGACCAACCGCTGTGGGCTCGAAAGTAAAAGTCTGCTTATCCTCCACCTTCCTCAGTTGCCAGTGACGACGACTGTGGTTGCTTGGTGACGGTTCGTCTCCAATTCCTATTGAGAAGTTGCTCAGATGCTTGCTGTCTGCCAATGCAATTTATGTAGATGTTTAGGCCCATTGTATGAACCCTTTAAATGCCAACTTAAATAATTTAAATTCCCACCCACTTGCGGTTGTGTAGGCCTATGTCTCTACTGCGTCTCACAACTTCAACTGTGTAAAATACTCATATTTAGTGAATATGGTATCCAATTATTTGATGATTAAAGGGACTAGCCCAGGTCTATAATCATAAAAAAATCGGTGATTTTATTTTAGCCTAATAATATGACCATATGATGTAAACATGTCCATAGACTAGAACTGCAAAAGTTTTTTAATTTTTGTGCTGCGCATTCACCAGTTAGGCTAGATATAGAGACGAAGTTCCCGTATTTCTTATTTTTGACATGGTTGTCAATAATTAGAAATCAGGAATTTCGTCCCTATATCTAGCCTAACTGGTGAATGCACAGCGCACAAATTAAAACACTTTTGCAGTTCTAGTCTATGGACATGTTCACATCATATGGTCATATTAAGAAGCCAAAATAAAATCACCGATCTTTTTATGATTCTAGCGTGGGCCAGTCCCTTTAAACGTAAATTCAGTTAAGATTAAATGTCATTTGCTATACTAACGTTAATAAAGAACATTAGCCCCTAGAGCTCTTTACTGTTCAATTGAAATTTCCAGTCATTTGAAGTTGTGTCTCGCTACCGCGACACACAGTGACTGAATATTTAAGTGATTTGTGAAATTAGTTAACAACGTAGGCCCTATATCAGTTTCACATATTTAGAGGCTTTTTCAGTTCTAAAAAGCTGGTTGCACAAGTTGAAATAAAATCACAGAAACACTAATACAGTTAGTATGGTCGACATCAGTGTTATAACGGGGTTAAAACTACTATTGTCGCGATTGGCACTCAAAGGGTTAAAGGGTTGAAGACTACATGTGATTTGCATAATTATTCAGTAGCCTACGTAACGTTTTTATTTAGTTATGATGACTCACAAGTATCATTGGTGTTGAACAGGGTGATGTCATATATTACGTGTTGTTTCTTGAGATCAACTATCCACCAAGCCCGCTCATTATCAGAATGAAGAAGGGCACATTGCTCCTGTCTTATGTCTGGGTTAGTTCTGCCGTCCACTGCCTTGGTGTCCTCAAGGTGGAGCTGTCTGTCACCCACAGTCACTTTGCCAAAGCTCGATGAACCAACCTCAATGTCTCTGTTGCCAGCTAAGACATTACCTGATATACAATAGTGGGTAGAGTGTATTATGACTGTGAATAAAAACATCACCAATTATGGTATTTCCACTCTTGATTTAAATACTAACTGAATCAGGTGTAGTGATATCAGCTGCTCCCTTTACGTACTTGGTTCGCCAAGGGTGGCTTGGCATACTTGACCATAACATCATATGCCATAACTGCATAACATCACCTATTTACCAACGAAATTAAGAGCTTGAGGACCGACCTGTGATTGATGCATAATAGGCCCCTTTATATCTTTATAAAAATATCTTTATGAGTAATACATAACTAACCATAGCAGTCATAGAATGTAAAATCGTGTCACAACATTTTGATATCCTGTTAATTTGAGAGTGATTGCGAACAACAGCGTAAAAAAATATTTTGGTTTATTCTCCATGAAGATAATTTAATAGAAA
The DNA here is from genome assembly GCA_964017125.1 of Flabesymbios commensalis. Classification (NCBI taxonomy): domain Eukaryota; kingdom Metazoa; phylum Annelida; class Polychaeta; order Terebellida; family Flabelligeridae; genus Flabesymbios; species Flabesymbios commensalis. The sequence continues at coordinate 56,258,706 of OZ024902.1, read as the reverse complement.
TAAGGACAAAACGTTTTTCATTTAAATTTTTGTCAATTTCGCCACATGAAAGTGGAACATTTTAACAATGACTTGTTCTGCTTTCCTTAGAAAAAATAAAATCAGTTGGGAAACATGTGGTAACTAGTCATGACTAGGATGTTGTTGGCAGGGACTGTATACAATTTGTGGGGCTAATGTTGCTAATTTAGAAGTTTGTATTAATTACCTATCTGACAACCAGAGCCGTGCCAGTGGAATCCCGCGGGCTCCCCTGAACCACACCCGGAAGGACATGTACCTCTTGTGACGTCACAGGGGCCATCTCCTGCACAGTGACATCTGAATACACATTCATCTCCAAACATGCACGACTGACTGCATTCTAAAATAACAATGGACTTAATTATTGGCAGGTAGCTTGGCAACATATCAAACTTTAATTGTTTGCTGTTCTTCAGTTTTACTATGTTTGCAACATGCTTATTTGCTCCTCAACGTTTTAGATGGTGGAGCTCAAGATCGTGAATATCTACAATAAATTTCCATTATACTTTGTTCTCGTATAAAAAATAGGCTTCAACATTACTATCGGGTACCAAAATATATGTGATGTGATGCGACCGAGATACAACAAAATCAATAAAAAACTCCGTCGGTAACTCCGAGGGTATTTTGTTTTGTATGAAGCAGTGTATCCCGTAGATCATGATTGCATTTTCTTCAAAATTTTCAGATTTTTTAAAACATTTTTCATGAACATTTATAAAAATCCATAGAAACCCAAGCAAACTATTTGTACACCTAAAGCAGAGGATGGTTGAATGTTAGCACAGCATTAGGCCACATGTATGTTGATGCCGTCCGCCCAGCGTTGGGCAGACAATCAGTGCTGCAGGTATAACCCCCCCCCCCCCTCCAAACCCTCAGCTTCGCACACAAATTAACGTCGGCGTCTTCTGAAGTATTTTAGATTCGACAGTCTGAGAGGGTGGGTATTTGTGGTATAAATGTTGTATGATGCAAAATAATTTGTTTGCATGGCAATATACCACTAGGAAATAGAACCAGTTTAGTATTTTTCGGTGCTTTCGAATTTTTCGATGATATATTTGTATATATATATATATATATATATATATATATATATATATATACATATATATATATATATATATATATGTATATTTTCAAAACTGACATGTCGACATAATATGCTGTTCCATAAAGACAGTTAAAGAATAAGGACTCGCTGAGTAATTTTCATTTACTTGGTTTTTCGGGTAAGAGTAGCTCCGAAGGATTATAAAATCAAATGGAATAATGTTCAATTCACTTATTCACAAATGTCGATATTGTGCTTTAGTCTGCACAATATAGATAATGTTTTATTAACCAAAGGCAATACATCGCCGTTCAAAACACAACTACATTAATACAGTAAACAGTGGAATGTTTCAGTCAATAATATAACCATTCCATTTATTTTGTAAAGCATACTATACATAAACTGCCTGCAGGTTTCTTAATACAATGTTGCTTCTTATTGGTAATAACTTTGTACATTTGTACAAACTAGGATATTAATATCAATAATTTTTAATATATTTGAATCCTAATGTTGCATATGCAGGAAAACATAATACGAAAAGATATATAATTTTATTTTATCATCTATGTAAGCTACTATTTATACAAATGTCCAATTATATTAATAATAGGGTTACAACTCATTGTTACACAAAAGTACACGTGCACATTGAATTGTATTGTTGATATTTGTCATTATTTGTCTTATGAATATTGTACTTTAATAGTGCTGCTTTGTTTGACGACATTTTGCTAATGGTTCAATAGAACTCAAATATGTTTGTAGCCTAATTTGTCCTATAAATTATAGGTAGTGGCTACATGATATAGATCATATACCTGATGTTACCATTTTAGTAAATTGCACGGTAAGTTTCCTACATTTGTATTATATGTTTTATTAACAATTGGATAAGATGGTGTCTATACTAACCTGAAGGGGAATTAAAAAGTAGAAGCAAAAGAAACAACTCCTGCCATAGAAACTGTTTATATGCCATCGCTGGAGAAATGTAAGGTATTCCAAATTGTTATGAAATCAACAAAGGCTAACTGTGTTACTTATTAAGACCAATATCAATCCCTCTGGTTATAGCATGGTCTTTGTCACGATTGGGTAGGAGCACTGGGTACTAAAAAATGCAGGATTCCTCATACGCAGAAAAGTAACACAGATAGGTGATTTCTCGAGATTGGTCAAAATCAACACCTCGACCAATCAGCGCGCCGCAACACGGATCTCCCAGTTCATGACCTGTTGCTCGCTCAGGCATGTCTCATGTTACGAACGGATCCAGTGACATACATCCTGTCGCAGACAACTGGATACCTCACCTAATTGGATTGCCAACAGGACAAAACTGCAATGTCACCCACCCCCTGTATATATTTACCAAATTAGTCACTAGTGCATGGACATACAGTTTCTGATACCCAACTGTAAATATCTAGGCCTACTCGGCAAACAATAGACTCTGAACCAACGCTGGTCCAGTTATATGGCGTTTCGCCGTGACTAGACTTTGAAAGTTACGCTTAAGGCTATATTTATAAACGGCTTTGAAAGCGATTCGGACATAAAGGTGGTTTAAAAGCAGCCAGTGATAGGACGAGTTCAGCTTCCCTTAAACTCTTCCTTTCTATTAAGAATACTCGAATCTTGCAAAATACTATATGACTGGGAATTAAAGCCGTATGCAGTGTTTGTTCTGTTCTCATAAGTTTATTAAAGTATATAGCACAAAACTAATGTTTAAAATAAAATTGGTAAGCGTTGTAGAAATTTACAACAAATCAGGCCTCAGCTTCCAATCATCGTTTAAAAGCGCATATCATTTAATAAAAACTTTATCTATCACTTTTGATCATGACCATTTATTTCAAATTACTAATGTTAGACAGATAATAGGAGATTTATTTACATTTCTTTACATAATTTACATTTTTGAAAGATGACAAAATGAATAATGGCCGAATGTGCATCCTTCCACGAAGTGTCACATTTTAAATTCTACTTTAGTATGCCATGTTCACGTGACTAGACTATAATTTACATAAGAAATGTTGACAAAATATAAACGGCGATCGTTTGAAAATCATGCGGGGTTACAATCATTAAATATATGTCCTTATATTTGTGTAATGATGAAGCCGAAAGTAATGTTTGGATAAGACTACACCAATAGTTACTTCAATGTGGGCAACTTTAATGGTTGCTTTATATATAGAGTATATAGAGTCACCTGGTGATTGTCACATTTTTTTACAACCATCTTGTGGCAAAACGTTTCTTTACAGTCCATCCGCAGGCCTAAATATTAAACAAATGGGGAGTCTCTGACATGGTGGTACTTGCTCATTCTCAGACCACCAGGATTTGAAAATCATGTAATCTGATTATCATGTGATTCTGTCATTCGTCGGCGCAGTCTAATTGCATGAATGTACATACCAGCAGACTAAATGTGAATAATATTCATTCTTGTCATTCAGTAAGGCCTACTTTGAAAAAATATAAGTAACGTTATTTTATTTTTTAGCGTTTAACTAAAGAAAACGTTTCTAAATTCGGTAAATTCCGCTGTGATATATATGCCCTAAAAATCACACAGTTCACTTTTCAAAATAGCTATAATTATTCACTAACAATACAATTAATTGTTATAATCAGATAAATTTCTCATTTTATATGCTACATTAAAAAACAAACAAAAATATTAACACTTATTTAATAAAGTACGATAGTTACAAAAAATTGGTACTAAATTAAGTAGTAGCGACTAAATGAATTGATTTTTAATCTCATGTCACCATTTCTAGACAAAATGATAAGTCTAACTCTTTTATTGTTATCTGCATGGTAGTTGTAGACTTAACATATTAGAATATCATCACTGTACGTGGTTATGCTTCTATATATGTAAGTTATAGCTTATGCAACAAAACATCCAAGACGGAAGAATGAAAAAACACAAAACCAAAACGTTGCTAAAAATAAATTTTATCAGTCTATTGGCAGATAGCGCGTTAAACAATAATATCAACAGTTGCAACAATATTTGGATGCGAATCGAGTATACTCTTTCACAATCCAGTTATGTTTATATTGCGATGTAATTTATTTTTGCATGGTCATTAATTTATTTCAATTTGAGGATAAAATGGATAACGATAGCATGAATTCTGTAGGCCTATCACATATATAACTAACCATTGTAGTAAATTCATATATGATAAAAAATGTGAGAAGGAAAAATATTTATCCTACAAAGAGACCAACATGTATCCTATCAGAAATACATAATCTCTCTTATGTATTTCTGATCCTTTATATGTCGATTGTTCCCGTGAGTGTTCCTCTGATGAGTGTGTTTAAGCCCCAAATAAGTAAGAAAATGATCCAAAAGGAGCATAATAATACAGGAGGTTATATGGACAACCTCGTGATAATATATAGCCCGTTGGTTGGATTATACAATACCGATGTGTAGGTGGCAATCCATGCGCGCATTCTGTCACATAGAAAGGGATAACATTCAACCGACTGGCAAGTAGCTTAAATTATTTGTTTTAATATAGTATACATTACATTTGGTTTAATTACATGGCGGATATATATATATAGATTATATATATATATATATATATATATATATATATATATATATATATATATATATATACACGTATATGTTATCCACAGTTTTTGTGGACATGTAATATCTCTAATTTCCTAGCGCGGGCAGTGTCATTATTGTCGAGGATAATTCTGTGGAGAACCTGACATACATGATGTATAACGGCGAGTAAATACATATCAGTGTGTATAAGACATTTTTAGTAATGCCTTATCATTGCAACTGTATCAATAAACCAGGCAACACGAGGAGTTCACTCAATGTTTGTTTAATGCTGGGACAACGTCACAGACGGTGGTCCAGCATTAAACTAAATTCGAGTGTACATTGATCATGTTTGCTTGAATAAAAGCACTGCAGTGTTCCTGATGAAGCTTCAATATGTTTTCTATGATCCACCCATAGTCGACGATTTCACTGTGTCCTATTTGAACAAATCTGAAAAAAACAATTGTTCAAATAAATAATGGCGAGAAATGAGACGTTTAATCTCTCGGACAGTATTTAATGACATAAAATACAGATTGATGTCTCGGTTTGCGAGCACATCGTCACAAGTGCAATTAATCTGTGTTTACCAACTGTTATTTCTACTCGGGAAACTATGCGTTTAATAATATCCTGTATTTAAACAGATTTGTATACATAATTGAATAATACTCACCAAAAGTATAAATGAAAAAGGAGCACTCGGACATTATTATGAAACAAACAAAAAACATGAATTAGTTGGGATATATGAAAAAATTGTTCGAACGTATAGCAGTCATATTACAGTAATGAAACATATATAAGAAAAAATAGGCTTATTAATGTGAAGTAGATGTCTTATATGACGGTAACATTGAAATGGGTTTTCCGTTTTGCCCGTGTTATGTCTGTAACTTTAATTAAAAAAAAAAGATACTTTTAAAATCTTATTTTGCTAATACATAACGAAGTGAAAACATTACGACTAACATAAGCATCGGAATAGCCTAAAATACACGTCTGATAAGATAACTTGGTGTGAGTACTGACCTCATTCTTTTTTAGCACTTCTGACCAGTCTCTAGCGGCGATCTTCACAACAGCATTACACAGAATCTTGGTAGCTTTCTCTGCATTCTCTTTGAAAGTTTTCAAAACAGAATCAACATTAACCTGAAAAAAATAGGTTTAAATTATGTTGTCCAAAATTTATTGTAGTATCGCACAGTGAAACAAGAGCACACTCGACAATAGTCCGACGCCATTATTGAACCTAATTAATGACGTAAAATACGGTAAATCGGGCATTTTGGATAATAAATCGACGATTTTGATATTTTTTCCAGCCATTTTAAACTTCTCAGAGCACTGGCTATTAGCAACAGGCAAGACCAAATTGAACAGGTTTCATGGAAAACTTGCCAGTTTATCGTACTCAGAAGGAAATGTTAACGCCAATGCCGACACCTAGCTTCAATTGCAATAGCCACATTTGAAAAAAATAAAAGGTAGGCTAAAAAGCACACAACGAGAATATACTAGGGAGTACCAGGCTCTTGTCAAATATTTATTAGTTTATACATATTCTCATGTCAATGATCAATCAATCAAACAGTTTTTTTAAAAAGCATTACGAACGAAATACAACTACATTTCAACGGTTTACATAATAGTAAATACAGGTACGATTTTTAAATATGAGAGAAATCAATCAGGACCTCGCACAATGCACTCAAAAAACACTTGAACGCAAAAAATGTCAGTTCAAAGGTGGGTCAACGTCGCAGACGGGCACCCAACAATAAACCGACGTTTATGATTAGATACCACATTAAGATATATATTGGTTTAGTTTTGACAATAGTATACACAACACCATCCGTATGAGACAAGACTTTCTGAAAAGGAAGTTTACAATCATATTGAGAATACTCATTATGCACAAGACGTCGGCCCGGCATTGAACCATGTTGGGGCTATGTATCCTGGTTGTCGAGATAACTGTACTCACATGTTCAATATCGTCGCGCCAGCAGTCATAGTCAGTGACCAGGGCAATGGCGGCGTAGCATAGACCCAATTCCTTAGCCAGCACTACCTAATACAAATCATTCATTAAAATATAAAATTATTATTAAATTTTGACATGTTGACCAGCTCACCCCATGGCTGTCACAGAGTCGATGCTTCCCAGAAACATCAACATTTCTTGTATTGTAATATTGTCAAAATACAATGCATTAGTCATGTTAGTCTAACACAATTTTAACAATAAAAAAATCAAATATTTCAACATTTTAACATACAATTTTCCCAACTATGACTAACAAGAGGTCTGGAGTCCTGTGTCATCTCCGCCATAAAATAGGTTATAGTTTTTACGGCCACAAATATTTTAAAACTCGACTTGTGATGGCCATTTTAAATTGCATTTTAAATTTCATCATTGATCAATGGCGGCCATTTTGCATGTCAGGTAAACCTTAAAAAATCACCTGCACATCTCCATATCGTGGGAAATGCGATTGTAAAATTTAAATAATTTTTGACTTGCGTTTTTGCGTCCACAAAAATTCTGAAGTTGATCCGTGGCGGCTATATTGAATTCCAGTAAAACCTCAAAAAAATCACCTGCACATCTCCATATCGTGAGAAATGTGATTGTAAAATTTAAATAATTTCCGACTTGCGTTTTTGCGTCCACAAAAATTATGAAGTTGCTCCGTGGCGGCTATATTGAATTCCAGTAAAACCTCAAAAAAATCACCTGCACATCTCCATATCATGGGAATGTGATTGTAAAATTTAAAGAATTTCTGACTTTAAATTTTTGGGTTTTTGGGCCCACAAAAAAAACGAAGTTGATTCTTGGCGGCCAATTTAAATTTCAGTAAAACCTTGGAAAAAATCACCTGCAAATGTCCATATCGTGGGGAATGTGATAGTAATATTTAAATAACTTCTAGTTTTTGCGCCCACATAAATGCCTGACGCCTGACGGAATCCTGGCGCGACTAAAATCTCCCTACGAACGGGGATAAAAATCATGTATTTACTTGTTAACAGCATGTAAGCCTACATTATTAGTATATGTAGACCTAATGCGTCTATAGATGTCTAACCTTAGTTCAGTGTTATCGATCAGGTCATCTACCTGCTGGCCCATGGTTATTAAATAGCACTTAACAAGGGCGGCAATACAGCTGCGAGTATTATTACAAAGTGATACACACCCAGCCCCCCATGTGTCAAATTTTATCTGTACCTACAAAGTAATGATAGGCCGATTCCGCGATGTTAATAGAATAGAGTAGAGTATGTACTCGTGTACTGTACATATTTAGTCATATTACCTCGGGCACGGTGGTCATATTAATAATATCGGCCCCTTCTTGTCTCCACAAAGCACTCTCTGCTTTTGTTGAGAACCGTGGACCTTCCACTGTGATATTGGTTCCTGTTGGGTGAAAACGTATTCCCAGTTCTTTTGTCGTCTCTATTAACACCTGAAAATTGTAAATGAATTAAATAAATATGAGTTAATTATCTCGATCCTTACAAATCCGTGTCCTAGCACACTTAACCTTTTCAGCGAGGGAATCGACTTTAGATATCAGATTTTGACGTCTAGAGTCGATCCCCTCGCTGAAAGAGTAAAATATTTATAATGACCGAAGATCCATAATTTAGGTATCCAAATGAAGCGGAAAGGGCTAAGCAAGACATTTCTGATGATTTCAAATTGAACTTATAGCAGTCCGGCATGAACACATCCTGCGACACATGGTTCACTATAAAAGCTTATGAAAAAAATGGACATGCATCATCGGCTCAAATTCGTTGGCCTGTTCAACGTTGAACCGAACTCTTTTCTTATTTGGAATAGGTTTACTCACATCCCTGGTTTGGTCACAGAAAGGATGAGCCATTGGCACATGGCATACCCCTTTTGGTGAATGTGGCTCGCCGTCAAAATATGTCTGTTGTCGGAAGCGTGTTCTGAAACAATCAAATAAAATCTGCATGACAACTTTTAAGTAGGAGGTATGAAAGCGAGTCACAATGAACATGATTGTAATCTATACTATAATAGAACTAGAAAGGTCTAGTTTTTTGAGGGCAAAAAACTGGAGATGTCTCCCCTCCAGCAGCAAGCCATTAGGTTGATAGCTAATAGATGTAGTGTCAATGGCTTTTGTAATTAATGTTATTAAATGGCTCGCTCCTGTGGACAGTATTAAGCGGAATTTATTATTCCGTTTTGGTGTTTGTCAACACACCCAGCAATCACGACGTCGACCAAATGCTGGTCTAATGCTGGCCCACCGTCTGCGACACTGGCCCAGCATCAAACCAGCACTGGTTCAACGCCTCGTGTTTGCTGAGCTGCGTTCAACACAGGAAACACAAAACATTTGTACAATGCGTCGAAGACGTTGGGCCGGCGTTGTACAAATGTTTCGTGTTTGCTGGAAATAGCAGCTGGTCTGGCGGCGATTACAAGCCGACACCGACCCAATGTCTGTTAAATGTTGGGCCAGCGTCGCCGGTCCTGGCTAGTAGGCATTCAGTCCTAATGAGTACTTAGTTTGTGACCATTTGCAATCGTTTGCGACCATTTGCGATCGTTTGCGACGGCTTGCAACCATTTGCGATCGTTTGCGACCGTTTGCGATCGCTTGCGACCATTTGCGATCGTTTGCGACCGTTTGCGACCATTTGTGATCATTTGCGACGGTTTGCGACCGCTTGCGATCGTTTGCGACCATTTGCGATCGTTTGCGACGTTTTGCGACCATTTGCGATCGTTTGCGACCGTTTGAGATCGTTAGCGACGGTTTGCGACTATTTGCGACTTTGTACTTCGACTAACCATTCTCTCTTTAATTCTCCTCTCTCTCCTCCACTGTCATATCATTCATCTCACCATCCTCAGGAGGTTCTCTTGGCCCAGTTTAGCCTATATGTGCACAAATTTGGCCTAAAACTGCATTAATTCATTCCTCTCTGTAATTACAACTGTTATTTCAATTTTTAAATCGTTTATATCAAACACCCAATGTTGGCTCAATGCTGGGCCACTGTTCGCGACGCTCGCCCGTCACTGAAATATTATTGGATATATGTATTTTAATTATCACCCCCTGGTTATCAGAGGGTCAAGCGGACCGTCGAGCTCAGCATAATACACCCCTATACCGCCTTTCTTTCAATGAATAGACCTTTAGCCGAATGATGCGACATTGGGCCTGGGTTAATGTTCAGCGTGGCGTCAAACACGACACAGTAACCCAATACTGGGCTAGTGTTGGCTCAGCGTCCTAGACGGTGGGCCAACAAAAGCCCGACATTGGGTCAACGTATCGTGTTTGAACGCCTCCAGGATAGATGGACGCACGGCCATCGGACAGAGAAATGAGCAGTGAGAGGTAAAGCTACATGTCTCTCCCTCTCTGTAGAGGGGAGACATAATAAGGATTTCAGGCATTGTGGGTCGTTGAACGAACCCCCTGACTATATCGCTATTTTCCGCCACCCACTATATACCTCACGGAAATCTTTGACATTCTGACATGCTTGTAATGATCATAAAAAAATATTACGATTTTTTTGTGTGCCCTAATTTGGCTTTTATTCGATGTTCATCACAATTTCTAGCTGATGTCCGTGTCCACTACAAGTCAGCACGACAATAACCCAACGGCAGTTCAATGCTCGTCCACAGTCCCCGACGCTGGCCACCATCAATTCAACACTGGTCAGTGCTTTATGCAGGCTGCAGGCTCAGCAGAGTATACACGCTTACACCAATGTCCTTTGAATGTTGGCCAGTAGAAAATGGCCCCACACTGGACCAATGCACGATACACCGACACATCGCCGAGTCAATGGAGGACTGGCGAATAGGATGGTAGAACCAGCACGATGCTTTGATCCAAAGCTGGGTAATATTGGGACGCAGTCTGTGCCAGCATTGGGAGATCACCCGTATATTATGCAGACCTGTATGCTGGCGGCTGTGTCACCTGTCTGATTGGCGCCCAACGTTAGACTAGATATTTAAACCCAATGTCGCTTTAACGTTGGGGAATCGTTGTAAATGATGGACCAACCTTAACCTAACGTTGATTTGCGATTGTTAACATAATCTTTAATATCTTACCCCCTATTCTCACATATATAATTATGCACATACAGGCCTAAATATCTTTCTTCGCAATACACAACTTGCCCACGTACATCCCTACTTCATGTGCAACTATGAAACAAGAAAAAAAACCGTTAGTATTCTCTATTATATTCCTACATTTTTTTTCAGCTCTAATTACGTATGTTTATTATCACATTTATGCAACTGTTTCATTATACTCACATATAGTCATTGACGTTTCTATAACTTATGGCTATTGGGACCAGGCAGAAATATCGATATGGAATAGAAAACAATTATTTAAATAATCAATAACCAGCTGATTCAGTTTCTTATACATCCTTGACATCTATGTTCCTATTCGGGGGCGGATCCAAGATCTGAAGAAATGGGATGTTGGGAGTTGGTATTGCCCTAAGCTAGTTTGGGCATATTGCCTCCTTTGGGGACATTTGTTATTTTAAAATAATGTAGCATTTTCAAGGACAAGACTCTTTCACCATATCCATATTCAATTAGCTCAAACATTAACCTGATTAACCCAAGGTTTATTTAAAAATATCTGCCTGACCAAAAATGTTGTATTTAAAGAAGTACTTTAAACAAGTAAAGTGAATCAATGATATTTTTCTTAATAGTAAATACATTATGCTGAATGGGACCAATTAGGCTAGACAATATGCACTGTATTTCATTTCTTTGCTACAATAAATTAATATGCCGGGTATATTCATTTTATTTGTATAATGCTTCAGTGTTTATTTCGCAGTGGTCTATCCATAAGAGAGACCTACTTACCTAGCTTTGCCCGTGCGGAGCACAGTCAAAACTAGTAATAACTATATATCTATTAAACCTTTACACCCTTAAGGTGTCAAATAAAGATAATAATATGGCATGCTTCTCGATAATTGTGCTATAACGGCACAATATTCAGATTGCGGCATTAGGTCTGTTGACTAGGTGTAACACTGTCATAGGACCCCTTAAACAACCCTAGCCAAGATAACTCACGATCCAATATCGTAATAAGATTGGTCCAACGTCTGCGACGTCAGCCCAGCATTAATACAACATTGAACCAGCTTCTCGCGTTGCCTGGGAGGTTGGATATGTGCGCCACATAAGCTGACTATTCGTCCCTTCGGAGTAAACTCCAAGGGTAGTATTATTTGATGGCTATACTCACTTATCGATGAACTGATCCAGAATGACAATATCTCCTGGGTGTTTATCCTCTCTCAATGATCCACACGCCGTGGTGACCAGCACGTGTGTGCATCCTGCCTCCTTCAGCGCCCACATGTTAGCACGGTAGTTGAGATGACTAGGACCAATGTCATGTCGTCGACCATGTCTGAAATTACCAGAAAACGCCAACCGTTTGACCTGTGTTTTGCTATGCTAACATTGGCTCAATATCCATGATATCCCGAGTTGTGTTGATAATGGGCCAGAATCGAAGACGATACGCTAACATTAAAGGTGATCTATCACCCCTTATATGGTATGAATAATTATGTGCTTATATGGGGTGATTGGCTATCATGTGACCCTCTAATTATGTGCTTATATGGGGTGATTGGCTATCATGTGACCCTCTCAGAGGGTCACATGATAGCCAATCACCCCATATAAGGAAACACTTGTGCCCCATCTTGTGGCAACTTTGATTTATTCGTCACAAATTTATTCATACTGTATATGGGGTGATAGATCACCTTTAACATAACTCAACTTTGTTTACTGTGCTACGCTTATTGATTATGGTCCGAAACCCCTCTGAAGCATCCCATCCGATCACTACCAAACGAAAATAACAAAAGAGGAAGCAGATAAAGTTGTGTGCCTTTGATGCGCTTAACCCTTACAACGCTGAAATATCTTTGTATAATATATATATGGAGAACAAAAGTTTTTGTTCAATTTAAAGTCTTCAGAAATGTCTTAATTAAATTACCTCTTTCGCTTCATTTGAATACCTATGTTATGGGTCTATAGCCATTATATATTTTTTAATTCTTAGACATGTTAAGAGTGCGGGGATCGACATTAGACGTCAGAATCGAATGTTCATAGACGTCAGATTCTGACGTCGACAGTCGGTCCCCGCGCTGAAAAGGTTAACATGTGTAACGTCTCTATCAGCTGGGATGTATCAATAAAATACGTGAGGAAGCGCGCAGCGCATGGTCCTGGTATCTGCCTTAGCGAGACGCGGCCGCCATTAAAGGTGTAGTCAGCTGTCAAAATTCGCGGGACAAGGGTCCCCCAGAAGACAATAGTGCCCGTGGGTAAGCCAAGGCCCTATTCCATAATAATACTGAATATGCGTTTCATACCCAAAGCTTCATTAAGAGCAAGTTCTCAAATCACAGCAAGTTCATATATACTTGAGCGACATCTATGAGTTAATAATTCAAAGCCCTTGTCTTTTGCCCCTACTTGGTTGCCTACTTGCAAACAAACTGACTGTGTTACTGGGGGGATTTGGAAACTGCTTGATGACCCCCAAGCTTGTATTGTCAAACGAGACATTCATCCAATGCTGTTTTAATGTTAGGCCAACGTCTGCGACGCTGGCCCAACATTGAACCAACATTAATGTTTGAGAGAAAGTACAAAACATTTGTATGACTTTATGCAATGATGGACCAACGTCGAAGACGTTGGGCCGACATTGCATAAATGTCATACAAATGTCTTGCGTTTGCTGGGCAGGAGGACTCTCTCTCAAACATTGTACATTTATCTAATGTTGGTTCAATGTTGGGCCAGCGTCGCAGACGTTGGCCTAACATTAAAACAGCATTAGATCAATGTCTCGTTTGAGTAGTATCTTGTAATCAGTTCAGTGGCTATATTAATGCCGTCAATCTGTACTCAATAGGCTACTGTTGGCCTACACTTGACCGTCCCAGGCATGCGCGTTTTGAAGCTGAATGATTCTTTAACGTGATCGTTTAGTCGCATTAACAGGAGAGAAACAATGCTATTTCTCTGAAAGGCCCAGGGCCAAGTACCAGCGGGCCTCGCGAGAACCCGAGAAGCGTACATGACTGGCGAGGCAGTCAGGCGCTCTACCAATGTGCTAGCCTCTGGTGCTAGCCTATTGAATATGCCTTGTTGGTCGCGCAGCTACAAGGCATATTCAATAGGCTACCAATGTGCCACGTCTCCCTGTATATTACTAAAATACAATAGCAGAGATTGCTAGATATCGCGTCAGACTGAGCCCTGAACACAGTAAGCAAGGGATGTTTCAGGCATGCCTTCAACTGATCAGTTATTTCCCCGATACAATTTAATGAACTGTTGGAGAATATACATCCAATCAGCGAAAAAAACATAAATATAGGCTTCAAAGAAAACTAATCTATATATGATATAATCGAACAGTTTATTTCAATTTTGATCAGTTTATAACCATATCAAAATATCAGCATGATCAGCATTGCTGTAATACGTGGAATAAAAACGTAGAACGTGTTTTGTTGAACAACAGAACATTGAGACAAATTTTGACACATCAATATAGTCGTTTTGTTTGAATATTTTTTTAAGTAGGATAGTCGAAGGTCTTTTCTAGAATTTGTCATTTACGTATTTTTACGCTCTTCTTGAAGCAGTTAAAAAGTTGATCTTGCTTACCTAGCCAATAAAACACAGTCTACACCATTCACCTTCCCGCTACAGAGGACATCTGAGGGCTAGAAATAACAAAGATAGTCAAATGGGTGTAAGTATAGGACTATGACATCACTTAGCTTTATGTTGAGCTAGATCGTATAAAACATGATCGTGAACAGGTAAATGTAGATCGAGCAAGAACATGCCAGGGCCGTATCCAGGGAGGGGTATTTGGTTTCTGTAACCTCCTCTTGCTAAAAAACAAATACTGGACTAATAGATTTGGCCTACATTGAGATCTATGATGTCTTGACTTTGTGACACTAAGTGGGTTTTAAAAATAATAATAAAACATTGAAGCATCATAAGGGTTTATGGCTAATTAAATAAAGATTCCTAAAGGTTATTTGCATATGGATTTATGCCAATGCGCCCACCGCAAGCGGATTTGCAAAAGTAAAAATTTATACTTAGGGAAATAAAATGCAAATACTTTCCATATGAAGAGTAAAAAATAAAGTTTCTAGGATGCCAATTTCATAGATGAATTAAATCGAAATCAAATTTATGTGAATTAGGACATAAATTATTGGTGTAATAATAAAATGTACTAACTTTGAAACAAATGTTTGAAACTGATGACGTTAATTTCGACTTGCTACGGCATACCGATGTCCTGGCTGTGAAATGGCCCAGAAATCGGCAGAATGATGTTGTTGTAGATTTCACTGCTAAGACATCAGGTAGCCTATGTGATCAAGGATTGTCGTAGCAAGTCGAAACGTCAGAAGTTTCAAACATTTGTTTCAAAGTTAGCACATTTTACTACTATCTTAATGATTTTTGGAACCATGAATAACATATTTTCAACATATGTTATGCTAGTTTTAATTTATTTTTCACATGTTCACCAAAAGCTTTGCATTGTTTCCGCAATTCAAGTTTTGTAGTGGACGGAAATTCCCATTGAGGGGCATAAGTATGCTCGCAAAAATCATGGACAGCAGACTTACCAACGGCCTCAGATAAAATGTATATTATTTAAATAACGTTTGCAAACACACGAGGTAAAAAATTAATAGTAAATCATGTTGCCAAGTACAAGGAAATTGCATCTAAAAATAGTCAAAGGGGCCTTGACGTTTGTCAACAGCATTGCAAAAAATCAGCTATAAATGTGTCAGGGAATGTATATCTATACTCTAAGATGCATTATCATGAAAAGATGTATATCTTTTATATCGATCATTGGCATTTATATTATTATGTTCGGTTCCCATAATACATTTTGCTGATTTTACACACGTTCTGAAGCACTGCACCTAATGAAATATGCTTGACAAAGAATCATTTCACAGGACTACAATGTTAATATCACAAAAGTGCAATTATTACTTCTTCTGGGACTCTTATAATGCCCCAGTTAGCCAGAAATTTTCACGAAATCTTTAATTTTCAATTTTAATTCTTCTGTCCAAAATAGGCCTAACAAAGTTGTAAATTATCAGCTTTCAATTTTTCTTACTCAGCCATGAAGTATACAGTAGCCCTAATCCATCATTATCACATGTGGACGTAATGAACTTTCACTGCACCCTCTTACGTAATGCCAATTATGGAAATCACAATACACACAGTAGACCTAAGGATAAAGACCCATGAAAGCTTTCTCAACTCACACGATCTTTGCTGAAATGTTGCTGTAATATTGTCAGGCCAACGTTGAGTCAGGTGTTAGTTGGCTGTATCAAAGGCTATGAAATGAAATAAATGGGACTCTACACCACATTTGTACACATATAGGCTAAACTGGGTAAGGAGAACCTCAGGATGGTGAGATGAATGAGGTGTTACTGCCCTCCAGACCAGGGTTGGGGCCAAGTACATCGGTACTTGTACTTACCTGTACTTAAGTACATTTTTTCGAGTACTTGCTTGTACTTTGTACTTGAGCTTCAAAAATGTACTTGAAGACAAGTACATTGCAAGTACATCCGTTTTGTTAAAAAAATATATTATAATTTACTTTTTCAGTTATTCAGTGCAATAATTTTGATAATATATTTTTTTTAATAATTCAATTGTTGAAAGCAAAACAAATTTAGTTTGTCTACATGTATCAATGTAAAGCGTTATCAAATGTTCTTGTTATCGGTGAGCTGTATATTGTCCCTTTGATCTTTCATTCATACTTATCGTGAGCCGACCAGATAGATGTACTGATAAAATTGTTAAAACCATAGATCTAGAGAAAATCTATGGATTGATTGCGGATTTCTCAGAAATAAACAGTTAATTTCGACAGATAAAAAAAAACAAGCTGAAAAAAAAAGGTTATTTCAGGAGATAAAAATCATTTTTACAGCTATGTTTTTTTTTGCTTTTTTTCGTCGCCCTCATTTACTTTTTTTCAAAAGTTTTTTTTTTAAGTTTTTTTTTTTTTTTCAATGTTTTTTTTACCGCCCTCCCTCATTAGATTTTGGATATTTTCTGATCAGATCTGAAACAGTGAAATTAAACATAGTGACCTAATAGGCTTGACTTGAATAGTCCGTTAAAAACTCGAATAAAGCGTAAAACACACCGACACGATTGCCCGCGCGACGTCCCACTTGTTTAGTTTTCAAACAGATAATATATTGCCAAAACATAGGCCTACAAGCGCGATGACTTCTGCGAGTGCGATAGGCAACGCGATCATAACTGTTAAATGA
The DNA here is from genome assembly GCA_964017125.1 of Flabesymbios commensalis. Lineage (NCBI taxonomy): Eukaryota > Metazoa > Annelida > Polychaeta > Terebellida > Flabelligeridae > Flabesymbios > Flabesymbios commensalis. The sequence continues at coordinate 56,241,535 of OZ024902.1, read as the reverse complement.
TTTATGTAAACTGTTTTCGTCGCGCCGGTCGTCTTGTTCACGATGAATGTGTATGGTGATATTTATAGTTTTTTTACCTTTCCATACGGTGTGTCCACGAAGTTTTCTGCTCTGTCCTCCAGGAGGTCAGGATTGTCCATACCTGAACCACCGATTATACCAATCTGTAAGATACACTTCAACATATGATTGTTCCATATAGCTGAACAAAAAGACACTATGCCCTATAATCTGATAATCAGTGATAATCTGATACGCATAATAAGTTTAAAAAAATCCAGACATCCAAAAAAATTTGGATAGAGCTCACCCTAAACACCCATGCACCCCCCTATTCTTTTTTTCTTGGTTTAACTTTGCAACATCCCTAAGACTGTCTGATAAATAATCGTCACAGGTCAGTGACGGAAGTCGGATTAATCCTTAGTGTGTATGATGACACCATATAATGATTTATCGCAAGGAAAATTAGAGCAAATGAATATTTCTTTTCAAATAATCATGATATTATTATATATCTATTTTCCATAAACATGATAAGCCCATTTTTACAATCTGATAAAATACAAAAGTTGTAATTTGAAGAGCAATTAAGAATATCGTCAATCACTTTAAGAGTGAAGCGAATGATAAAATTGGGATGTTATTGGGATGATATTGTTCGGCGAGCTACTATTTTCTTTGTGTATCTCCTGGATTATAAATAATAGGGCCGAGAACATTGTAGGCCTATGCGCACAAAAGTGGCAGTTAGTCAATGTACATTGAACATCAATGCCCCCTATACCACAAAATACACACCCTCTGAGCCTTTTGATAGCAAAACAAGTGTGAGAAACAGGGTTACATGGTGTATTGCTAACGATTTCACGCTAATGTCTGGGTCAACGATAATAAACATCAATATGTATGCGGTCCACATCATTAAGGAGGAAATATTTTGCTAATCAATTTCAAGTTTGATTAGTAACTGGTCAAAATTGTGTGGCCATGCGATAATAAACAAATCTGAACCCTGTGCTTGCCATCTGTTTTTATAACAATTTATTACCGGTACTCTTTCTTCACTTTAATAAGGGGTGGTGTTTTGATGATTCTCATTCTGACCTCAGAGATTATATCTCTGATACCACACGCTCAAATCGTCGTATGTACGCATGGCGATTGACCAGATTTATCAGCCGTTTCCACGTGAGTTTCAAGTTTTGAATAACCATCCGTATAACAACGCGGTGTCCACTTCGACTCATTATTTATCTTTTTTTTTACAATTTCATTTGATCTAAGAGTTTGTCGCAGGTAAGATATATTTATTCTGTTCAGAAATGTATTAATTGAGACAGCACAATTCGCATGTCATTCAGTATTTTTTATTTGTTAGTGTTTTAAACCCGATGGCAAATTCTGTCAGAAAAACATAAACATGAACCGTCTCACAGCAGCGCGCAGGCGGAAAAACTAATCCCTTGATTTTTTTCTATTTCTCTGTCAATAAGAAACTCATATGTGGCGGAGTAGTGGTATTTTATATTTGCCATATATATTTAGGACACTCAAGCGTGTTTATAAGCCTACAGTTGTTATCAACAAAACTGCTCAAAATGAGCAGTTTCAGCCATAACATGGCGTGCGGTTACAGAGAGAGAGCGGTGGTTGACCTGAGCGACATCTATGTTTGGAGAATGGATGATTCTCTCATGTGATTAAATGTGACAAAAATCATTTTGTCAGTTTGGAAAGCAGTCACATACTTGACCGTACCATGGACATGATATACTACCATATTTGTTCACAAGCTGAACCAGCTCAACAGCAGATAGTATCACCAAGGAGGTTATAGGAATATATATAAACTCCTTGGTATCGCTGTACAAAGAAGGGTGGCCCAACTTTATACGGCAGATAATCAACACTTGAAATACGGACCCGTAAGCTGGTAAGCCTAATATCTGGTGGACTCTTCCTGTAGGCTTAAAAATGAATGAATGAATGAATGAATGAATGAATGAATGAATGAATGAATGAATGGGGTTAATTTAGGCCACCTGTGTGCACATATAGGCTAAACTGGGCCAGGAGAACATCCTGAGGATGGTGAGATGACACTGCCCTCCAGACACAAGATTCAAAATTCGGGCCCTGGCGGTCTGAGGCCGAGCACGCTACCTTTCGGTCACGGAGGCTCCCCACAATGATGCATCTTTACGAGTGAGCCGAGAAAAAACATTTTGTTTCTTTAAGGCCAGAGTGGAGTTCAAACCCACGATCTTTTGACTTTCCAAGAAGGCAGATTTATAACCATTGCACAAAAAAATCTACCCACAGCTAAACCAACGTTTATTGGGAAAACAAGGTAATATTATTTTGTCCATCACTATACTTTAGCATGTGGGATAAAGAGCACTCAAGCATGACAGCTTGCCCACATGACACATGACACATGACACATGCCATGACATAACAAGCTTTTTACAACCGTAAATGTAAAAACAAAATAAAATATTTAAAAATACCTTTACTGGCCTGTTATGTGCCATTTTAACTCGTTAACTGTCAAACAATCAGCCAGTCGTTGAACGGCTTAGCTGGGCTTCTTTGAAGGTGTGAATGCGGGCAGATTACCAGCAGCGTGCTTGCTGGCAGTTCTAGCTAAACGTGTCAAGGCCGGGTCATAGGTGATCGCACCTGCCAGCGAATCAGTGTCAGGTCATCACCACGGCAACTAATTAGCCATTGGGAGCAGTTTATATCCAACACACACCTGTGATTTACATGCTGTGACAGGTTTCTGAGAATTGCGGCTTGCTCTTGTACTGCAAGCTTGTTTATGGTGCATTCACACTCTTGTCTTGACAGCTCTTCCAGTTAAAAGAGGCCACTTAACCAGTGTGAAGTCAGAAATCTCTCAAACCTAAGCCGAAACAGACCGACTAACACAACCATTGAATTGTAACAAACTCACAACGCCTTGAACGAGACATTCCGACAATCAACAGTGATCAACAGAATACAAAATGGCAGCAACCACACGCGGTGAAAATGAGATGAAAGCCAAAGCCAAAAAGATAGCAGCAACAACAAAAGACCCTATTGAGAAGCTACGTAACCAGTGTTTATCAAGAGGTGCAAGTGGCATTAAAGGATTGGGACGGTGAGAATATTTATCTAATTGTTAGGCCTAGCCAATATATTCCTAATTTAATTTTGATTTATTAATTTTGAAGTTAACACGTAGGGCAGCTATATAGTAGGCCTATACAGATCTATTCGCTTAATTTGTTTGGATTCCATATTACACCTGAAGCTATGGGGCCTACCATAAGTCACAACATTAAATTTAGGCCTACACATTTTTACCTAAAAAATAGTCAAACTTGAATACTAATTTGAATATGCCTACATTCCTTAAGTTTAGCTTTTAACCCTTTAAGCAACCACGATGCAATAAAGCATCATTTTATATCCCTGAAAACATACCTAATTTTCCTACAACTAACGTCTTTAGAACGAAAATTTCAATAAAACTGGCTACCAATACGTGGTAATTTTTTTAAATTTTTAAATCACATCAAGTCATCTTCATCCACTACAAGTCGAGAATTGCGGCAGCAATTCGCGGCTTGTAGTGGATGAAGATGACAATGGTAAATTCAGGATTGAAAGGGTTAATATGTTTAATTTAACCATATTTTCTATTTCAGAACATTCAAGCTCTTTGATGATGACGGCAACAGAAGTTTGGATATTAATGAATTCAAAAAAGGAATCAGAGATTATGGATTGATGATGGACAAGGATGAATTACAAACTATATTTGATACCATTGACAGAGACGGTTCAGGAACACTTGATTTTGACGAGTTCTTGGAAAATCTCAGAGTAAGAAAAAATATTGGTTTTGATTTTGAGCAGCCTGTATAGAGCTAGGTTTTTTTTTTACTAGGCCTATAGCATTTTGTGGATATCTCATTAAATTCATCCATACATGTAGGCCTACATTGGTTCTTCAACCTTATAATAATTTTTTTATAAGATAAATTTTGTTTTAAAGTTGTTTATTTAAAGTGCTCTTAATTCACACTAGTAGGCTACCAGTAGCTTAGTAGCCTACCAGCTGGAATGTTTTTGATTTTCAGTCACTGTCACCAATATAAATTTTAAAACCCTTCACTAGGCTACCAGTAACTTAGTAGCCTACCAGCTGGAATGTTTTTGATTTTTCAGTCACTGTCACCAATAAAACCCTTCACCTACTTTAAAGTATACTTATAAAGTGGCCATGATATTTGCTTAACATTACGCAACAGCTCTTTGATATCTGCTCATTTCAAAGCTGATAATGTATCAAAATAAATATTAAATGTAGGCCTACCAGTACTGATGCCTTTTTGTAAAACAATTATATTTCCAGTAGAAATTAAATCTAATATAAAACATGTGCAATATTTTTCTGGGCATATTTATGAGGGTCACTAGCTTGTAAAGGGTCAAGTGTCCACAGATTATTCTAGAAGTATGTGAAGACTTATAGGCCCATATATAGGCTATGCAAGATCTTCAACCAAGTTCAGAAATAATAGTTATTAGTAAATAAGGAGACCTGTGATAAGTATATATATGTGTACCAGTGGTAAATTAAATGAAATTTTCTGTTACTTATAGCGTTGGTACTGATCATGAATTTTTTTTTGTAGTTTGGTTATCATATCATGTTTCATGATTAACATAAGCCTTATAAAAACACACAAAAATAAATCCTGTGTTATGTCTTTTTAGCCTCCCATGAACATGAAAAGAAAAGGATTAATAAAAGAAGCTTTCAACAAACTTGATAGAACAGAGGATGGTGTGATCACAACAGAGGATCTAAAGGGAGTATATAATGTCAGCAAACACCCCAAGTACTTAAATGGAGAATGGACAGAAGACCAGTGTCTCAGAACATTCCTGGACAGTTTCGACACACCTGACAACAAAGATGGAACAGTATGTTAAATATATTCACACTATTTTAATACAATCTTTGAGCATTTACTATATTTATTATTTTTTTTCTTAAATTATTGAATTTTTATAATTCCCTTATCTGTTAATAACATGTCTATTCTATCATATCTATTGCAAACTGTTCTCTTGTATTTTTTTCTGACTGATTTTTGTGACAATTGATACAGATTTAAAGTTTGTGTGAGAAATATATTTCTATCACTTCACAAATCAAAATTTATAAGTTTTAACCCATGATACAGCCATGTTCATTAATCTTCGAATTGACATATTTGTTTGTTGATGAAAACTACTTACAGTATCTTTCATTTACTTATATTAAGACCTGATGATTTTATATATAAACTGTACTTGAAATTTGGTTCATCAATGCTCACCTCCTCTGTCCTAAACCGCAAACAAAAAACAATATTTCTAATAACTATTGTTAGAGATATATATTTATTAGGTGTACATGTATATTCCTCTCAAGTAGTTAGTCATCTTCAAAATGCATTATATTTATTTATTTCCATCATGCCTCGTTATCATATTTATCTTTACCTCTTCACTGTATGACTACTGCAATTTTGTTTAATTGTATTTGTAGTTGTAGCCAACATATTATCCCTATTTGATTTAAATAGTGTTTCCTACCTTGTTCTCTTTGGACACGAAGTTTTGCCATAGTATAATTTTTCTCTATTGCTATGACCAAACTGTAAGCAACAGTTTTATAAACTAGTAGACAGATTTGTAGACTTTGAAATCAGTACCACTTCTGTTATAATTTAATTGTATCAAATTTTACAAATTATTATTTTCTGTTTGCATTTCCTTTAGAATGTAATTATTTCTCAATGCAAGAATACATTACTATTCTCTACATCTAATTAAGTGTGCTGCATCTAGGACATTTTGTTGCTGTTTCACTTACATGTATTGTGATTGACATGCTGTGTAGATCTGATGGTAGAGCAAGGGGCAGCATACAAAATAACAGAGCCATTCAAACCAAAAAGTGACCGCGTTCTCGAATTCTTTCTTCATTAGAACTATACCGGATTGGATTGAACTACCATCTGATGTAAAATTTGCGCCAGCTGTCACAGCCTTTAGGGCTAGATTGAAGAAGTTTGACTATATTTTAACTGCCCATGCAAACCTCTCCCCGTGGCGCGATAGCACATAAAATGCTCCTGCCACTTACCTTTCCGATTCAGAGTGAGAAGATTAGATACTGCAGTGAAAACAAATCTTATTTCTAATCTTAGGATGTAGGCTAATAAAAGGTTTATAATGAGGGTGCACATGGAATAAAAAACGAATCGAACGGACGGCGAAGAGCCTGTTCTTAGTGGCCGAACATCGAGGAATGCAGTTCATAAATAATGTAAAAAACGAACCAGAAATTTAATATCTAGTTTCATCTATATTTTTATCATTTTTTCTTTATAAAAACTAAATAGTGAGGCAAAAAAATTGGTGAAAAGTGAAGTGGGAGGAATCCATAATTTCCAGGACCCATGTGCACCCTGTATAATGGGAGAGCAAATTGTTACATGACAAATAATCTGTCCTTTTTATATTATAAGAGCTCAACTGCCAAGAAAAATAACTAGTTACATGTATACAACCTGGTACTAATCTTAGTACTAAGTAAAATTAACTATTTGTTTTTTAAATTATTTTTGTGAAAATATTTTTTTTTCATTTCTTCACCATTATCACTTCTCTACGCAGTATCCATCATTCTATACTCTTTAAAATCAAAGGTGACAGAAGAAGAGTTCATGAATTACTACAGTGCAGTAAGCGCATCAGTTGATTCTGATGCTTATTTTGACTTGATGATGAGAACAGCATGGAAATTATGAAAAAAGGCATATTCTTTGTCACTGGTAAAGCCAATCAATTTTTGTTGTGAATCAGGATTGGGAAATAACAAATCAATACTTAATACTTAACCACTTTTATTTACTTGATATTACTAACACATTTGTACATATTAACTATGCATGTGTAGCTATAGATCATAACCAGATTACCATGATCGCTAGATTATCTGTAACGCTGTTTAAAATTATTTGCTACATTTTAATTACTGTATATAAAAACAATTCGTCGCCTCGGAGCTAAAGGATCCTATCTGACACTCGTTAGAGTGGCAGATAGGATCCTTTAGCTCCTAGGCGACAAATTGTTGTAGGCTACATGATAATGTAAATACAGGTTTTTTGTTTTAATACCGACTAAGAATGTCAATATCAACAGTTTAATCTCTTAAAATGCTAATCATGTCTGTAGCCATTTTCAGCCATCTTAATTGACCTTCAAACAAGAAAATTTAAATATGAAAATGCTTCACATAATTTGCTAGATTTGGTATAGCTCGTTATTATACATGTATATTTAAGTAATTATGTCTCCCCGTGGGCTATGTTGGCCCACCGTCTACGACGCTGAGCCAACATTAGCCCAGTATTGGGTTACTGTGTCGTGTTCGGCGCCACACCGAATATGGTCCAGTGTCACAGAGGCCAGGCCAACATTAACCCAGTTTTGGCTCTAAGCATCGCGCCGGTATAGTCTATGCTACGTAAGCCCACCATTGACCCAGCTATCTGTGGGTGTAACGTGCATTAGGCCTAGTCCGATGCCGGGTCATTGCGTACGACGCTGGCCAACATTTAAACAGCATTGGAGCGGTGTATAATATGTACACGCACTCACACTAGGATGAAGTACAGACTTGGGCTGAATGGATACTGGCCACGCTGGCCCAACAATTAACGCGACGCTGGCCCAACAATTAACAGACATTGGGTCGTTGTCAGCTTGTACTCGCCGCCAACAGTAAGCACAGCCAGACCAGCGTGCTATTGAACACAGTGTTGACAAGTCACATTATGTTTCGCCCATCGGCGTGGTTTCAAAACGGGATAATAAATTCCTTTTAATACAGAATCTTTGAGTAGTAAATGGCAATTGCTGTAATGTGACATTTCAGTGTGAAGGTATGATATAACAGGCATTTTAAAACCTAATAGTATGTTTCCGCAAATATGTGAATATGCCCATAATGCTTTAGTCGTGTTTTGTATTTAGTAGTCATTGTGATTCAATAGCAATAACAGTAGAGGTTTGTAGATTTTATTGACGTAAACCTAACATTAATGCTGGAAGCGTTTAACAAAGCATTTAAGTTTAGCATAATTTTTTTACAGATATTGTAGCCTAGGCCAACTTGTTAACCCAATACAGTTTGAATTGTCAGTGTTTCATCTAGGACTTACGAAGGCCACACCTAGGCACATGCACTTACATGTAATTAAGATGAGAAACAATCAAGAAGTTAGTATCAGTCAATTGTGACAACAATATGCGCCTTCGTCAGGCATTATTTCTTTGAGCGCACACAAACCAGTGAATTAGTGAATTAGCCATCAATTGTCATTTATTGTCATGCATTTTTAATTAATCACAATGATGAGAGTGGCGTTGAATGCTGTCTGGTGGATAAAACGCGGGTATGTCGCCTGGATATTGGAGGGTAGCTTAAATAAATGTCTAGATGAAACACTGATTGTCGCTACTAATTGTGCTGGGATAGGTTCCTTTAACACTTTTAACACAATTATTTCTTTATGTGTACAGCTTCATGTGTTATTTCAATACGAAAATTATTATAAAGAACACTTTAAGCACTGCTCAAATTACCAAATTAATGTTTTAGCCTACCCACTTTAAAGTGTGATGATACCAAGAAGTGCAACTTAAGTGAGGTATTATTTAGATGTGAAATATTCCTAGAAAGGACAACATTTCAGTTTACTTTGAAGTTGCATAATCTGACCCGACATGTACAAAGTGCTATTTAAATTTTACAAGTAGACGTTTAAAGCAAATTCTCTGAACATGTAACACTTTTATTTAATAATATAATTTTACCTTGTCCAAATTGTATACTGCAATGATAACTGTTTTGTTTTACAGGTAACGGAAGAAGAGTTTCTCAACTACTACTGCGGAGTTAGTGCATCAATTGACAGTGACGCTTATTTCGATCTCATGATGAGAAATGCGTGGAAACTGTAATAAGCTGCATAATGTATGTGCTTGAACATTTCCCAGTAATATCTGGATACAATTTGCTACTGTACAACACGCATTCATTTTTCATTTATCTCATATAATCAGAAATGCATGATACAATGCATTTTTTATATAATGTATATGCTGTCTCAACATTGATTAAGACTTCCAGTAAAGAACATCTATATCTACATATAGCACTTTATAACATGTTTTTTGAAAACTTGTTGTTTTTACGTTTAAACCTACCTGTGTTGTCAAGGATTTACAATAATATAATAAACGTCATGTGGGACCTACATTTAATATATGACAATGTCCTGATAGTTATCTGTAAAGACGGCTTGACAGGAACTAAATATTTGTCATTTGTAATTACAGCATGAATACGATTTTCACTTTCATTTATTATCTTTACTCGTTAACATCTAGATGTTATTACTTATTTTTATATAATACGCAGAATAACGAATGTTATACGTTTATAGGTAACACATGGTAGATCGGCTCAAAAACAAATAACTCATTATTTATTTATTGTAGACTATTATATATAACTATGTGTAGTATTTTTTAATACTTGTTGGTAACTTTTATGGTATTATTTTTTATTTCATACTGTATGTGGTGACACTGTCACACAATAGACATATTGCGAAGAGCAAAACATTTTACATGATGCCAGTGTATTTTGTTAAACTTTTTCATTCATGAAACCTCTTTTTGTTTCACTCTTTTATTTATGCATACATGCATGTACATGTGGCGAATTGAAATAGCAATGACAAGTTCCTAATACTTTGTGATATTATATACCATGCTATATACTATAGTTATATTTTTAAACTTCGCAGTGAAAAAATATGTGGAATCAGATGTATACACTGTTAAATAATTATGGTGCAGTATATGTTAGCTCAGTCTACGTTGCTGTCACATGAATGACATGTGATACTAGGGTAACATACTTCTGTGAAATACTCAATATGTCCTTATCGCATGAAAGAAAATATAGAGCTTTCTGTCCGCTCAAGGCTGCCCTGGTCCAGTGTATATTCCACAACCTAAATATTGAAACAATGTCGTGCTAAAATTGACTTCTAGCTCTTTGAAGATATACATCCACGTGCCATAGTTTGTAAGTTATGCGTAACTTTATATTACTACTTAATATATATCATGATGTCAAGGGGAAACCTGGTCTGTCCATAAAAAATATTGAAAATTGTATACCTATATTTCATGCATTTTTTTGTCTAATTTTATGGGTTTACAGGGTTATACCCATGATTTATCCACCATTTTAAATTATGCTGCTCTGATGTATTCCCTAAGAAATAACACTAAAAACATATGTCAGATGATGCTTTTCTGGCGTATATAGAATACAAGCAGAAGGGGAATAAATGGATATCATTTTTCAGTAGTCCAGCAGGGTCAAACGAATTCTCAGAACAGATTCAATGAGATAATTATAGATTACCATGTTACATAAAATATGCTATAGGCCTATAGGTTTATGAAATTGGTAATTCAATTTTGTGACGACCATTCTAGCCCTTAACGTCATGATATAAGTTCAGATGTAATAATAAATTAAACAATATTTCGTGAATATATATATATATATATATTATATATATATATATATTCAAGCGTCCATTCGATTTAAGCGAGTCTGTGTTTGCATTTCATTAAGACTAGAATATTTTTCTTCGTGAAATAAAATTTTAAAGCTACGCCTATGAAATGTGTTTTAGATATTGATTTTAGATATTGAAGTTGCGTAGCTATATTTTAAAAAATAAGTTTCTTATGTATGGATGAATAATCTATTGTCTTGTTATCCACGAACGTGTTATATACTACTTTGGCATGCCTATCCTACATATTGTTATTCCTGTACTCCTCTCTACATTCAATGTTATGATGCTAATAAATTTACATGTTATTTGTATTTGTACTTCCATCTGTGTTCGATATTAATTAATACTATATAAATCACATATAATATATTGATTCGTTTCAAAGAAAAGATAATATTGTGTTTCCTTTCCTACAAACAAAATCGTTGACACCATGTTTATTTAATAGTTTTATTTAAATTGTATTATGCTCGCTTAAAGCTATACATTTAGTCGACATGGCAACATTCCCTAATAAGTTGGAAATATTCATGAAGTTTACTGCGACTTACGACTCGTATCGCTTTACAATAATGATGGGATCTTTGTTTAGGTCATAGGCCTATAAGGATGGAGAGCATGTACGTACACCTTTTTAAGCCTCAACACTTACAACGCGGGGATCGAGTTTAGTCGTCAGAATCTGACGTCTGTAGACGTCAGTCGTCAGAATCTGACGTCTGTAGATGTCAGATTCTGACGACTAAAGTCGATCCCCGCACTGTAAGAGTAGAAATATTTCTAATGGCCGTAGACCCCTAAGGCTACCTCTCCATTGACGCGATTAAATAGCCGCGTGGGCAGAAACCTTTCCATTGGCGCGTCCAAACGCACAAGAACCCGCAGGAGATGTGGTAGATGTGGTAGTTGTATCCATGCATTGAACCAACCTCAGTCCAATCGTCGCGCTATACAGCTGACGAGTCTTTCTTCAATTAACGTGCACTTACATCCCGAAATAAGATTTTCCAAATGCTCAAGATATAAACATTATCGCCCATTCTCTCCGTGATTTGTGTCTGCTGGTATTAAAAAAATGCGTTTTATTTTATTTATTATTCTTAAATAACATGATAACAACATGAATTAGCCTATACACTACAACTATACCGTTATTAGGCTTGATGTTGAACCCTTGTAATCCCGTGAGCGTGTGATTAGGCCTACCGGACATTGCAATAATCACTAAAGTAGAATTATATCACCGGTTATAAACAAAAAAAAGACTGTGACTATAACAACTATACAGGGTGCATGATTGAGCCTTAACGAATGATACGTAATGTATATAGCACTGCAATCTAGCGTTCACAGTGTCACAGCAGCCCAGCAAATATGAGACGTTCAGCCAATTATGATTAATGTTCGGCCAGCGTCGCAGACCCTTGCCCGCATTAAACCAGCATCGGGTCAATGTTTCATGTTTTCTGAGCTGCCAGTCATGACGGAAAACAACCCAGGAAAAATATAAACTGACACAAGGAGAGATGAACGCGCGGTGGATAAACGCAGAAATCGCTACATGTGCGATTGCTGGCCGCGCGGCCAATCGCGTGTATGGGAAGGTCACATTGTTACTGTATATGATCGATTTTCAATTCTGCCGCGCGCCCATCGCAACGCGTCGCTCACTCAAACGCGTCAATGGTAAGGCAGCCTTACATAAGTATTCAAATGAATTGGAAAGAGCTAACTAAAACATTGATGATGATTTCAAGGTGAAAAAAACACTTTGGTTACGATGTTTTTTTTACGAATTAATTCAGCGCTTTAGGGGTTAAAGCGCTAAGAACGATTATATTCGTTTTTTTATTGGCAGCTCCATGGGTTAAATCACAGTCATTGGTAATGAGATCAGTGTATATACAAATCAAGATTTGCTGATGTTTGGTTACAAATGAAGCAACTATCAGTAATTTTTACCCACGTATTTGGACATGCATGTTCGAAATAAGAAATCGGGAATTTTGTCTTTATATCCCGAAAATTAACTGGCAAATACGCAACACAAAAATTAAAAAAACTTACGCAGTTTTATGGACATGTCTATGGACATGTTTACATCATATGGTAATATTAAAAAGCCAAAATACAGATTTTTTTATATTAGCCTGATTGTGTCGCTTTAACACACCTGGTTATACAATAAGTCAGAGAAGAAGACGGCACGTTGTCTGTCTTAGCTAATCCGACACAATTATCAATCTCATTGGTGATCTTCCTCAACTGTAAGGCTAAGCCTGAAGACGATCGGCTTTGAACTCTGTCTTGTTAAAAAACACCTAAAATATTACAACGATATCGTATCATGAATAAATCATAGGGTGTGTAAAGTATTAAATAAGAGTACTTAGTAAATATGATTTGATGACCAACAAAATGAAATGAATGGGGTTTTAGACCACCTTTGTGCATAATTATGTAAGCTAAACTGGGCTAGGAGAACCTCCTGAGGATGGTGAGATGAATGAAATGACACTGTCCTCAAACACAGGATTCGAAATTCGAGTCTGGCGGTCTGAGACCAAGCACGCTACCTCTCGGCCACGGAGCCTCCCCGCAATATTGAATCTTTACGAGTGAGGGGTGAAGAAACACTTTGTTTCTTGACACAGAGTGGTGTTTGAACCCGTGATCTCCGACTTTCCAAGCAGGCAGCTTTAACCACAGCACCAGGGCCCTCGCCGATTTGATGACCAAACATAAAACAAGCTACACTATTCGGGTTCCTCATGTGTGATCTTGGTGATAGGGATATCATGCAAATTTAGATATAATATGTCACATATATTGCTGCGCATTTGATTAATGGTACAAGTTTATTGCTGTGCAAAGTAAAATGGCAGTATCTGTTCATCTACTCACTCACAATTGAGATTCGAGGCTCAGATACGGTGTAACAGTTTCAGATTACCCCCCTCCCCTGTTCAGGTTACCCCCGGGGGTAATCTGAAACTAGTTTCAGGTTACCCCCTCTAGTTTCAAATTCCCCCCTTAATTTTACCGGTTAACTTTCAATGGTGACAATAAATTATATTTTATCTATTCATCACATGGCATTTGGACATTTTTTTAGCGACACTTTAATCTCCATAGGTATAACCCTTTCATCTCTGGGGCAACCAACGAAATATAATATGTTAACAAGATGTTCAAAATCACTTTAATCTTCATATAACCCTTCAATCTCTATGTCACCTAACGAGAAACATTCTTAGCGCGAGGTCTCGAAACACTTTAAGTTTTATATAACCTTTTTACCCTATGGGAACTAACATAAAAAACTGTTTGTCTGGAAACACTGTAATCTCCATATCACCTTATGACCTCTGGGGTCAACTGACGAAAAAACGTATCGCTCTGTCATTGTCGTTATTATCTATCGATTTATCTATAGCAGATGTAACTTTGGCCATGTTTCGGCCTGTTTAAAAGACTGGTGCCAAACTCTCTATTTTCGTATGACTCTATAATTATTTTCAGTGATAATATAACCACAAATTGATCTTAAGGGGTTAATGCAGATGAACACGGAGCTTAAGAGGTTAATCCAGATAACGAGGGAGCTTAAGGGGTTAATGCAGATAATATACGCATATAGAGGCCTACCTTGCCCGCATGCTTACAGCATAAGCAATGCCAGTCATTTCCGGTGCATAAAAAAATCGACACCATGCATTGTGTACGGTAAGCTGAAACTAGTTTCAACGTACCCCCCGGTATGCTGAAAGGGGGGTACGCTGAAACGGCTACACCGGGGCCCAGATAGGCTGCTACCGGTACAAGCCACGCCCACTCTATCATTTAGATATGCCCTATTACAATCAGTCTTCTCTTCTAAAGAACTTTGCACAAAGCTAGTAAGCACACTGTTGGACAAATGCTAGCAACGTTGGCACACTATTAAGCAATAATTTGGTGGATAGGCCTATTTAGGGCCACTTGAGGCCGTTACGCTATGGCGAGACTGTTCATGTAGTCCTACATTTCATCCTATCTGTTGTCAGTATTAGGCCTGTCGGTTGTGGCAGAGATTTGATTGACAGTTTCTAAGCCAGTCATCATCACGTGATTGGTTGTAATATCTCGCACTTTCTCTCGACATCAACGTGAAAACACGAGTGCTGTTTTTCATCCAATAACTATGAAGATCAGTCTAGAGCAGCTAATCAGGTCTACTTGTAATGTATTGAGTAAAAGTTTGAACTATTATATTATATAATTAGCAAGGTTTTTGCAAAAATACTATTATAATATAATAGTATTTTTGCAAAAACCTTGCTAATTATTGTGGTCACAAAGGTAAGAATTATTGATGAAATGTTATTATGCGAATATTTTCATGACAATGGTTGACTATGTGTTTGTAACACTCATTTTAAATATATTTTTTAACTTCAGAGCGTGTGGGCGATTATCGACCTACATGTAGGCTACGTCTATGAAGCTAAACTGGGCCAAGAGAACCTCCTGAGGGAGATGACACTGCCCTCACGACAAGATTCGAGATACGATCCCTGGCGGTCTGAGGCCGAGCACATTACCTCTTGCTCACGAAGGCTCCCCACAATATTGAATCTTTGTGATTGAGCGGGGAAGAAACTTTTTGTTTCTTTAAAACCTGAATGTCAGAGTGGGGTTCGAAACAGCGATCTCCGACTTGCCATGCAGGCAGTTTTCAAACTATTGCACCAGGGTCCCGCTCACTGACTATATATATCCTGCAGTGTATTTGCAGCAGCATGTACATGCCATATGTCGGTATATAGGCCTATGGGGATTAAGGCAGCATGTATCATATGGTATTACTTCTCACGTGTAGGTTCAGTACATAGTATTATATGCATCGCATTAATAAGGACAATTACCATACCTAATGCCGAAGGCCGGCCCCGATGGCTCATTCGTATCGATTGGGGCTTGTAACCTGGGGGTACCAGGTTCGAATTCCGGTCGGGACGGATATTTGTCATCGTGGTTGTGCATATACAGTGCTCCAAACTGTTCAAAGGCATGGAGTGTACAGTGCTGCCTATGGTATTGTGCACTATAAAGAACCCTTGAAGTCATTCGAAATAAGAGTAGGGCATAGTCCCGGCTTCGGGCTTCCTTCTGTCGCGATATTGCCATGATTGTGCAGAAAGCGACGTAAAGCAATATTCATATATACCTAATGCCGAAACAATTTTAACATTCAGAAAATTACTTAAATCTCACCTATTTGATCTGGCTTTCCCATCCTAGCTTCTCAATAGACCGTCTCCCTATTGACGAGCCTGTTTTGGCCTCGATTATGACACATGAGGTTTGTGCGCCTTTGAGCGCGGTCCGCTGATGATATAGGCGCTTTAGAAGTTTTATTGATTGATTGAAATAGTAAACTGTCTCTAGCAAAAAAAAGCACACAAAATACGGTAGTTAGTTGACTTAGCAACTCTGAGATCCTCCATGAGTCCCCACCTCGTTTGATAACAAAGGCGACGGAAACGTCCCTAACCGGCCCTAAAAAACAAATAATAAGTTCCGAGAGCAACAGCCGTCTTGATATGTGGTAATACTCAAGTCATAGCGACAGGTGACTTTTGATTATTCTAGGTAAAAGTGTAACGTTATAACAATAATAATGACACATGATCATGATAATAATTATGTATGCCAGTCATGCAAGACAGGACACTCAAACAAAATATTTCAGCTGAAATTTGAATATAAATTATAATTGATATATTTCAAAATATTCCTCTAGTTTTTATGGCGGCTATTTTGAAAATAGGTATCCGAATCCCACTGGACATATTAAATAGATTTCACAAGAAAGAATGACTTGAACTATTGTTTGTCACATTGTTGATTAAATTTATTACATTATCGAGAGGTATTACATTATCGGGAATTTATTGCATTATTGGAGCAAAATATTATAATTGATATATTTCAAGATATTCCTCTAGCTTTTAAGTTGGCCATTATGTAAATAGGTAACAGTTATAATTATGAATCCAACTGGGTATAGGAAATGGATTTGAGCAAACGAGAATGAATCGTGAGCTTCATTATTACATTGATTACTCTGGAATATATCAGCCTCCGTATGCACCAAGTTCACGTTTACCCCAGTGGGGTAAATGATACCACAGAGGTATTGACCTCTGGGGCGGAGTGCACAATTCGGGGGTGACTGCAACCCCAGAGGTAACTCTGGGGGTAAAACAGAAATTAAATTACCTCGAGTGCACCACGCACAAAAGGCAATAAAAACTACCTCTGGGGTGGGAAGTTGAGAAGTAAAATTTGCACCTGCTAGGGGGGTGGTGTAAGTCTGCTAACCACGGAGGTAGAGGCGTGATCTGATGTGTTTCCTTGGAACTCAACATTTAAAGCCCAGCTTGCGCGCAATGTGACCAATAACGTTATACCTTTATCATAAATCGTAATAAATGAGATGTGCAACTGCAGATTTCATCAATAGGCCTATCTGCATTTTTGTTGTTGTAAAAAATCAACTTGATATCGCTCAACTGCGCTGCAATCTCCTTTTTGATTTGTTTGAAGTTTGCAGTGCTCACGCAATTGCCAGTTTCAAATTAAGGAAAAATACATATATACATATACGTTTAAAAATGATAGGGGGCCTACCTGTTATAACTCACAATTACTGGTTTATTTAGGATTTGCATGTGTACATTTTAGGGAATATCTAAGATGTGAAATGCAGTTCAAATACGCTTAAAAGCACCGCCCTTACTGAAGCACCGCCCGTACTGGCTAAAAGCATCGCTCCACTGACTGATCAGCTGGAAATAGCCCTCTGTGATCAATATATTTCAGCATATTTTTATTATCACTGTCCATCAAAGTATAAATTTAAGTAATGCATGTCCTCTGAACACCAGACAACGGTGAGTAGATTAGCAGCATTTATCTATTTCTTTCCAAAATATTGTAATTATTTTTTTGTCTTCACCCTTAATGACTGTTAATTGACGCACATGTGTGTATTGAAGAATTCATTTGTAGCCTTGATCTTACATTATGTAAGACTATTTGTGCAGCCTGTGAACTAAATTGTTCAGCAACTTTACTGTACTGTTTTAGACCAATTGGACTTCAGTTATAGATAGTATGATATATTTTTTTAATTTTGGCAGATGCCTATTGTCGTAATGCCGTCCGTCCAGCCCCGTCAGTCCGCCATTTTTAGCACTATTAGTTAGGCAGCCAAGAAGGGTAAACTTGTCTTGGCTGATAATTGTTTTTCTCTACTGTGCATCACTAGCATCTTTGTGATGATATCTCGGCGGATGTGGGTTTCCATCTCTTGAGAATTTTTTTTCGAAACGCAAATTTCAAAATGGCCGCCATGAAATCACTAAAGCTATTTTATATATCTTCTATAAGTGTTCTACTTGTATTTGTTTGAACGGTTTTTACACTTTCCTGAGTGTCTTTTTTTGATGCTATTAGAATAATATGTACCTATTTTACATCTGCGTTTGACGCGGAAAATATCTATATTATATAGTATGTATATTACACCTTAAAACCTTAACTTGAAATCAAAGCATAGTAAATAAAAAATAATAGCTCAGGTGAGTTCAAAAATGGTGCGTATCAAACAAAATGACTGACTTTCAGCTAGTATGTGTTTAATATGCGTAGGGCCAATATCTGTCGAATAGCAAGACCATTACTATAAAGCAAAATGTGCGGTTTCAGGGAGGAGCATGCCCTGAATTTTTTTATTTTAAATAAAATTCAAAATTGCCAAATCGCGGCTTTTATTTACTTCAATATGCATTACACTGGGAAACGTGGCAGATAGCTAAACCAATACTATAAACAAAATGTGCGGCTTCGGGGATTATTATGCTAACATATTTCAACCCGATAAAATTAAAAATGGCACACTTGTGGCCAGTATTGACTTTAATATGAGTAATACTTGGAAAATGGTGTCAGATATAGCCATGTACCCTCATAAAACAACGTATGCAGCTTAATGTAAAGATGCAAGCTCAAACAATTCAACTCGATCAAATTCAAAATAACCGACTTTCGACCATTATTAAGCAGCCCTCGCCTAGGCGGGCTGCTCACTGTATTCCACACGGTCCGCCACCGCCGCCGCCGCAGTTATTTGTTTTCAAGATAGCTACTAATTTTGCTTCTGCTTCCACATACTTCACATAGCCATCACATACCACTAGGCAATTGTTTTGGAGACACGTTGACCCCCATATCACCAACCCCTTAATTACTATGGCCACTAACGAATAATTGTTCGTTAGCGCATTTCAGGAAAAAGTTGCCATCAGATCTTCTTTTAATTTAGCAAATATGTTCAGCTATGTCAGCCAATGACCTGAATAACTTTAGGGATCAAAGAATTTCAAAAAGGCCGTTTAGCGGTCATTTTGAATTTTGTAATATTTACTTAGCTCAAAAATGCAAAATAACTGGACCATAAACATAAAACAAAATGTAATGTCTCACACAAGGATAACCCATGACAAATTTCACACTAAAAAATCCAAAATGACCGCCAGTCGGCCATTTTTTATTTATTCATTTTCACTATCTCGGACATCTTGTATGATAGCTGATCTATGAATTTCTGCTTCCTCATACTTCACATAGCCATCATATACCACTGGATGATTTATCTAATTATCTTTTTGTGACATTTTGATCCCCATATAATCAACCGTTTAATTACTAGGGCCACTAACAAAGAAATACTTGTTAGCGCGTTTCAGGAAAAAGTTTCCAGCAAATCTTCTTCTTATTTGACAAAAATACACAGCAATGTCAGCCAATGACCTGATTAACTTTTGGGAGCAAACAATTTTAAAATAGTGGTAGAGCGATAACGGAGGGCTGCTTTCGTGTTCGTTTCCAAACAACTTTTTCTAGTTTATTTTGACATATCAGTTTTACGTGACTTATTAGAAATAAGTGGTAATGATATAGTAGAGTTTAAGTTGTAATGTTATAATTATACGTTTTTTCGCTTTTAAACGATGATTAGAGGCCGGATGAGGCCTACTTCCGTCGCTGACGGGGCTTGTTAGTGTTGTTGTAGCATTTTGACCCCGCTTTGTGGTAGACAGCAAATTAGGGCTTTGAACTTTTATTTTTGCAATTTATTCTCATGTTTGCATAAATTTATAATCATATATAAAGAAATTGCGCTTTCGAGAGGTGAAAATTCGAGCGTCATTTCTTTCTCATGCTTCATACCATAATGCATAAGAGACAATGCATTTCCGCTCATACATAATTTACCAAATATAATTATGAGTGTCGCAGCAATGATTGTAAGTGCAATGATCGTAAGATCAATGAGAAGACACTAATGGAGATACTCTAAACATGTTTATATGAAACGCATCCCAAATATTCAAAATGTCACAAGAGATAGGCCTATGTGAATTTTATGCCAAAGGTTGTCGATAGGAAAATACCATTAATAATACAATTCAATACCAGTCATGCTGAAAATCAAGATAGCAGACAGACGAGAGAAGTCGTGGGTGACTAAAAATGTGTTTTTTAGGACAAACTTAAGCTAACTAAATCTATCTTTTTAATGAATGCATAGGGGCCTAATATTTCTAAAGTATGATAATTTTTTTTTGGAAATAGCCTTTAGTTATTATAAATCATGACTATTTTTCCGAATATTATAATAATATAATTCAAGTTCTATAATATTGCTCGTCATGCTTCCTATTTGAATGGTCCGTCTGTTTTTTTTTACAATAAAGTTTTAAAATATGTTTGACAATTCAGTTCACGCTGATGATTAAATATAGAATACTAGCGTGTTGTCTTGCGTGCATAGCCAGATAGAGGTAGAAATAAGAAAGATTAGATCAATTTTAGACTGGTTTAGAGATGAGAAATGTGCTCCATTAATATCAGCCAGTTTGATGTAACGTTTGTGGGGATTGACACTCTGTTTCACAACGTGCAGTGGTCAGGAGGGGGTAGATCATATACATTCATGCACAAAAACTAGAATGTCACCGGTATTCTCACATATGACCATTGACATACATAATTAACATTGCGCTCAAGCCAGATATTTTGCGTATTGTTACGGCAGGAAAATGGATTACTAATAATTTAATCTACCATGTCTACAGCCAATTAAGTCGATTTGCTCCTTTTTTACATGTAAAAAGGAGACTCGTCAGCCAACTTCAAATTTCTCCACCCGTATTCCATTCGTATCCGTCGAAAATCGCGATCGGGAAATAGACGTTTCAGATACGGATAACATAGGCCTACGGATAAAATACGGATATGAGATAGGCCTACGGAAATGCACATGGCAATAAATCTTTTGTTTTATTATAAAAGCGATTTTGATTTATTACGTATGGAATACGAGCGGAATACGGATGAAATGAGTCCAAATGGAAACGTGATAATTACTAATTGTATGATGTTTAGTAATTTAATGAAATTGAATATAGTGGAAGTAACATGAACTTGTAGTGCATCTTTTTCGCCGATTTCTCTACTGATTTTCATGACTATTGTCCAGTCCCCCGCCAAATACCAAATACATCTCGTAAATTGCTAGTTACGACGTCCCCCTATATATAAAAACAAATAAAGTCCGTCTTAAGCCTTGAATCGTATTACATGCCAAATGGTCTAAGTGTATGTAAAATTTCAAGAAAATTTATTGTGAATTGACTGAGAAATAGGCGAAAAACATGTGATACAAGTTAATGTGACTTAAATTATAGGCCTAGTAGTACATGTAGAAGCCTTAGCTGTTTAACCACTATGCCATCTAATTAAAATGTATAGGGGCCTACCATGTCTTAGTTGTGCGACATAACTGCAAATAAGTAAAATATATAATATTTCTTTAATTTCGAGCAAACATTTGCAATTATTGTTGATAAAACACAAATTGTATTCACATGAACAGTTTTGGATAGGGTAATAACAAAAATAAATACGATTATAGTGAAATTATTAGAACATAATAGATCTATACAGTTAGTTATGAAATACTGTATATTATATCGCATTTGTCGTAATTTGGAACAAGCAGCTTTACAAAAACTCGTTGTTAATGGTCGATGCAGCGTCAATTAAATAACAAAATACAACCTTACGTTAGTTATCAGTCCCTTATGATGTTTAAATCTATCATTATTTCTAAGCAGAGTACTAACTTTGTTATTGTTAAAACATCAAGTGAAGATAGCTATGTAAAATTATTTTTTCTGTATAATTTTCATAGAAGAAGAATTCCTCATAATATTATCATAGATTATGAAGTCACAAGTTTCTACAGTCGCCTAGAAATAATATAATGACGTTGAACATTGTTTATCAACACAATCAAACACTGTGTAGGTGAAACAACGCAAAAAATGACGTCGTGAATCGTAAGTGTTCCAATTAATTTGCACAGTACTGTACACCTCGAGGGGTAAATATGGCACAACCTCGGAGGTCCTTACCTAACTGCGTTTTTAACATGGTGCACTCAGTGTAAAGTTGTCGAGGTAAGTACTCCTGAGGTAAGGACCTCTGGGGTAAGGCAATTCACCCCTGCGAGTCATCCCTCCAATGGTGCACTCGGCCCCAGGTGTAATGAAACCCTAGAGGTTTCAACCTCCTGGGTTTGCCTGCGAATTTACCTCGTATGCACTATCTCGAGAAAAAAAAAGGGTTCAAACAACCATGGTTATAGAATTTACCCCCGTGGTTATTCACTGTATTGACTATTTGATGGGGAATTACCCTAGAGGTTTCAACCTCCGGGGTTTGCCTGCGAATTTACATCGTACGCACTATCTCGTGAAAACACGGGGGTACAAACCTCCATGGTTATAGAATTTACCCCCGTGGTTATTCACTGTATTGACTATTTGATGGGGAATTAATTCCCAATGTTTTGCTGTCAAGCAAGCACTTCTACTTCAGTAAATGGTCAGCATCGTTCATGCCTCATATCACAACGTTAAAATGATCATGGTTAACAAAATAATAGAAATATACAAAGCTAAAGATAATAAAAAAATCTTAATTATACATAAGAATACCTAATTGTAGGCTTATTTAAGGTCATAAATTGATCATGAACTCGAAAATTAACAAATAATGCAAATAAAAACAAAGTGCAAACAATGAGGAGTCAATATGACATAACAAATATTATGACATTGTAAATGTTCGTAACTACAATTAATTGTAATTAATCTACAACCATGCATTTCATTATTTATTTAACAGTCATTTTAATTAGTTATATTTAAGCAATCAAATCAATTATGTTTCACTTGAGAGATGATTATATATGCCATTGCTATGCCTTCAAACATTTGTTTTAATTATTTTAAAAAATATATTCCACCCATAACAATTACGCTCATTAAATACACAAGACTGTCGACTTCGCTCTTTAATATGTTTTTCTCGAGAAACGTAGAAAATAAGTTAGCCATTGCAATGAGAAAAAATGGTAAAATCAATCAAATCTCAACTTTTCATTTGCACACAATTTTTACGGTAACTTGTAACTTCATTTTGTTTGCTTCATTTTAAAATAATGACACTTAAGTGACATTTAAGAACCTTCTAGCTACGAAAAAAAATCCTGTTCGTTTTATTTGCGTTCTTTAATTTGCGATATTTGTTAGAAAAAAATTATAAGTGCATATCGCACAGTGCTACAGATGGTAATTTTAAAGGGACAGTCCCAGGCTAAAATCATTAATTATTTTGGCTTTTTAATATGACCATATAATGTAAACATGCCCATAGACTAGAACTGCAAAAGTTTTTAAATTTTTCTGCTGTTCATAATTATTTCACCAGTTAGGCTAGATATAGAGACGAAATTCCTGTATTATTTATTATTGATATGGTTGTCCCAAATTCGAAATACGGGAATTTCGTCTCTATATCTAGCCTAACTGGCAAGTGCGCAGCACAAAAATTAAAAAAACATTTGCAGTTCTAGTCTATGGACATGTTTACATCATATGGTCATAATATAATAATATTATTAAGCTAAAATAAAATCACCGATTTTTGGATGATTTTAGACCTGGGCATGTCACTTTAAAACATTGAACACATGCACATTTAGGATAAGGAACTGTTATTACACAATATAGAAACACTTTCAAAACTTGAACGTACGCATACATCATTTGCCAAAGTAGTGGTGGTGATTTTGTGTTGTTTTAAAAATGTTATTGTTTAATTGCATTTACATGTACCCTGAGTACGAAAAATAAATATTATTATTATTGGTCTTCTAGTTTGTTAAGGGGCTGTTCAACAATTATGTAACGCTTTTTTGTGAGATTTTTGACCCCCCTTTCCCCCCTTCGTAACGCTTTTTATATTTCGGCTATGCCCAAATATATTTATTTTACAACGGACCTTTAAACTTATTATTCTTGGCACGTTTTTGTAAGACGCTATTTCTCCCTGAATTGTTATCCAATCATTGTGAAATTTGGACACCATATATTGCCAGAGTAGTCAGGTATTCTGCTATGACTTTTCTAAGACATCCCTCGTGTTCTTCCGGATTAATCCAGGATCTTCTGGATCACTATACTCTTGAATGGCAAAAGGCAGTTTCTGCTTGCTTGTAAAGTGAGCAGATACCGCACTATGCTGCTTTTCAAATGCAAAAGGCAGTATCTGCTTACTTGTAAAGTGAGCAGATACTGCCTTTTGGCTTGCACGGCAGTAGGCCTATAATTGGGTCCAATATTGGTTCAATAGTGGACATGTCGGGTGATTCTCCATTCATTGCCAGGAGGGTGAACAGGGTGCCCCTATGTCCAGACCTACTCCACCCTTTAGTCTCCAGATTTGATAATAAAAATATATTTATCCAATATTTTAATTCTGGTCCAGCGTCGCAGACGGTGGCCCAGTATTGAACCAATATTGTGTATTTGGTATAGTCTAGACAGTTGAAACCTTTCAAATGCTACAAATAAAATAACAGTTGCAATTATTTTTAAACGCAAAACGTTGAATCAATGTTGTTTTAATGTTGAGCTAGCGTCGAGGATAGTGATACAACATTAAATCAACGAAGAGACAAGTCAATGTGTGCATGTACTGTGCACCCTGAATGCGATTCCATTTGACAAACAAATATATATCTATTTAAAACTGTGAAAGCTCAGTGGGGACTTCTGAAATTTGCAGCCTGAAGTACGAAGTCTAAAATTACAGTTCAGAATGGCTGCCAAAAAACTCAAACGCGAAATGCCAATCAATCTGTCATAATAAAAATAACGCAACCAGATTCTTAATGGCCACTTGAAAAGTCACAATTCATGTCTAGTTAACGTTGTGTTGACTACGGTCCTTAACGCATTGCATAACATCCCCGCCTCCCCCTCTAGGCCTATATGCGTTAGGCCTACGTAATTGTTGAACGGCCTCTAACCAGTTTTTCTGCCACTGTAGACCTAGTAAGAGTTATTTTATATGATAAAAAATTATCATACTGATGTAACCCTAATTTATATGTGGATGCTGAATAAATCTATCTACCTTTATATCAATAATGTGATTTGTGGAATTTTTCAGAACTTTCTGTGACCTTACCTCCCCTGATTGCCTTATGGTTATAAATATTTTGACCAACAGTTTCTGTAGGAAATCCGACCTTGACCTCGTCCCACGTGATCTGTGTCAATCGGCAAACATGGCGGCGTTCAGCAAATTGTCAGCTCATTTGACGCCTGGCAAATTATCTATCTCTGCCGTAGGTGTTGCCCTTCTGTGGACTGTATATCGAAAGGCTTATGCACTGGGTTCACAACGGTATATTTTATTACATTTTTAAATGTTGTCACGTGGTATTTGATTACAGAAAATGTATTTAATTTTCAGATAAAAGTGAGGTCAAAATCTGGGTTTTGACTTGACTTGAGTCTAGACTTGACATGCTTGCTTGAGACGGTTGAGTGAGTGGCTTGACACTTCTTTACTTTAGTATGTTTAGTTTTACATCAATAGGCCTACATCATGTCTTACATGCATATGTCATTGTCATATGGCATGTCTTAGGCTAGCCTTAGCTCAGTAACTTGAGTAGATTCAATAAATTTTAAAATTGTCCAATAAAATTATGCTGAGCCTTTTTTCATACGGAACGGACTTACGGAGTGGCTAATCGTACGGCAAAGTTATAATGGGAGTCAATGGGAGCCAGTCATTTCGTAAACAACGTACGATTAGCCACTGCCTTTTTCATAACTGCCGACATGCTGAAAGAAATATTTGCCCACTATCTGACAATGTCAATGCCAATGGCACATAAATCCCCACATTCCACAGTTTTCACTGTGCAATAAAAATGTTGTGCTAGATCAAAATCTGAGCTAAAATAAATTATAAAAACATCCAAAAGTAGACTATAGTTACACTTCCAGGACCAGTCAACTTCCACCAGCGTTGGGTGTTTTTCGCCGATTTCTCACTCAATTCTTGATCAATTTACGTGAAGTTTTGCAAGCACTCTTTCCAACTATTCCGGGCCTACCCAAAATATTTCAACATGTAGACTAGTAGAATTTCGAGATTAAAACTGATTGAAATTAATGGGCTTAGAGAGGAGCGTCATAATTCAAAATTACTACATGTTATGTCAAATGGTCTAACTTTTAAACTACATAATATTTTTTCTTTAAATTCTCAGGGAAGTTGCCGTAAGACTAGAAAATAATGCTTGCCAATTTTCATGACAATTGGATGAAAATTGCGTGAGTAATTAGCGAGAAGCATGCAACGCAAAAGTGACAAATTTAAAGTGACTTTTACTATAGGTATATTCAAACAGTCATTATGCCTAATTAAGATGTAGCCCCTCCCGGACGGTATCACTTTGGTAGAACTAGAGAAAAGTGATACCGTCGGGGAGGGGCTAATTATGATGGGTTATTTCGTGTTTTTCCAGGATAGATGTGAATTTGTGATACACTGCAATAAAAGACACATTTTTCTCTGTTTGTTTGTTATTTTTCGCTCACTATTAAGCAGAAATGAAGCCATCATTGTAGAATTTAAAAAGGTATTTGTTTTGAATGACACTTTTATCACCTTTTCCGAAGGGTTCCCATCATTTGATTTCTCATAACGGATGCAAGTAACCTCGCCACAAGGTAACCTCGCCACAGGTAATCTTGCCACAGATTTGATAACCTCACCACAAACTGACGGCCCAGAGTAATCTAGCCACAGCTTTGGTAACCTCGCCTCAGGGGGTTGAGTAACCTCACCACAACTTTGACACATCTGTTATACCCTCATTTATTAGCCTTATCAGATAATTTAAACCAGTTTATTATCTAATCTGATAGGCCCATCAATCTGTTGACTTGAAAAAAAACGTCTGAAGAGATGATCATATTTTGATTGATAACTAGCAGGGTTTCCCCCAAAGCGTCCAAGCGTCACGGCACCATGACGCTTTAATTTTTTACCCTGACGGTTCAGTAAGTGCCGTGACGCTTCAATAAGTGCCGTGACGCTTCAGAAAATTCCGTAAAACATTGGCATCGTGTTGCGATGTCCAGCGATACATATCAACGTTAGATCTTGCAGCATTACATTGGCCTACTGTATTGCCGCATGGCAGTGTGTGGATCGTCTGTGCGCATGCCCAGTGGTCATATGATGTCACGTGGTCAGGCACTGTTGGCGGGTCTATCAGCGTGTAGCTGGCTGCATTCGCCCAGCAAACACAATAGTATGTGTAGTACGTTGACGTAATGTTTACTTAATGTTCGTCCATCGCCTACAATGCTGGCTCAACATTAAAGCGTGTTGTTCCACCTGCCGTGTTTGCCGCGATAACAGAGCATACGCCTGGTGTGTCACAATTCTCTACCGTGTCTGCACGAACCCAACATCAACACAGCGTTGTTTAGGCAATGAAGAGTGCTGGCTGAGATCAGTTGGGGTGTAACTTATGATATTCTCAGAAAGCAAAACAAGTGATGCCGACCTTGTTTGTGTTCATTAAAGGCTGGGCCGATGTCACCAGATGATTATATTTGAACCAACTTGTTTTCTAGTATTAGCAAGTTCTGATGATAATCCAACGGCGTGGCACTGATCTATTAAAGCCTAATTAATTTATCAATCAACCACAAACATACAGCATGCTATGAACAGATCTTGTATTGACAAATTTTGAATCATTACGTTATGCCTAGTGTCTAATGGTCCAAAGATTTTTTCGAATTCATTTTTGTGAATAAAAAATGTAGGCTAGTCTATTGTTTTAAATTATTCACAATGCGATTTAATCCAATAGTCTTGTCAGACAAGAATCATCTCAGGCCCCCATCTCATGGTATTTCTCTGTTATCATAGTTTGATACAGGGGCATAACTAGACAAAATAGGCCTAGACACTACATATTTCATTCGTCACTGCATAGGCCTCTAGTCCTATTTAAAAATAATTTGCTTTGTACATATGAGAAAATTGGTGGTCTATATCACAAGGGTTTTAAATGTCAAACTTGCACTCAGTTTCCATAGCCTATATCAGTCTACATGCAGAATCAGTGTCTAATTTTTTACCAGCACAAACAGTGGATACAAATTACTGCTATAAACCACCAAAATGCATATAAAGAGGTTTTGTGATTAAAATTTCAAGGAGGAGCATGCCCCCCAGACCCCCTGGACTGTGCGCGCCGCAAATTGTGCACCGCGTGCGAATTGTGCGCCGTGCGCAAATTGGGCGCCGCGCGCAAATTGTGCGCCGCGCGCAAATTGTGCGCCGCGCTGAAGCCGAACCACCAAGTACCATGATGCTTTCTCATTTTTCTGGGGGAAACCCTGATTATATATAATTGGGTTTAGCGCCATTTATTCTAGTTATACTTACCTGTTATAGACACTTTAAAGAAATATTTTAATCTGTTAAATTGTAGTCTAATAGGTCTAGGCTTGACATAACAGATCGAGGATCATAATATTTTTGATTGAAATTTAAAAAGAGTAATTTGACAAGTAGCACTATGATAAGGGAGAGAAGACCTGCGAGATCCAATTAACACTCAGCTATATTGAGAACGCATTCAGGCTGTTGAACACAACACGTGAGATTAACTCAATGAGTGATGACATGAAACGAGCAGAGATCAATTAACAACCCACCCGCGAACACTGTAAACCCTTTTGACGCTGTGCGCACTTTTTTTAATATCAATACTTTTATTGACT
The DNA here is from genome assembly GCA_964017125.1 of Flabesymbios commensalis. Lineage (NCBI taxonomy): Eukaryota > Metazoa > Annelida > Polychaeta > Terebellida > Flabelligeridae > Flabesymbios > Flabesymbios commensalis. Next base: position 56,212,521 of record OZ024902.1, on the reverse strand, counting down.
TCGAACAAAATGTCAAGCTGACATACAAGTAAAACAATACATTATAATACATTATCAGTAGGGGCCTACCGGTATATAATAATTTTTGTGAATATAATTATATCTCAACATATATTATGTAACTGTATCAGCCGGAAATAAATATAAAATAACCAACACAACATGCATGATAGACAGGGATATATCCTAACCAATCTAATAAACATGTCTGTCAAACTTTTCTCAACAGTTTCTATTGTGTTTTTTCACGTAGATTTCAAATCTGCCAGATACCATTCGAGATTTTGCATATTTAATTAGTTAATTTGCAATTTCCAAAATGGCCGCCAAAAAGAAGTAATCAGCTATGAATACAGTCACGGCAATCATAGAAATGTGTTTTTTGGCCTTAAGTTCGGGTTTTGAGATCCCATAACATGCCATTTTGACGACAATGTTATTTTTGGTGTCATTGGAAGGTCATAGGTCACGTGACCATTGAAATACAATATCCCACCTTTACGTTTTAGCAAAAAGAGCACAAATGGACTTTTTAGTGCACGTATGGACTTTTTGGGGATACAATGCTGATTAGAATGCCTGATATTATATATTTAATTTCAGAGAGTTACATCTCATACACAAGACAATATTTAATAATACAAGATGGCAGCCATAATTCGAAATGGCCGCCAGCCGAACCTAAAATCAAGATATCATATTTAAGCCATCTTAGTGTCTAGATAGGGGTTTTGTGGATCAAGGAATACAATGGCAGACATCATTATACTTTCAAATGATTTTTGATGTCTTTTTGATCTCTATAGATTGATATTTTGGCAAAATTGTGTTATATCATAGTTATATTTGAATAACTTCCTCCCAGAATGAGGTTATCATCCGCACACTGTTCTGAATTCACATGCTAACATGATCTAAAGTAAAACCATATACATCACATGTATATGACAGCGATAAAAGAGATAAATAGACATATCATTTACATTATAATACGGCACTGTTATTTTGTAGCGTATGTAGAAGTACTACCCAGAACTACTACCCAAGGGGTAAACATCATATTTTCTGGAAAACTGACACGGCGTGTTGTAAAAGTTTGGGCACCTGAAATGATGTCTATATTAGGATCACAACCACGGTGCACAACCTTGCAAATCAACTATTGGAAATTGGCAGGAAGCCAAAAATGGCGGCCATTACCGAAAAACTTGAATTTGTCAATATCTCGGTCAATATTTAAGATAATTTGCTTTTAAAGTTGTCTAGACTAATATTTTCAGGGTCAAAGATCAATATAAAACCAGTCCTGAAGTGATGTTTTGTCTTGTAAATATGTATGCCAGTAGGCCTATATACACACAACTCTGCTTTTATGTTTTGGAAATAATGTTTCACACTGTACATTAATAATCACTTTTGACAAGAAAACATTATGAGCGTTCGATGTCATAACAATGATAATGTTTATTAATGGGCTGTGCTCATTTTGGCAAACAATAATATGTAATATTAACAACGAAAATTCACTGTACACAGATACATGTGTCTAAATACTTGATTAACCACTGGGCCACAGCATGCCTGTTCCACTTAAGAGTGGTAGCGGTAGTTTTTTGGCACCTAAGCGAATACGGCCCACGGCGTGCACAGAATACAAGCGTATAAATATCATGGGTTGTATTATGATTGGTATACATGTCTGAGCCACTTCCGGTTTGAAACAAATATACTTTCGGGTCAATTGGGAATAGGTAGCATAGAATATTTTAATCTTCTATGTTTCTGGGGAGTTTTTGCACAGTTAGAGGTATTTTTGCGCACTGCATTGTGTAACAGCGTGGAGACCCATGTTGCATATATTTTTCATTTAGTTTTTTCCAAGTGGATTCAGGATTTATTTCGGCAAATATCTGTTGTTATTTCAACCTGAAACATCCATCTGCAAAATAATTATGAAACACCTGTCAAAGACCGAAAATCAAAACAAGAAGAAAATTTACAAAACCCTTTGAAAACTAGGGAAAAAAACAAACGAGGTGCGCAAAAATTCCCCCGGCGCAAAATACCCTTCACCACCCACCTCTTCAAGCACTTGTTGCAACAATTACTGAATTAAAGGTGAGAGCTAGCACCATTTTTCGTAGTTATGAGGGTAACAGGTAACCTCATCACAAGGTAACCTCGCCACAGGTAATCTCACCACAGATTTGGTAACCCCACAGAAACATCGCCACAACTGTGATATCCGCCATGTTCAATGTATATTTCAAAGTTTAATCTCTACTTCAAACCTGTTGACTTCTAACATTATTATTTATTAATGGATTAATTATTTGTATGGTGTAGATATCTAATTATAACCTTATGTGAACGAACAGGAAATAGGTTTTAAATAGGTTTTAAATAGGTTTTAAATTTTATGCCTACAAATCTACTTTGTACAACAAGTTAATATTTTAGAAAAAAATGCATGTTGTCTGATATATAAACCCTTATACCGCCGAATTGAAGAATTAATTTTTTTACACATTTGAAATTGTGTCTCGCAACCCACAACATATTCAAGCGGGAGAATACTACTCGTATTTGATTAATTTGTAATTTGAGACTAATGAATTTACAAATATTATGATTAAAGCGACTGTAGTCGCGCGGTTGGCGGATTAATTAAGGTGGTAAATAAATTAGGTGTAGCGGCAACAACTCAGGGAGGTGATGACACTGCTCAAGAAGAGCTCAGACAAGTGCAAAAAGACCTGTGAGATCGAAGACAATGAGTAACAATCACGTTTTTAGTGAACAACTCCGATGACACTCATTGTGAAATTAACTCAAGCGCGTGAGTCTGACGCGCGTTAGATTGGGCCCACTCGCAAACGCTGTTGACCATTGCAGCGCTAAAGGTGTGTTTTGAAGTGTGACGTTTTAATAATAACATAACAGTTCAGAATATTATTCCCTGAGAAGATAACTGTTTCCATTATAAATGCCATTAATATAGATCATCAATTGTACATTGATGTACATGATTATTTAGAGTATAAGCCTATAATGGCCTAATGATTCTTTAGATTATATTACTGCACGTTAAACATATAAAGTTGTATTATGCCTCAATATAACAGCATGCTTAAACATTCGTCTGTGTAGAAGATAAACACGAACTGTATTACGATGCTTACAATACTAGACATTATACCGCTACTTATATAGATAGAGATGTAACTATAGGCCTACATATTATTATTGTTATTATGCCTATTAATATATAGGTAATATTGTTATTACGAGGCGCTTACTACTAATACAAAAATTGATTACTACCGATGTTTTTAAAGATTATCTGACACTCACTGTGAAAATAACTCACCTGCGTGAGTGTTGACCGCTGTTAACCATTTCAGCGCTAAAAGTTGAAAATAAAATGTGTATACATGTATGTATGTATAATCAAATATAATTGTAATTACTGTGAAAAAAAGTTCTGTGTCTGCTGCTTCAGAATAAATCTGATATCATAGACAGGGATATATCCTAACCAATCTAATAAACATGTCTGTCAAACTTTTCGCAACGGTTTCTATTGTATTTTTCCCCGTAGATTTCAAATCTGCCAGATACCACTCGAGATTTTGCATATTTAACTAGCTAATTTGCATATTTCCAAAATGGCCGCCGAAAAAAAGTAATCGGCTATCAATACAGTTCCGGCAATCCTAGAAATGTTTGTTTTTTGGCCCTAAGTTCGGGTTTTGAGAACCCATAATGCAATTTTGACGACCATATTAATTTTGGGGTCATTGGAAGGTCACAAGTCACGTGACCATTGAAATACAATATCCAACATTCACGTTTTAGCAAAAAGTGCACAACTTGACCTTTTTTGGATAAAATGATGATTTGAATGCCTGTTATTATATATTTAATTTCAGAGATTTACATCTTATACACAACACTATATTTATTAATACAAGATGGCCGCCATAATTTAAAATGGCCGCCAGCCGAGTCCAAAATCAAGATATCTTAGTTTCTGGATATCATATCCAAGCGATCTCAGTGGCTTGATTAAGGTTTTTTGGACCAAGGAATACAATGCCAAACATCATTATACTTTCAAATGATTTTTTATAGGTTTTTGAAGTGTTTTTGATTTCTATAGTTTGAGAAATTGTGATCCATCTACGCCGCCATAGTTATATTTGAATGAATTCCTCTCAGAATGAGTTTATCATCCGCACACTGTTCTGAATTCACATACTAACATGATATAAAGTTAAACCATATAAATTACATGTGTATGACAGCGACAAAATAGGTAAATAAACATCATTTACATTATAATACGGCACTGTTATGTTGTAGAGTATGTACAACTACTAACCAGGGGGTTAACATCATAATTTCTGGAAAACTGACAGTTTGACACGGCGTGTTGTAAAAGGTTGGGCACCTGAAATGATATCTACATATATTTAAGATCACAACCTAGGTGCACAACCTTGCAAATCGACTACTGGAAATTGACAGGAGGCCAATAATGGCGGCCATTACCATGAAACCTTAATTTGTCAATATCTCGGTCAATATTTAAGATAATATGCTTTCAAAGTTGTATAAACCTATCTTTTAAGGGTCAAGGATCAATATAGAGCCAGCCCTGAAGTGATTTTATGTCTTCTTAACAAGATAGTACACAAAGCCATGCATTTGATAGTGTGAAATTAATGTTTTGCGCTAGATATTATTAATCTCGTTTGATGTGATAACAATGGTTTATTGAATATAAGCTAACATAAGTATTAATCCTTGTTGTGTTACATCACTTGTTACAATAATCACTTCAAAACATAATTAGCCTAATGTTACATGAAACAAAAATAATAAGCGCTGAAATTAATACTGTCGAAGGAACTAGTGTTTGCAGGAAGCAACATGCACACAACTACATTGTATATCGATTATAAGATTATTGAAAGTGAGTGTGCTTAAAAAGTATATGATGAAGTTATGCTATTTAATTATAAGGAATATGAGTTGTGTTGTGCAAAGCTGCATTTGTTTGCTTGGGGATCACCGACAGTCACATCATAATTAGCAGGGATTTCCCTTTTCTCACACTAGCAGTTCTTGTTGTGAATCATATGTGGTGGCGACGGTGGGTTTGTAGACTGAACAGGAATCAGCTTGCCATTTTTTACAACCCATCCATAGTCCTAAGGCTTGAGAATGGCTTGGCTGCATGCTTTATATGCTGTTGAAAAGCATTTTCATTGGGTGGCAACAACTTCAGCAGTGTTGACATATAATTATTATTTAAGAACGGCTCTGAGCGTATCTATATCACAGCCTTCTCTTGTTGAAATATGAGTTCACAAAAAGCTTCTGTGACTGGTCACACACATATATCGTGATTTCAATGGGAGCACCATGATCAGCAAAGTCTACCAGTATAGTTATATCATTTAGCCAACTTTAACATGCCAGTAGAGAATGAATAGCCGATGGTATCCGTTGATAATGTGAATAAATGACAGTGCCTAATGTTTGCATGACCCATTGCAGCGGCAAAACTCGTGAATGGATAGCTGTCTTGAGATGAATGACCAATCACCAAATATACAATGCAATGTATGTGACTGTAATTAGTACACTCTGTTTTATCCACCACCTAAGTGAAATTTAGTTGAACAAATGTAAGGATCACTTTGTTCCTCCTGGTACCATGTCTGACATAGAAAAGCAAGAAAGCGAGTCTTGTTGGAAAAACTCTTGAAAACCACTTGGAACGCTCCCTGTTACCTATTTTGCTATGTTCAGCAGAGCTTCTGGTCTTGATGTGAAAGAAATGGTGTCCAAAGCTGCCATTACTTTGAAGATCATAATTATAGGAAGCTCTTATCACCCGTGAATGACTAGACTCAGAACCAGAAACCAAAATAGTATATAAGCGAAATCGATTTGTCTGACCAGAGTAATGACATTTCTACTTTTCGGCAAATAACACACAAAAAGTAAGTGGTGGAGACATTAACATTAATAACTTTATTGGTGATTATGAATGTAGAAATATGTCTCCATCATTGTTCGCAGAAAACGGAAACAGCATGATAGCTGATGATGCTATGGTGATCACATTGAAATAACGGTAGATGTGTATGACCAGGCGAAGTAGCTTCTTGTGAACACATAATCCAACTTCTAAGGCTGTGATATAGCTATATATACTCCGATTCATCAAGTTTTATAATAACAAATCACTGCTGAAATTACTGCCACCCTCTTGCTTTAGAACATCATCTAAAGCGGGCAGCATTGGCAACAGCACTTGACAAGTCAGCTTACATCGCCAAGCTTACCTGCAAGCCTGAGGACTATGGACGGGCTGTATAAAATGATAAACTGATCCTACAAACCCACCAAGGCCACCATATATGACACACACAATGACACGTGGCTGCAAGAAGGGTTGCAACAAAAACTGCTCGAGTAAGAGAAGAAAAATCCCCTGCTATGTAGAAGACTGTCAGAGATATCCAAGCAAAGGTGGCTGCGTACAACACCTTGAGACCTTGATGACGTGAGCGTGGGGTGATAGGGCATGGTGGGTTACTGCCCGATGTTCTGGGCTTGTCTAGGGGATTTACCCTCAGACATGCCCAGACGATCAAAGACTTAGGTTTGGATATGCAATTTAATGCTGAAACACGGAGGCCTTTAGCACAGCTCCGCTATCCTCTGGTCGGATAATCCTCAAAAGTCGCAATAGTTGAGGGTAACTCCATTCATCCCACATGAGAGACCTAATGTCAAACACTATTGCCTGTAGTTTAGACTCTAGCATGGCCAACATCAGTGCCTGTACTGATGCGGGAGCTGCATTGGCACCACTATTGAGTGGGGGAAACAGGCTTCCCCGCTGGCAATCCACCACAATATTATAGCCAGCCATGTGTATGCTGCAGCTTCCCTAACATGCAACAGACGGGACAGATCCCAAATAACCCTCCCCAGGTGGGTGCGAAAAGTACTACTACTAGCAATCATCCCAATACCCCTTAGACTGACTATGTTATGAAGTGATTATAATACCAAATGCTATATTACTGCAAGGGCTAATACTTATTCTATTATCAAGTTTCTCCTTAAGCACGTGTCGGATCAGTAGCTTGCCGACGTCGAAGATAGTGGGCTAGCATTAAATAAGTATTGCACAAATTTTAGGGATTAGCCAGGCATGTGTCTGTCCGGAAATTGTGCCATGTCTGGCGACCCCTTGGATGCTAGTGGACGCGTATAAATGCACTATTGACAGGGGTGTCAATAGCTTAACATAGCTGTCAATAGCTTAACATAGCTTAACATTGGGCCTGCGTCACAACCTGTGGGCCAACATTAAAACAGCATCAAGTCAAGGTCTTCAGTTTGCTGGGATTGCCATGTTTCCCCTTGAATAGTTGTGAACGTTGTCGCAGATATTATCTTGGCATTCGCTCGTACTATACTCTGTCTTCCATGCGTGTTTGTATAATCACACTTTGAAGAGGCCAACGCCGCATTGCGGTCATAACGCACCTTTTACTATAAACACACACGTTTGTCTTATTAAGTAATGAATACCTGTTCCCCCTGTTTTATAAGTTATTTTTATTACTGGTATTTTATTATTATTACCTGTATTTTATTAAAGGCATATTAATCAATATAATCGTAATACGTCTCAGAAAAATGTAAATATGACCACTATGATAATATTTGATCAGTATACCATGTATACGATCGATTCATTCCTGTATAACTCGATTCACTTGCAACACGATTTGAGTTATTGGACCCCAACAATCGTGTTATAACAATGTTCGCCTGTACATATTCTCTACTGTACAAAATCCATTAAACTACATCTATTAGCTATCGACACACGATCAAACTTTATGGTTATGCTGCTGGAGGGGAGACATCTCCAGTTTTTTGTTTACGAAAAACTAAACACTTCTAGTTCATTTTAAAGTGCATTTTTGTGCGCATTGACAAGTTTAGGTGTTTTTTTTTGGTGCACATAATATTTGTCAAGGACCTAACATGGTTTAAATTGGTTGTTGTCAATACACATGATACATCTAATGAGTACAGACTTAATTTTTTTTTCAATGTTATAATCTTGTATTACAGAGGACATAAACAACATAAAGTGTGAGTTTTTGCTTTTCCATTTTTCACTTATTTGCTTATCGTGTGTCCTCACATGTTGTGGTTTTCTCTGATAACGCAATTAGCACAAATTAGGAAAATTGATGTAACAAACTTTTCTTTTCAATTAGAACTATTTCTATATCAAACAAATATATATAGATATTGATCTTCTTGTTTTTTTTGTGAAAAAATGAGTTATTATGAGCAGAGGTGGGCAAGTGATCGCCACATCGCCACATGTGGCGAAAGAAGCAAAATATCTGTAATGTAAATGTTAAAAAATGACCATTCAGAGCACCTAAAAGTAGCCATTTGTGGGGACAGGAATCATTTCGCCTGCCCACCCCTGATGAGAGTTTCAATGGAATAATTTTTAAGCCTACTGAACTGATAGGGTACCCCAATAAAAATAAGAAAGCATCGTGGTAACGTGACGTGTGTAGTTTTGGGGTTCTGGGCATGACCCTCCCTCCCCTCCAGGAAAATTTTAATAAGAAAACTTGAAATACATTCTGGTTACTTTTTAGAACTAATTTGTATTCAATGTTTGTACTGATAAATGTTATTTTTCTCTGACATTGTAAGATATGAAAGTTAAAAGTCCTGCAGGCTACGAGATTTTATTTTTTCTGTTTGGAATATAAATCAAGTGCTAACGTGACAGATGCCAATGACACTTCCCAAAGTATTCTGTTGTTACAGAACATTTTTCAACCCCTGATATAATATTATTATATTAAGCACAGCATCATAGTGTTTTAATACTCAATTGTTCACTTAATAGTATATTTACAGTACTGAGCCATGCTAATGTTACAGCCTATATCAATACCTGCTTTATTTGACCATAAAAAAATCAGAACAGGTAATTCCAACTAACCTGCAACTTTCATTTCCCCATTACTCATTTTTTTCCAGCACCTTGCCATGATTGTAGGTAGTCAGAAAAAGAATAATCTTGTTCATACAGGTCAAAGCACTTGAGACCTGAACGAATTGAGGGACTCGACACTGTCACGATAGCATTGTAAAATATGCCCTTCCTTCCTTCTATTTATAAATATATGCATATTCTACAACTACCGGGGTATATATAAAAAGATGACATTTTTATGTCAAGGTATGATACACTCTCAGACACATTCAAAACATTTGTTAGGTGTATTTCTGAGTTTTACCTTCGAGCTAACCATGCTAATGTGACAAAATACATTGACACTCATTTCATACATGTGAACAGTTGCAACGAAAGTTCTTATTGTGATTCTGACATGCACATTTATTTAATAAACATTTCTACATGAAAATAGATATATAAAAAACAAAGATCTTACAATGCTTTGGTGCAGTATTGTACAATTACATTTTTAACACATGTGGTAAATTTAGAAAGTTTCAGAACCGCAAACTTTTCTGTGCCTTTTTTTTTAACCAAATTCGATTTGAGTGTCGCATGAGCACAAAACTTGGCCTACTATGTCTTCGTCCATCACTGAATCGATAAAATCGATAAAAAAGGGCGATGACACTAATGAGGTATGTCCTTCTGCCACATTTTTAAGCTGATAAGTCACATTAGGCCAAAAGTCGTTGATCACAGGTTGTTAATTTAGAAAACTGTTTGTGCACAGAATGAAGTCGTTAGAGACAAAAAGTGGTTGAAGACCTGGTAACAGGATGTACACTGTAATGTCATGTCGCATTCAACCCCAACCAGCCATTGTGACTGATTAACTAAACCTGTGTAAAATACCTTGATAAAGCTCATGAATTCACTGTCATGCGTTCACACATAATGACATAATTTCCTATAACTGAGTGTACATAGTAGGTTTTGTGCATGGAGGGGAGGGGTACTAGGTACCCGTACTGATAAGGTGGTGCCATGTCCTTTTTGAATACTAGATGAAACACTGAGGTAGAATTTGTAGTTCATGTTCATGATGAACCGAAATGATCAGAGTCTGTATTTGATAAATGCACGCCCTGTGATAGGTTTCTACAGAGCATGATAGATATTTCTAGTGAGTGTTCGGAAAAATCATGCCTGAAAGGGTGTGGGGGCTAAGCTTTTTCTTAAATGGTTATTTAGTGCTTAAAATCATAGTCTTATTTCCTGTGGGTCAGATACAGTGGTGGGTTCAAGGGGGTTTAAACCCCACCTCCCCCCCGTCAGAAAAAAATCATCACCTAATTTAAGGGTTTCCTTATGATTTGGTGATATATACTGAGTGAGAAACAGTGCCCAATATGCCTTAGATTGCATGAGAAAGCCTTTGGAAATCAAAGATCTGAAAAGCTAAATCTGCCCCTGAGATATATTTAGAATGTTCTTTTTTGTGGTAGCTTTAATTTACATTTCCAAAGCAGCCTCTTTAGTTTTCCAAAGTGTGTTGGTGTGTGTGTATGTTAGTGTATTCATGTTTATTACTGTTTCTAATTTTTTTGTAATTTATAACCATTATAGATAACATTATTTAAAAAAATACTGTTTTTCATCTTTAACTTACACAAATTGGCAAACAGTTTTTACTGCCCTCCTACCCTGATGTACAATGTACTTACTGTATCCCCGCACATGCTTGTGCACGTATTAAGTGAAAAGCAAATGTTTTTTTGGTATTTCAAAATTATTTTATGTTCGAATATAAGTGCATGCACTTGTTTTCGAAAACTAAGTGCATCTTCAAATATAAGGGCATGCATGTTTATAAATGCGCTGGGATACAGTATTTTGAAAGATACTATACCTGTATTTTATAATTTATACTATCCTGTATGTAGTATTTGATTAACAGTATATCATGGATGTTCATTACATTTTTAGATCTCCACCCACTATGTGGTGGAGACTAATTGCTTTAGTGCTCTCTTCCCAATTTTATTCTGAACACTGATTACCCTTGTTGAGTAAGAAAATCAGTTAATTAATTAATAATCAGTTAATATTAAAGATGGCTCTCGTGTAAGGTGGAGACTTTCATATTTGTCATGCAAATATTTATCTAGTGTACATCAGACATGTGATCTATTACATGCTATCTATTACTATTACTTTTAAATTATAGTAGTACAATTGTACTATCACAGTCTTTTGAGTTATTCAGAGGTGGGCAAGTGGTCGCCACATCACCACATGTGCAAAATATCTGTAATGTGAATATTAGAAAATGACCTTTCAGAGCACCTAAAAGTAGTCATTTGTGGCGACAGGGCTCATTTCGCCTGCCCACCCCTGGTAATTAAGTCTCCACCCACTACATAGTGGTTGAGACTTATTGTTTTTGCCGAGTCCGCCAGCTGCCACAGCATTTTGTTTCTGCTCTCCGCCGAAAACCCCTGCTCGAATTATTTCCAAATATTTGCAGTAACATATTTGATCTGGGGAGTTTGCTTTTAATTTTTTTTAAAGTTTTTCAGTTTCTTCAACAAAATCCAAGATGGCCGTCAAAATCCTATGTTGCTTTCTAGAGCTGGAACTGCTTCCTGGATTTGTTTAATGTTTAGTTTAACAGAAAAACCTTACCCTGGACGTGTGCTGATAAGGTTCTGGTGTGATTCTGATAGTAAAAATAGAGGGAATATAGCCTTACACCCCTGCTTGAATTATTTCTAAATATATGCCGTATGCATATTGGCCCTAGGAAATTTGCCCGGTAAATATTTTTGGGCGTTATTCAGCTTCTTCAACAAAATCCAAGATGGCCGCCAAAATCCTATTTCGCTCACTAGAGCTTGAACCGCTTCATGGATCTGTTTCATGTTTGGTTTAACAGGAATACCTTACCCTGGACGTGTGTTGATTTGTTTTTGGTGTGATTCTGATAATAAAAACTTGATGTTTTTACGTTTTCTAATTTTAGCGCATATTTCAGTTTTGCTCATTTTGGCCATCATCAAAATTTCGTAAAATAGTCATACACCCCTGCTCGGATTATTTCTAAATATTTGCCCTCGGAAATTTGCCGGTAATTTTTTTTTGACGGTTTTCAGCTTCTTCAACAAAGATTGCTGTCAAAATCCTATGTCGCTCTCTAGAGCTTGAACCGTTTCATAGATTTTTTTCATGTTTGCTTTAAATGTGACCTTACCATGGACGTGTGATAATTAATTTTTTGGTGTGATTCTGATAATAAAAACTTTGATTTTTTTACGTTTAAGAATTTTAGCGTATATTTTAATTTTGTTCATTGTGGCTATCATCAAATTTGGTGACAGAGCCATACACCCCTGCTCGGATTATTTCTAAATATTTGCAGTATATATTGGCCCTAGGAAATTTTCCTGCTATTTTTTTTTCGTTTTTCAGCTTCTTCAACAAAATCCAAGATGGCCGCCAAAATCCTAAGGCACTCTCTAGAGCTTGAACTGCTTCATGGATTTTTTTTATGTTTGGTTTTAATGAAAGACCTCACCCGCACATGTTCTGATTAGTTTCTGGTTTGATTATACATATAAGATTTTTAGTCCTTTTTTACGTTTAAGAATTTTAGCGTATATTTTAATTTTGTTCATTGTGGCTATCATCAAATTTGGTGACAGAGCCATACACCCCTGCTCGGATTATTTCTAAATATTTGCAGTATATATTGGCCCTAGGAAATTTTCCTGCTATTTTTTTTTTCGTTTTTCAGCTTCTTCAACAAAATCCAAGATGGCCGCCAAAATCCTAAGGCACTCTCTAGAGCTTGAACTGCTTCATGGATTTTTTTTATGTTTGGTTTTAATGAAAGACCTCACCCGCACATGTTCTGATTAGTTTCTGGTTTGATTATACATATAAGATTTTTAGTCCTTGGGTCAGACCAAAATTTAGTACCAATTGGGGTGACTAAACTTTATTGTGATTTTCAGTTGGATAAATATATGAGGGGTCTTAAAATGTATGATGGCCTTTTCAGAACGGTAGCTTAAGGGCAGTAATTTTTGTTTTAAAGACGGGGGGGGGGGGGTCTCGAAATCAAAAAGTAATTATTAATTATATCTTTTCATCTATTAGTCCTACAAAAATCCATAACACATCGTTACTGACATAATTCGGGCCAAGGAATACGTTTTTGATGTTTTGGAAATGATTTAACCAATATTTCGACTACAAATCTTAGATGGCCGCCAATTTCAAGCTGTATTTCTCAACTCTATGGCATAACTGGTTTATTTATGTCTATATAATGTTAGAAAATTTGTAAGTAAATATTCTAGATAGACAACCAAACTAGCATTAAATTAAACTATGTATGATGGCCTTTCAGAACGGTAGCTTAAGGGCTGTAATTTCTGTTTTAATGAGGGGGGTCTCGGAATCAAAAAGTAATTATTAATTATATCTTTTCATCTATTAGTCCTACAAAAATCCATAATACATCGTTTCTGACATAATTCGGGCCAAGGAATACGTTTTTGATGTTTTGGAAATGATTCAACCAATATTTCGCCAACATATCCAAAATGGTCACCAATTTCAAGCTATATTTCTTAACTCTATGGCATAACTGGTTTATTTATGTCTATGTAATGTTAAAAAATTTGTAAGTAAATATTCTGGTCAGACAATCAAACTTGCATTAAATAAAACTATTTTTGTGTATATCTTGTAATATATAAAAGCAGTTTAGTTATCCAACAGACGCGTGCTTCATAGCACTTGTTGTGCGAACAGAAAGCGTATCTCTGTATGAAATGTGTCACAATAAGGCATACATGACTAATATTTGTCTATATTATCTAAAGAAAAACTAATTATAAATAAATTAATGATAGCATGTATGGTTCATTTCTTTAGACATTTTTGATTTAGATACACTGTAATCATATTAATAGTGGTAGGCTATTTTGTGGTTGTTATCATGATTATGTGATTGAGCCAGACCAATATTTAGTACCATTCGGGGTGACTAGAAAAAACTACTCTAAATGGTTTTGTATGCCTTACACATGAACACAAATGTATGATGGCCTTTTCAGAACGGTAACTATGGTAACGATACGGCCTTTTATTTTATGTTCAACGTTTGTTGATATTATCCATTCTTTTCTTGGTGGAATCAAATAATAAATATTCTTATTTTTCCACGAATTAAAAAGAAAATGTAATTATGAATAAATTAATGATAGCAGGGTTATTTCGGTAGACGTTTTAGATTAGATACACTGTATCATGGTAATACTAGTATATATTTCTTCGGTTGTTATCATGAATCTGTAGCATGGTCGTTATTTATCAACTTTTATAATTATCAACATAGTATATACCTGAGTAGCCATGGTAGGTCGATAAAGTAGTTTGAATAAGATAAGAAGGTATAGTTCTGCGATTTCAGCGTAATGTATTAAATCCGCTTCACCTGTATAAATGTGAATTCAGCAGTAATGATGATGATAAACAATGTCCTTCACACAATATGTAAATGAAATGGTGGATATGTTGCATTTATCTTTGTTTAAAGTGTGAACACGTCGATGAACGAACTTTTCAATCTATCACACTAGTAATTTGGGTGTTTAGAATTATAATTTATCATCATCTGTGTCATCATCCGAAAAGTGCCTTTTCATCATACATGGTTATACAGTTCTGTATTTGTACATTTTAATCTATTTTCAAGACATTAACACTGGCAGTTTACAAATACGCTTAAAATAGGCCTACACGAGAGGAAATTTAGCACAGCATCTGGAGCAGAAGAACTAGTTTTTATCTTAAGCATCGAAAATCCAGCCGCGATCATCATCAGGACGAGGGATATCAGGACAGATAACCGAACTCCTGTGACATATGCTTGCTTGATATTTGGCATGCTGGTATATGGCTATCTCTGCATGATGCCCTTCTTATCCCTGGAAATTTTTATATCACACGTTAATGATTTTGGACAATATAAACGGCCTGTGAACTCTTGGAGTGTGTCATAGAGATCTGGTGACAGTGCCCAGTTTCAACCAAGATTTGCCAATGCATCTCTAAATTTGTGATTGTTTATAACTACTGTCCATGCACCAAGTTTAATACCTTGACCCGAAAAGGAACTTATGGTGTCACATCCTGTGTACCAATGTAGCCCTATAAATGTAACACTATAAATGTAGTCCTATAAGGTAATGTCTATCAATCTCTGTCGAGCTTTAGTATCACTTTGCATATATAAATGACACCACATGTATATGTTAGTGCTAAATGCAAGGCTAATAATGAAGATATCAGTGGCATCTGCCACAAGAACAACATCATTGTAGGTCTAATATTCAGCGGCATGTTTTGCATGAAGCAGCACACGCGTATTTACTTCTTCAGTTGTACCAGCTGTAAGATTAATTATATCGGATTTTTTTTAAATGATTTGTCCAACTGGTTTGCAGTAGCTCTACAACGGACTGGATGTCAGTTTCATCTTTTTTAACACGTGATGGCTGAAGATCTAAATGAATATTATGTGGAGAGTCGATTTCAATAACACAGCTGCTTTATGGCTGTACTTCTATATTCGGCATTGAGGTAATATTTACTCACTGCAGATGGTTTTGTGCTGAAACCTTTGGTACCACCTGCAGTTTGGGGTATCCTTGTTTGTGGTTTCTTCAATAGCTTCATCAACAGGTATTCGACCAAGAGGGGTTCTTTGCTAATTTAAACGCTGAAGCCTCCACCTGTAAAATATTTGTAAATTTTCGGGTGTTCCTCCGAAAGTCTTATCATTTGAGAATTGTATACCCTCATATATTTAGTCTACATGAAAGATTATGTAGAATTCTACTCATTCTTTCATGGTGTTTTCATGAAGTCACTTGATGGAGTATCCTCACAATACTGATTGCTTACAAGCGAGTGGGGAAGAAACATTTTTTTTTTCAAAACATGGATGTCAGAGTGGGTGAAGAACCTGCATCAAACAGTTTTACCAACTGTAAACCAGGGTCCACACCCTACATAAGAAATGTTGATAGTGACCTAAGAAAGTGATGTTTTGACTGACGTAACGCAGTCTAAATAGACAAAATAGCCAAATATGTCCTGCCATTTTAACTTAAAGCCTTTATTAATCTACACTATACACCCCAAGTAAAGCTAAAGCCATTTATATGTGACAGTTTTGTTGAATGTTACATTTGGATGTTACTTTTTGAACGCGCGGCAAAAATATCGAGATTTCGAATGTACATATATGTATGTTATTTCTTCTCTGACATAAAAAATATCTCATAACTTCCTTAACCCTTTCAGCACGGGGATCGTCTTTATACCTCAAAATCTGATGTCTACAGATTCTGACGTATAGAAACGGTCCCCGCACTGAACGAAATACTTTGTTTTATAATGGCCGTAGACCCACAGCATAGGTATATTCAAATGGATCGGAAAGAGCTAACTAAGACATTTATATTGATTTCAAATTGAAAAATCACTTTAGTTTCCATAGCTTATGCAATAATATTTCAGCGCTTTCAGGGTTAAGCTACCGTTCTGAGAAAGGTCATCATACATTCTTGTTCATGTCTAAGGCATACCAAGCTATCTAGAGTAGTTTTTTTCTAGTTACCCCGGAAGGTATTAAATTTTGGCCCAATCATATGACATACCACTATTACCATGATTACAACATATCTAATCTGAAACGTCTAAAGTAATGAACACTGTTATCATTAATTTATTTATAATTAGTGTTTTTTTTTAATTTGTGGAAAAATAGAGATATGTATTATTTTATTCCACCAAGAAAAGAATAGATAATATAGACCAACATTGGACATGTATGCCTTATTGTTACACATTTCATAGAGATACGTTTTCGGTCCTCACATCCTTAAGTGTTATAAAGTACACGTCTGTTGGATAACTGAACTGAATTTATATAAATTTGCAAGATATACAAAAAATAGTTTAATTTAATGCTAGGTTAATTGCCCAAAACTAGAATCTTTGCTTAAAAAAAATTTGAACATCATAGACGTAAATAAACTTGTTATATCATAGAGTGAAGAAATACAGCTTAAAATTGGCGGCCATCTTGGATTTGTCGGCAAAATATTGGTTAGATCATTTTCAAAACATCAAAAACGGATTCCTTGACCCAAATTATGCCAGAAACGATATATTATGGATTTTTGTAGGACACATAGATTGGTTCAGAGACCCCCCTCTCTTTAAAACTGCGAATACTGCCCTTAAGCTACCGTTCTGAAAGGGCCATCATACTTTTTTAGACCCCTCATATATGTATGTAACTGAAAATCGCAAAAAAGTTTAGTCACCCCGATTGGTACTAAATCGTAAAAATTCGGCCCCTGGCCCAAGGACTATTTAGGTGATATTTCAGTTTTGCTTATTTTAACTATTATGAACATTTGGTAATACATGTACAGTTATACAGCCCAAATTTTATTTATCGGGTATGCTCACTGGCCTTGAGAAAATTGTCAGGAGAATTGTTTTTCTTTTTTCAACAAAATTCAAAATAGCAGACAAATCACATGTTACTCTCAAGAGCTTGAACTGCTTCACCGATTTGTTCCAAGGAAGAAACTTACCCTGCCAGGCCATATGTTGATTAGATTTTGGTGTGATTCTGACATCACATTTTTCCGTGGTTTACATAAAAAATTGGTGACAGTACTGTATTTCTTTATAAATTAGGGGGCCACCATTCACTTTCCAGTTGTTTTGAAATAAATAATTTTGGGCGGACTCTGCGTGAAATAAATAATTTACTTCAAGAACTGTTCTATATAAACATGTAATAAAATGTGACATTTTCAGCGCGCCGCCAAGCCCGGTTGAAATAAATAATTTCCCCGCAACAAAAACTCCAGCCCCCCCCCCCTGAATATAGAATGGTGGCCCCCTTATGTTCTTTGGTTGCTAAATCTATATGGGGCGGGTGGAGACGCAAGCTTTATCCCTCAATCAAATCTAGTATTATAAAATAAATTACTAAATATTACTCTCCCGCCTATTACTATTACAATAAATTTTCATCACCATTTCCATTCTTATTAATTTAATGCACTGTGTTAGCCAGCGACCCGTGCACCCGTCTTTATGGACGGGTATAAAGTCTAAATGACAGACAAAAATTGTTGAAATTACACTATAAACGAGGAAATGCACGAGCAGTTATGCAAAAATGGGGAAAAAAACACGGGCAGTTGTCTTATCCTAGCTAAGACTATGATTTAATGTATGGTTTGCATTTGTTTAACTTCAGATACCCTGCTATTTAGACACTGCACAGTCCTTTGCCACACAACGCTATATTGCAATGTGCTCTCATAGCCATGATAACACTGTGTGAACTGAATATCAGATTACAAGACTTAGTACATGATAGTATGATTAGTATCTACAGATCCGCATAACTAATATATTAGTTAGACAATGAAATGTTTATTTTATGATGGCTAAACATTGTTTGTAAAATGTAATGGTATTTTTTAGAAAAGATATGTGTAAGTTTAATAATATGCTTAAATTTGTTTTCGGGGTTGAACGTGCGCTTAGACCCTATGGGCGAGTGGCATAGGTTAAATTTAGTTTAGACCTAATATAAATGCTTGTGACAGTAACAGTAGTCTAATGTGGTTTCTAAGACTGTAACAGTTAATTATGTTTCGACAGCCAGTGATTATCGCCGTCACGGTCTGCGCACCACCCAAAAACATGATTCGTTAACCCAATTGTGGTTTAATGTTGGCCCATCGCCTAGGGCGCTGGTTCAACAATAAAAGAACTTCATGCAACGTCTCTTTGTTTTTTGGGTATACATTTGACCAAGGTCCTTGCTCTGTCCATCAAAACCAAAAGATAAAAGGTGTTTGACCAAGACAGCCTGACAATGGATATTACACCTCATTGGCCACCAATACCGGTAATTAGCTCCCGCCGTCACCGTAGGTGAGCGAAGGGAGCTATGGATTCTACCTCCGTTTTTTTTTGGCCTCTTCTTTTGCCTATAACTTTGTGAGAAAATAAGCTAGGATAACAATTTTTAGTATGTGGGTTACTTCCAGGTGGCTAATGGACGGGTTAAAATATTTTTAATCTGAATTCAATACGCAAGGTTGCAGAGGAGAAAATGATGATGTGACGGCGTTGGGCCGTTGGGCCGTTGGGCCGTTGGGCCGTTGGGCCGTTGGGCCGTCCGTAAACAATTCGTTTCCGGAGCATATCTCTGAAAGTACTTGTCCGATTGTCTTCAAATTTTACACACAACACCCCTAGGGGGTCTAGTTGTGCCTTTTGGGGTATTTGAACTTTGACCTACTTCTGGTTCAGAACTATGACCTATTTAGACGTTTTGACGCGCACTTCGTTTCCGGAGCAGATCTCGAAAAGTACTGGGCCGATGACAGTCATATTGCACATACATGTTCTCTAAGGTCCCTAGTTGTGCCTTTTCAGGTTTTTGGACCTTGACCTTGAAGTTGACCCAGCACTTTGACCTAATTTATAACATCGGTAAATCCGACTGAAAGATTTTGCGGAATATCATGAAAACCGCTCAAGATAGCTACACCATTACTATAAAACAAATTGTGAGGTTTCAGGAGAGGATGCATCTTGAAAAATTTCAAGTTGATAAAATTAAAAATGGCCGCCTATCGGCCATTATTCACCTCGACAGGCCTGATATTGCGGAATATCATGAAAACCGCTCAAGATAGCTACACCATTAATATCAAATAAATTGTAAGGTTTCAGGAGAGGATGCATCTTGAAAAATTTGAAGTTGATAAAATTCAAAATGGCCGCCTATCAGCCATTATTCACCTCGACAGGCCTGATATTGTGGAATATCATGAAAACCGTTCAAGATATCTACACCATTACTATAAAACAAATTGTAAGGCTTCAGGAGAGGATGCATTTTGAAAAAATTCAACTCGTCCAAGTTCAAAATGGCCGCCAATGGGCCATTATTCACATTCACATGGCCGTTATTTGGTAAACCGTGCTAGATGGCTAGACCATTACTATAAAACAAAATGTGTGATTTCAGGAGAGGATGCATCTTGAAAAAATTTGACTCGATAAAATTCAAAATGGCCGCTTATCGGCCATTATTCACTTTCACATGGCCGTTATTTGGTCAACCGTGCTAGATGGCTAGACCATTACTGTAAAACAAAATGTGAGATTTCAGATGAGGATGAATCTTGAAAAAATTTGACTTGATCAAATTTAAAATGGCCGCCTTTTCGGCCATTATTCATTTTCACATGGCTGATATTTGGTAAACCGTGCTAGATGGCTAGACCATTACCTGATTACTATAAAACAAAGTGTGAGTTTTCTGGGGAGGATGCACCCTGAAAATTTTTAACTTACGAATTCAAAATGGCCGACAATCAGCATTATTTACCTCGATAGGCCTGATATCAGGTAAACCGTGCTAGATAGCTAGACCATTACTATAAAACAAAATGTGACGTTTCGGGAGAGTATGCCTTTTAAAAACTTTCGACTCAATCGAATTCAAAATGGCCGCCTATCGGCCACTATTTACTTTCACATTGCTGATATTTGGTAAACCGTGTTAGATAGCTGGACCATTACTATAAAACAAAATGTCAGATTACAAGAGAGGATGCATCTTGAAAAAAATTGACTCAATCAAATTCAAAATGGCCGCCTATCGGCCATTATTCACTTTCACATAGCTGTTATTTGGTAACCGTACTAGATGGCTAGACCATTACTATAAAACAAATTGTGAGATTTCAGGAGAGGATGCATCTTGAAAAATTTTGACTTGATCAAATTCAAAATGGCCTCCTATCGGCCATTATTCACTTTCACAGAGGCGACATTTGGTAAACCGTGCTAGATGGCTAGACCATTACTATAGAATAAAATGTGAGATTTCAGCTGAGGATGCATCTTGGAAAATTTCGACTTGATCAAATTCAAAATGGCCGCCTTTTGGCCATTATTCACTTTCACAGGGCCGATATTTGGTAAACCGTGCTAGATGTTAGTCCATTACTATAAAACAAAATTTGAGCCTTCGGGGGAGGATGCACCCTAAGTTTTTAACTAGTTTATATCGAATTCAAAATGACCGTAAATCAGCTATTAGTTACCTTGATTGGCCTGATATCGGGTAAACCGTGCCACATAGGTAGACCATTACTGGAATACTGATTAGGATCATTAATTTAAATGGAGGTTTGCAATCTCTGACAAACTGTCTAGTTCTTATCTTACTCTTAGACTGAGCTTCTTAGACCTAGTTGTCTTGCGTCTTGATTTTAGACCTAGCCTAGGACTACATTACAAACCCTACACAAAATTGCTTAAATCAAATTCTAATTCGTCGCGGGAGCTCCTGGACTTATGTAGTCTTGTTTAAAGTGTGTTGTTCTCCACACGTGGAGCTGTATAAACAAAGCACATTATCACCGCAAACTGACATGCCTCCCAGCAAACAAGAGATGTTGTTTTAATGTTGGCTCACCCTCGCTTTGTGTGAGAGAACTATTAATATAAACCATCATGTTATATATTATTATGCATTTGACCTGCTATTTTATTGACAAAATATCAATATTATTATTAAATGTTTTTAGTGGCATAGGTTGAATTTTTAGATAGGAATATTCTAGCAAAAATAAAACAAAGTAATATAAAAGTAATAGACTATTACCTATTACTTGACCATCTATTACTAGTACTTTCATTTTGTCGTGATCTATTTCTTTTGCAGTGAAATTCCTGCTACATGTATTACCTTTTACCATTACATATTTCTATTACCCCATCCTTTGTTCACATATCAATTTTACTTTTGATTGCAGGAAACCTAGCGAAAAAGTAGCAATTGTTATAGCAGAGGTAAGAAATTTTGTTTTAACAATTTTAACCATGTTTCAAGAAATGTGATTTATGTTTGTTCATACTTATGTTTGATCATTTGTTTATGATTTTCAATTATTTTTTTAGAAACTTTCAGTCCATTCATAATTGTCTTTAAATTAATGTTAATATATATTGCTGGTTTGCCTGATAGCTAGACCATTTCTATAAAGCAAATTTTGATATATCAAAAAACTTGATCAAATTAGAAATAGCCGATTTGCAGCCATTATTGACTTATATATGCAAAATATATGGAAAACTGTGCCTGATAGATAGCTAGAACATTAGTATTATAAAACAAAATATGAGACTTCATTGAAGGATGCACTCTGAAAAATTTCAGCTCTATCAAATTGAAATGGCTGACTATCAGCAATTATTATTATGCCTGATATGAAAGTGCCAGATAGCTAGACTATTACTTTAAAACAAAATATTCAGTTTCACATTCAAAACGACAGACTATCAACCATAAATATGCGTAATATCTGAAAAACCATGCCAAATTGCTTTTAAACGATCACTATAAATCAAAATGTTCGATTTCATGGAAGGATGCACCCTGAATAATTTCAACTTTATCAAATTAAAAATGGTCTACAGTACTTGCAGCCATATTTGACTCTAATATCAGTCATATACATGGCAAACTGTGATATGGATCTATTGCTAGACAATTACTGTAAAATGAAAAGGGAAGGATGCACCGAGGGCGGGGGATTTTGGTGGCCGGCTGGCCTCTTTGTTTTTTCATCCCTGATAGTCTCTACAATTAACAAAATAGGGACATTTTTTTTTCAAAAATCTTTAATGAATATGGTTGAAGTAACCTCTCTCCAGCTTTTAATGAGGTGTGAGGGTCCGGTGAGATTTAAGTACAAATGGTTATTGAGGTTGTCTGGTTCACTTAACTTTACTCACCATGCAAAAGATTATATCATACCCCGAGCAACTATTTCCTTAGTTCTAATCATGAATACAAAATGTTAGAAAGCAATTAAAAAAATTATTATCTCTCTGAGTAAAGCCATTACTATTGAACATTTGCTCTTGCTGGCTCATTACTGCTACGAATATTAAGATTTTATTTCTTTTTATTTTTTTTGTTTAGCAACGTAAGAAAGATAAAGCCCATGTTGATGCACTATTCTTCAGGTGAGGCAAATAATTTTGGTGTGTCCAATAATTTTTTTTCATTAACATTTTATTCACAAATATTATTCCATGTGATGAAATATATTTTACAGTGTCTTATTATGTTATACTTAATATTTTGACCATACTAAAGTTTAATTTTGAACCATTTTTAATGCAGGTTAATGGTTTTATCACTACCTTTCTTTCTACATCACAAATTAATAATGTATTAGAAATGTTAATTTTTATGTTCAGACGGCTCCTCAGAATCCTGAAAATATTGATTCCAGGATGGTTCACACCAGAGGTATTTACATACATGTGTTTCTCATCTTTACAAATTTGATACATTTTGATCAAAATCTTTTAGAGTACTAATCATGTCTAGTTTTTTTCAGCCCTTTTATTTATCCCAAGAGCAAGAAAAATTGAAAAAGAAATGAGCATTAAATTTGCTAGATAGGCATCTGTTTTGATTCAATTTGTGTGTAATTAATCTTGACCCATTTGAAGTTGTGTGTCATGGCAGTGAAAGACAGTTTCAAGTGGGTAAAAATATCAATTCAATAATTCAATCCCTTAAGGATTAACCCTATCAACACCAAGTAGTTTACTTCAAATATCATAAATGGTTTAGTTAGCTTTTTCTTCCCTTTGAACTGCTTGTTATGTGTATATACACATTTTTTAGGCATGGTATATTATTCTGGTTGCTGCAATGCTTGCTACTCGTACTTTCTGCGATGTATGGATGATTCAAAACAGCACTTCTATAGAAAGGTAATTTCCTTGCTGCTATTTTTAGTTATTAATGTTTTTCAAGCAATTTTCATACCAAATAAAATGCTACTGAACTAGTTTATGTAAGGCAAGATGTCTGCTAGGGTGGGGGGGGGGGAAGGGGGAAGAAAATGAGAATATTGTCTATATTTTGCTATCATTTCAGTTAAAATAGGCCATAACCTGCTAACCTCAACTATAATAGTTTAAATCTGTTTTATTAGTCATTTAAATTGCAGTTATTAAGGAAGGATATGAGTAATTTTCACCCACTTAAAGTTGAAGTTCTCGGTAACGAGACAACCTCAAATGGAAGCAATTCCAGCTTCAAATAATCAATACGTACTAACTAACAACTCGGCAGTATAGTGGTTTAACCTTCACAACGCTGGATTATTTTTTATGAAAACCATGGAGACCAAAGGTTTTTTTAATTTGAAATCATCATAAATGTCTTAGTTAGCTCTTTCCGATTCATTTGAATACCTGTGTTATGGGTCTACGGCCATTGTAAATATTTTTACTCTTACAGTGCCAGGATCAACTTTAGTCGTCATAATCTGCCGTCTACAGACGTCAAATTCTGACTACTATAGTCGATCCCTGCGCTGTAAGGGTTAAGACCCATCTTGTAAACTGAATTTATTATTAAATCAGGTAATTTTCTTTGATATTTACAGTGCTATCATTGGACGAAGTATTCCTGATTTTAAATCACACATTGCAAAGTTCATTCTTGCTATGCCAGCGGTAAGTGTATAATCAAAACATACATTTCAAATACTGAGCATTGAAGTATAATATTGCATGGTGGGCTGCATCTACGTTTCTTATTTACCATCATTTCAAGTTTTCCCAGCAAACACAAACGATGACACATTATTTCTTTGTGGGACCACCAGGCTGTGACTCTGGCCCATTCATCTCACCATCTTCAGGAGGTTCTCCTGGCCCAGTTTAGCCTATATGTGCACAAAGGAGGCCTGAAACCCCATTCATTTTATTTTCTTAGGTCTTAAAGCACGAAATCATGATATGTCAGTAAAGTGGATATTTTTTATGTGATAATAGTAATAACGGTTTGTTCTGTTGCTTGAGAATGTACACAATAAGGCCAGCCTACTTTTATTATGTTTTACGGGCGGAGATTGCCAGGATGCAATGTCGGGATTCGGAATAATAATAAAATTCAAATACAGATATATCTTATAAAAGCGGACTGTGTTGAAACTCTTTGCAGGTGGTGGATCAGACTAATGTAAGAAAGGTTTCTCGGAATGACCTCAGCATCTGGTAAAAATGCAGGACTGCTTTATAGGATAGTTGTGTGTGTCGGTTCTCAGGACCGCAAAACTGAAATTAATGAATTCATAAGAAACATGGTGAAATCAGAGAGTTTTCACAAGACCAAAAATACATTTTGTCGAGAATTTTTTTTAAAATTGAGAATGACAATTTTATTTTAGTAAAATCAATGTCGGCAGAACCGTAAAACATATAATAAAAAATTCTGGCCTAAGATTCACTAAGTTATTCTGATATTGCCAGTCGCTCGCGCTCCCCCTCCCCGCAGGGATGCATGTACACAACAGCGGGTGACATTGCTTACTTACAAATTAGACCAATAATCTAATAATCTGAAACTTGTAGAATTGTTGAAAAATATATTTGTCGCCAGATTAGGACATCATATACCATTCCATCTAGTGTGAAACAGCTGAATGCCACAAGAGCTGAGAAATCGTGTGCCAAAACATCACACAACTGCGTGTTTATATAGAGATTGGAATTTATTATTTCAAAATAAAGTTAAATTATTTAGGATGCGCTGTTTATATGCTTTTAAATTATAATTATTTGATGTCATCCAATCCTTGACTCACCATTTTTTTTTATATGTTTTGCTGACAAACAAGAATTTTTTGTCTTGCAGATATCATTAGTCAACAATACTCTCAAGGTAAGCCATTGACATTTATGAATTTAAGAAGTAGCTAGATTTGTTCAATTTGATTGTTACTTAACCGATATTGCCTTGGTTGTGTTTTTAGGACTGTGTATATTCAAAACATTTTATAGGCCTATTATGTTGAAAATATGTTATTCATAGTTCCAAAAATCAATAATATAGTAGTAAATTGAATTAACTTTGGAACATTTGTTTTTTTAACCTCTGACGTTTCAACTTAGGTTTGCGGAAGCAAGTGTATGTGATCAAGGCTTGCCGTAGCAGGTCGTAACATCATAAGTTTCAAAAGCAATGTTCCAAAGCTAGATGAATTGACTACTATATTTTTTTATATTAAAAAATGGGTGGACATGCAATTTACACCCCTGCTGTAATTTTGTAGTGTTTACCTTTTTTTTATTCTTTTAAGACTATTCTTTACATTTTACTATTCTTTACATTTTACTATTCCCATTTAAAAGTCTTTAGCTAGCTTCACTTCTGTAAACTGAGCATCTAAAAAACAGGAAAAAGTAGTGAAAAGATGCAGGTTATCTAACTGTAGGGAATATAATGTTTGTTTTTATCCCTTTTGTAGTATGGTCTAAATGAGCTAAAACTGCGCTTTAGAACTCGGCTTACCACACATCTTTATAAAGAGTATTTAAGGTTAGTACTCAAAACGACTTTGAGAAAACTTCTCTGAGCAAGGTGTGTGTCTCTACAGTAAGATTTGGAGAATATGCAAAGTCACAAAGTAAAATTTCGCTGTTCAGGTGGATTTGTCCACTAAAGTGACGTCAATTCATTCATAAAACTGGTAGACAGGTGAATTCCATTTAAAAATATGACCATTGGCCTCAGTTTCGGGGGTAATATTTAATTTACGAATACACTATAGAGCTTCTTCTATCAGTTTGATACACAGCAAGTTAGATGTGGATGGTCCCTAAATTTGGATAGTATGTTAGCGATCAAGTGTCCAAACTAAATTGCCATTTGCTGGTCGGTAAAGGCCCTTGCTCAGCATAATCAATCAGCTATTACCCGATTGGGCACAACTGACAGGGCCCGGTAACAAGCACTTTCAAAATGACGGACCCAGAACAGAGAGCACTTATTCTACACAACCTTTTTTTATTCTGATGAATATGGTGATGACTTTTGGGGGTTATCACTTGATGAAATTCTGCAGTATATAAATGAACAATATAATCGATGAGAGGCTGTTCCCGTTGACTTTGTCACTGTCAGACAGAGTAAGAGGCGAGAGACGCTAGGCCTATCACTATCATTCACTGAACTGGTATTCATGACGCAGAGCTGGACATGACATTTGGGTTGATTTGTACCGCAGTCAAAGGTGCCTAGCGAAAATGGACCCCTGCACTAGGTCAACGACTTAAAATCTTTTGTTTGCTTGACTGACAATATTTCAGAAGTCTTCTCTAAATGTTTTTAATATATTATTTATTCAAGTGATGTGGCAGAGGATTAAGCGAGAGAATAACAGTTAGATCTAGACTGAGCGCCACTGTTTTGGTTTTCGTCATTTCATCTTTCATTCAACAACTGGCACTCGCAATCACGAGCAGAAACTTCATCCACCTTTCATCGTTATGATATGTAAACATGGTAGAGGGTTAAAAGTGTTGTTACCAACACATTTTAAGTTATATTTTGCCAAAATATTGCACATATTTCTTATTTAACTGTCCAGAAAACATTAGGCGTTCACCTAAAGTTGGTTTAACATTGGGCCAGTGTCACATATGATGGGCCAGCATTGATTCAAAATTGGGCGAGCGTCTCGTGTTTGCTGGGAGATTACTGCAGGCTACAGAGACAAGACGACATGTTGCCCAGTAGGACTACAGACAAGATTTGAGACACATAGAGTTGATGTAACGTATTGGAGAGCCCCTGGTCTAGCACTCGTTGCTACTTGGGTAATCCAAATCTTATTAAATAAATATGTTTATATAACGTAACTGGTATGTAATCACAATTTCCATCAAACACCAGTCGTTGATACAATGATGTTTTTATTTTGGGCCGCCGCTGAAGGCATCGTGCCAACATATAAAAAACTTTGGTCAATCTATTGTGTTTGTTGTGTCAGCATCCCTCCCTCGGCAGCTTGTTAAATATAGACTGAAATATAGAAAGAAGGGTGCTTAAGTGACTCACCACTGTGGGGGTGGTAGTCTTGCCATAGGAGTCCCCAGACAACTCTGAATGGTCATACCCAGCAACGATGATGCATTGACCCAATGCTGATACAATGTTGGGCAGACATTGCAGACAGTATGCCAACATTAAATAACATCGGGTCACTGAGCTTGGTGGCTACGTGCTGTCTTGTTATAGCTGCCTGTTTGAGTGTCTAGTAGCTACATACATTATCATGTCACTGATTAATATAGGACTATTGTAAGCCTGGAAGAAACGTTGTTTATTGTTTCTTACAGGTTTACAAAATTTCCTTTTAAGGCATAACAAATATTTGAAGAGGCAGTATTTTTCATATTTATGATTTAAATACCGGTAGGTCTACTAACATTTTTCCCTTGCAAATAGATTGAATGTTTGTACTTACCTAGGCTTCAGTCAATTGGCATCGCGCTCCCGATGAAAATGTTCAAATTTAAGTCTAACTATGACGGAAATTGTAGGCTTAATTATGATTGTCAAAATTCATCACCTCTGTATTTGTGGCCTTAATCATTAGTTGTGTGTATATAATCTCTGCCGGTCAGCACAGCATCATGTATATCAGTATACTGGTTGACTGCAAACACAAGACTGTTAGTAGACGTTGGGGCAATGATAAGTCAATGTATTTTGGTTGTGAGCTAATTGCTATTGCGGGGAAGGCCTAAGAGTGGCATGAACAGACACTGTGTGCCTACCTCTTAAACTGTGTAGAGTAATACCGGTCTAATGTTGGTCAGCATCACACACAATGACCGGACAATAGGCCAACATTAGGCCAATCATCATAGGTTTTATTGGCCTAACACAGCAAACATGATCGTCGCTGACGTTTTTTAAAAGCCAACAAAAATTGACCTGTCGAATGAGTTTATTGATCCAATGTCATTTAAATGTTGTTCATCCCGTCATTGAAGCAGCATTTTCTCAGCACCTCGTTTTTGTAGTGAAATCGTTAGGGTCCACATAGACCAATCCATGGGCCCAAACACATGAGGCCTTGGGCCCTAGTTTGTCTAATGTAACTGAATTTCATTTTTTATAGACATGTGATTACAGCAATGACATGAATCTTTGTGTACTTCATTATGGATGAGCCTGTCAGTACATTATTGCTTTCTTGAATGGGAAACTTTGAAAATAATTATGAGTAAAAAATAATTCCTGTAACCATCTTCTGCATATGTGGCGCTTGACCAAAATATTTTTGTTATTATCTTTGGTTAAAACAGTTACTTTTCATATGATTCAGGGGATTTACTTACTACAAAATGAGTAACTTGGACAACAGAGTTTCCAATGCTGATCATTTACTGACTCAAGATGTAGAAAAACTCTGCAATAGTGTTGGAGAATTGTATTCAAATCTCAGTAAAGTAAGTCATACTCTTTCATTTGAAACTCTTTGTAGACATTTTTATTTATTGATGACATTTTTTTAGGTAACTATATGTTCTGTTGTTCTATGATCAAAATAATTGCATATCAATATGTATTAATCTCCACTGATGTAGTTTTTTTTTAACACCTCTTCTCTTCTTTTCAGCCACTTCTAGATATTGTTATATTTGCAACAAAACTGACAACAGTGATAGGTATACAGGTAAGTAAACGTAAAACGGTCCTACACTACTATAAAAGTTATAATTGTAGCCGTATCCAGCTGTAAGTGTAGAACAGTCCTACACTACCATAAAAGTTATAATTGTAGCCCTATCCCAAACACAAGCCCACCCCCCCCCCCCAAGTTTTACAGAGCTTTCACAGGGCTTCTGTTTAGGATTAAAAAAAAAATAAAGCTATAAGCCAAGACAGCTTACAGCAGCACTTTACAGATAAAAGTGTGATGACAAGGCAGGTAATGTTTTAAGATTTAAGATTTGAAATAAATTATATAGAAAAAACGTATGTAAAAATTAGAAATAGGTCATCAAGTCATATCAAGGTCATTTTGCTAGGGCTTTAGCATTGTTTGTCAAACAGATCGGGTCACATAGATATTATTGAATAATTTGTGCTAATCAAATAAATTATGGTTTCAAAAATATGTTTTAATAGATGTTCGGATCCATTAAGTTTTTTTTTAGAAGCCTAATCTATTTGAATTATTCAACTTTTTTCACCAAAGTGAATAATTCTTACATAAAATTTAAACATGCTTTTTATTAATGATTTTAAAATTTACTATTTTTTCTATGTTTTCTAGGGACCTGCATGGATGATAGCATATCTAATATTTTCTGGTCTGATACTCACCAGGTAATTTTACTTTTTTAGTACAGGAGCATTCGTTTTTTCTTCCAATTCACACCTTGACTTCCAAAGATGCATGAAATAATAATAAATTGATTTATATTTGTAGTTCATGAATCTGAATCGTATATGAATTTTTAAAATTTCTCAAGAGACAGTTTGAAGGAATATATTATTGATGTTGAAATAATTTTTTTGTGTGTCTCTTCACTTGCATGTAGTATATTTTAGGAACCTATTTTTCTGGTTATTTTTTTCAGAGTACGGAGACCCATCGGGAAGTTGACAATACAAGAACAGAGGCTTGAGGGAGATTACAGATATGTAAACTCGAGGCTAATTACAAACTGGTTGGTTTTAAGTCTATGATGTTTCAATTTATTTTCCTTAAAATATTGCACAACACATTATGTAGAAATTTATTTTAAAATGATAAATTGCAAGTGGTTCCCTGTGTCAGCTATGATGTAATCTATATTTTTATACTTTGTTCATTTATATTGCATTTTTTATATAAAACATTTTTTTCTAGCAATGTTTAGTTTACCTAGTGTACCTTGTTAAGCACCATATTTTCTATTCTTTAAAATATGTGCTATAAAAGCATGTGTTACACATGTGGGTGATCTGATATCAATTACTACTTTGAACTAATTGTTACTTTTTGTTGTGTTCAAGTGAAGAGATTGCCTTCTACCAAGGCAACAAAAAAGAGGCTGCCACAATAACAAGCGCTTTCGAAAGATTGGTAATTTTAAACCACCATCATAATTAAATGCCCATCAAATAATCTATTTCGTTAAAAGTATTTTTATCATGTTATAACACAGTTTAACAATGCAATACATTAGATACAATGATATGAGAAATGCCTTTGTCATTACAGGTGGAACATTTAAGACATTTCATCTTCTTCCGCTTACAAATGGGACTGGTTGACAACATCATTGCAAAATGTAGGTGTCTTTTTTTGGGCATAATATGATTTCTTAGGAACTCATTTGATTTTTGGAACAACCTTAAATAATGCCACTTAAAATCAGGAATTTTTATTTTTGGAATTATATATTTTCTAGATTAAGCCATTTGTTTAATTGAGTATCTGCAACATATATTTTATCAATTTCATTGGAATGTTATTTGGTTTGAAACTTCCTTGAACAGTTGGGGAAAGATGTCATATTATAGTGTAAATATTTAATTTGCAAAAATGTGTCAATACATTCTAGCTATATTCACACGTTTATGAAATTCATTTGAAATCTCCATTCGGTAAAGTTAGGTAAGCATAGCAGTGCGGTTATCTATTTATGTGAGACAACATTCAATCGAGGCTAATCCTCTTGTGACTCGACCCAATAACCCTATTAATCCTGCAGATCCAAATTAGTTGTCTATCTTGGATTATGGTTCTTTACTCGTTAATATGTTCATGTCTGTCTGTTGATTATGTACAACAATTAAACAAATTTCCCAGAAAACAGACTGTATTGTTGCAGGTCTTAAACCATTATTTAATTAATTAATTAATTTTGGTGGTAAATAAAATGCTTATTACATACCAGGTACTGTAGTATGCAAAGAATCTGCTTTGTTACCTGATGATAAAGATCTGTGTTGAGAAAGTGATTTTTTTCACAAAAAAACATGTGGGATGCATTTATGTATAGGCATTATTTACCACAAGGATAGATAATTTATTTTTATGGGGATCTGTACTGTGTGGTGATAGTTTACTTGATTCCAAGAGAAATACGAGTATGTGTAGATAGGGCCACGAGGGGAATCAAGGTGTGCACTGGTCATGAAACATACCATTTGACAGTAGCGGTGCAAAATATGTGAAAAATAGTTGACCACACAGTGTATCATGGATTAGTTTGAGTTTCACTGTCTGTTGCATTAATTGACTATTTGTTTCAGCACAGTACAGGTTTACTGTAGTATACTTTAAATGTTTTCATGTTAACCCTTTGTCTGCTGATCACGACTATGGTTATTTTAATCTGTTTTATCAGCTGATTGAATCACAGTTATTGGGAATGAAATGAGTGTTTAAACATCTAGATTTGTAAACGTTTGATGACAAATTAAACAAATATAAATAATTTTCAGCCACTTGAAGTTGTGGGTCGCTGTAGCGAGACTCAACTTCAAGTGGCTGAAAATTTAGATTACTTAATTTAGCAGGATAAGGGTTAAAAACACAATCAGCCTTATGTAAATTTTCAAATAAGCTGTTTTAAACATTTAAAAAATAATCAGTTTTTTCATTATCGAGTTAGCTACATGTATTTCACTTTTTTTCCCTATAATTTCGAAATATAAAATTAAATATTTTTTTGATCATATTCACATTGTGACAAAAAATTGTAGTTGATCAAATCAAAGAAACTTGAGCCGGTCATGTATTGTATGTACATAGTGTTCTTGAAATTTGAATTTTGATGCTGCCTTAAATTTATATTAGTTGGAAATGTAAAACTCTTTTCTTCCACTGATTGAACAAGAGAACTGACCCAGTGGTAACTTTTTCTTATTTAATACGGATCAAATACATGCAGATAGCGCGATGGCAGTGGGTTTCATGATAGTCAGCAGACCATTTTTGGATACAACGAATACATTTTATGGAAATATGAGCCAAGGGAAGAGACTTGAGGTCTGTGCAGGAATGGGTGTTCAATTGAACCTTTGCATTTTGTATACCTGTGCATACATTTTATTCTATTTTTCACCCAAAATATAAAGTACTCTCTCTATTGAGCAAGTGTTAAATGATTGCAACAACATTTCTAAGCATGAAAATGCACCTTCATATGTTTGCATCCAAATTTTGTACATTTTATGTGGAAAAAATGGCTTTACTTTTGTGCACTTGTAGAAAGTCAGCACTAATTGTACGATGTTGTAAGATTTTTAATTTGACAGCATCACAAGTTAGTTTTTAGGCTTGTTTTTTCTCATTTTTTTTGTACACTCAAATTATCGGACCTACATTATTTGGTCTTAAACAAGAGAAGTTCAGTCTATCGGTCCACGTGATCATTGTGCTCACAAATCTTCCTGTGAATTTTTAAGGATATCTATTCATTTCTACTCATTGAAAGAAAAAATTTCAAGTTTTCTTACATTTTGGACGTTTAGAGAATTACGTTATCAGCTTGAATAATAGAAACAAGATTATGCATTTTTAGAATTTCAGCTCCATTTTAATTAGTGGATAAGGAATGACAATAACTTTATTTTTTGTAGATAATTATATTAGTTGCCTGTCCTTTTTGAGAAGATAGTTAATATTCTCAAGTATCTGTAAATGACTGACAAGAGTGATTACCTATCTGAAAATACAATTTGTCAGCTATGGTGGCAGCTCATCTGAACATTCACTGTTTTAATAAATCAGGGGTGAGACAGATTTCTGCCATTTTTTCACAGAATAGTATGACCCTGAGATCTGTGCAAATCTGTAGAGAATTATTTTTGAGGGTGGGGGGTTGATTAATGCAATAAACACTATATATTATTTTCCTCCTTTTTTTTCATCATTCCTTGTTCTCATCCCTGATTAATATATATAGTTAGTGACTGGGAACGCCTTGTTTTGAGACCTCTGCTCACAGCGTTGTCATTTCGGACTGGGATATATCAGTGATTACTTAGTGATAACTTAGAAGATCAGTTGATGTGGTGTAATATGAAATGTGTACTCTTTCATAGTACTCGTTCTATAAAATAATCGGTGAACTGAGGTGGTTGTGATCACATGGGTGAGTTAAAGGCCATGCAAATTCTTGTCGTCTTTGCAAAATGTCCCAGTTCAATTATTACAATCAACATAATTGAAATTGTCCTTTAAATTTTCAGGTTAAATTTCCAATTCGAAAATGTCTTCAAACCAAGTTGCTCCATTACCAGTCATTTATTACGTTTTTAATCAGGGTTATGAATTTTGTTGTCAGACTGTGCCACTGTGGTGGGTTTCACGGTTGTCAGTCGTCCATTCCTCAATTTAGCAAATGAGCGCATTGATCACCTTTCCCAGAGTGAGAAAATACAGGTACATACACATTATGATTACCTTCATTTACTATCAACAGCTGCTCCTAAATCCATCCTTCTTTTGATTTGTTTTTTGCCTCCACACTGCATCACACTTGACTGTTTAACTTTTCGAGAATGGTAGTTAGTCCATTTTTAGTAAATTAAATCACCGTTATTGGGGAGAAAAATTTGTTTCAACATGTATTTGCAATTTTTCACGCGAATTAAACAAATATGAGTAATACTTCACCCACTTGAAGTTGTATATGACACAACTTTAAGTGGGTAAAAATCTTTATAGTGCTCATTGTTGTGACCAAGGAATATATAAGACAGGAATACCAACTTGCCCGAAAATCGTGTCACCATGTTCTTTGTGGGATCAATGCCTTTATTGACAGTGATCCTCACCACTAATTTTTATTGGTCATGGTCCCCTCCCCGAACGGGACGGTTCAGCATGCGTGATAAACCTGATAAAATCTTGTGTATCCCAGCACGGTACACAGCGAACACGAGATGTTCAGCCAATTGTTGGCCAGTTTTGTAGATGTTGAAGCAACATTGAATCGGTGTTGGGTAGTGACATCAAAATATCCGTCATCCCACGTGGTTTCTCACTGTAATGAATGCGCAGTGAATTCCCCCGTGATGACGACATCGTGACCTTTGCACATATTTCACCGGATTCCCCTTTCCCGTTAGTAACCAGGCAGATGCCATCCAGTTGTTGGCCCTGAAAGCGGGGATACCACAAAGAACATGGTCCCACGCGACTTGAGCTAATTGGACACGCTCATATACCCCGCCTGAAACAAAGGGCCTCTACTGTGCCTCATCAATGGGACTATTCACGCTCACAACCACAATCCTTTGATCCCAGCCCTCCAATGGAGTTGTGATTCCTGTCTTACATATTCCTTGTTGTGACTGACCTTTTAAATCAGTTTCTGATGCAAAAAGTTGATTTTCCAAACTGAAAGGGTTAAATGGAATAATGGTTTGAAATTCGCAACCACATGTTGATTAAAAACTGATTTTGTGGAGGCATGAAATAATAAAAAGGAAGTCAGATTTTTTTACTCTTAATCTAAACCTTCATGATATAACATCCTACAAAATTTGTGAGATAGACAAACCAAAGTAAATCGCTAGATAACTCTTCTTGCTACATATCTTAATCTTATTCCACTATTTATAAAAAGCTTTTTGATGTGTGTAATTTGTATAATTTTCTATTTAATTTTACTTCATTGTTTTTATATTCATTTCTAGTGATATGTGCTCATATTAACCTTTACACTGCTGATCACGACTATAGTTATCTTAAATTTGTTTTATTTACTGATCAAATCACTGGTATTGGGAACGAAATGAGTGTTTAAACCTCAAAATTTGAAAATGTCTGGTCTCAAATGAAACAGATATGAGTAGTTTTCACCCACTTGAAGTTGTACGTGGGTCACTGTAGCGAGACACCACTTCAGGTGGGTGAAAATTTAAATAAATTAACTTAGCTGGAAAATTGTTATTCCTTTAGTGTACATGCTATCACCAACACTGTTTGGATGCTTATGTTCTTTACTTGTTTTTCTGTCACTGGCTTTTCAACCTGGCATCCTCATTTTTTAAAACAATTTTTGCATAGTGTACTTCCCATGATTTCTGTTGCATTGTGGTCAAGTTATTTGTCAAGTCTCAACAATTCTAACTAGATCAAATTCTAACTAGATCATCGCAAAATGTTTTTGGCCATTTATAACCCTATAACCGCCAGAGTATTCAATTGGAATTTTCACCCACATGAAGTTGAGTCTCGCTGACGCGATCCACAACTTAAAGTGAGTGAAAATTATTCACATTTGACAAAATGGAGGTAACTATTTTTAAATTCTTTTTGATTGATGTGACGTTTTGTCTTCAATATGTTTAAAAGCTGATATGCAATATGCTAATAAAAAATGTAAAAACCAGAATATACTCGGTACCGGCGGTTTAAGGGTTAAAACTGCTGTTGAACAAGTTTTTAATGTGATGGTTCTAAAACAATTTCTATTACTGAACCTCATGTGTGGCTTATTTGTATCTTACTCTGTGTTCTTTTCTGGCAAATTAACGCTGAAGAAGTCAATCTGACATAAATGAATCTTAATTATAGAACAAATAACTTAAGGGACCTCATGCATCACATGCTTTTCAAACTGTAGTTACATTTCAGATCAGCTATACTGAGCCAGTGATAAAATATGTCAGTGGCAAGATTACATGCATTAATTATACTGCTATATGTTTATCAGTTGACATTTTAGCCTTGTGCATTGTGATTCTGAGCTTAGCTTTTCAGTTTAATGATTTCATTTTTGTACACTGCCTAATTCTGTAAATTCTCTTTTAACTGAAATATTGTACTTTCTACAGTAAGCTATTTAAAAGATAATTACCATACATGGATACTAAATATGTATTTTGTTTTCATTCCTTATGTATTTTTAATATACAGACATGTTAATATGCAAACATTGGTATTTTAATACACTTCATATAAAAATTTCTATACCAGTTTCTCAATAGATTTTTTACATTTAATACTTCTGTTCAATCAGAGATGTAATATCATTGTAACTTTTTTTGAATCAAACTATATTTAGCAAACAATAGTCTTCTAGTTCATTCCATACCTTTAATATTTATGTAAATTAATGAATTTGCATTTATTTTCACCAGGAATACTACCAGAGTGGTAGAATGTTGGTGAGGATGGCAGAGGCTATTGGCAGAGTTGTGCTGGCTGGGAGAGAACTCACCAGACTGGCTGGGTGAGTGGATTATCCACCTTTGTTAGACCAATAAATAAATCAGATGGAAATGGCAGCCAACATGCCTGTACAACTGATGATAACTTGTCCTTAAAGCGCTGAATTATTTTGTATAAATTATGGAGACTAAAGGGTTATTTTCAATTTGAAATCATTATAAATGCCTTAGTTAGCTCTTCCGGCATTTACCCATGTCATTAATACCCATGTGATACCCATGCAGATGTTTTTCATAAAATATGAATATTTTTATTCGTAACACAATATCCATCTTTAACTCTTGCAGCGCCATATTGTTTGAATCTATTTTTCATTCATTTAAACAGAGTTGGCAAAAACCCGGGTAATAATAATATTACCCGACCCACCCGGGCGATAATGGGCAATATGGATAAATACGGGTTTTAATGGGCAATGATGGGCAATATTGGACGGCTGCCCATATTCTCCATTTCATACATTTTTAATTCAGACCCCCTGATCCCTATGTTTGCTTTATTTACATTAAAAATATTAATTTAATATCAGTCATGATGTCATTCTATTTTTATTTTATATATATAATTTATACTAGTATTAAAAACTATGTATTTTATGATTTTAAGTGAAATCTGTTGGTGGGAATATAAGTGGTTTATGGCATAAATTAACTCAACAACATGTTGTTTTAATGTGTATACACACACTGCAGCTGATGAACCCTTTGAGGCTGGTATTCTCGGTTATTATATCTAATATAATTTCTTATCTAATTTAATTTTTTATCAAATATAATTTATTATTAGATAAAGAAATAGGCATACACTGCTGATAATAAATGATCTTGTCAAATTCAATTTAGAAGAAAAAATCAGTATTTGCTAGAAACTGGGAAAGGAGGAACACAACGACAGGCTTTTAATTTGTTTAAATAATATAAATACGAGCCCTAGACCACAAACGCTAATTCCCGTGTCACATGTCGCCTTCTGAGATTATTGCCAAGATCAAAGCTGCATGGACATCGTAGACAATGGTTGTTTCTTTTCCTTACAAACACAATACATTGAATCAACGTCGACTTAACGCTGTTCCAAAGTCTGCGATGCTGGCGGGACAATAAAACAGCATTGGGTCAAAATCTAGTGCACAGTGGGTGTTCACCCAATGCCGGCCGAATTAAGTGTTTCTCAGGCGCGCTGCAATCACACCTCTTGTCAATAGAAAGTTTACCCTCTGGCGTCTACACATTACGTAACCATAAGCCCAGCTACGGAGAGGACGTCTCTCTGATTGCTAACCTAGTGCAGGACATCGCTGACTGTTTTTTCTTGTCTAAATAATTTCCGTATTGGTTTTTTTATTATTCATTTGTAAGTTTCACTGAAAGGCACTGTAAATCGATACCAAATATATAAATGCAGCACTAAAACTAGCGAATTGCACATTTAGAACCTAAATGATGTCATGGTACGAGCAGTCATGCATGCCACGCATTTGTATTCAGTGCCTAAGGGACTACACAATTACAAATTTGATGTTGAGATTATCTATAAAAAATACATTTAGTACATTCGACTTTTACAATTGGCTTATTTTGTTGCCTTTTATTGTGTTGCTTGACAATATTATTTTTACTTTTCACTTCGTTATATTCTAGTATTTTTTATTATTGCCCATTATTGCCCACTTTGGCTAAAAAAGCATTATTGCCCAGCCCGGGTTTTCCCGGGGTGGGAAAACCCGGGCCAGGCAATATTGCCAACCCTGCATTTAAAGCTGGAATTGCTAACGCAATTTCCAGCTTTAAATGACGAAAAATATCACCATTTATGGGAAAAAGAGACCTTTCAAATTCATAAAAATGAATAGCAGAGCATCTCCCACAAACTATTCGGATTCAGATTATTCAGAATGTTATTCAGATTGAAACTTGCTCAATGAAAACCGTTAATATACCGAAAAATGGAAACAGACAATTTAGCAGGGTAAGTCTCATAGACACAACAGGGTCTTCATAAGATATAATATTTTGTTTTTCTTTTTCACTAGTTTTGTAGCTCGTATAACTGAATTTATGGATGTCCTTGATGACCTAAACTTGGGTAGATATACAAGAACAATGGTACGAGAAGACCAAGACAAGTCAGGTTTGTAACAGAATTATGAGATAGATCCTATCTGTTAACTTAACTATTTAAATGACTAGTTCATTGGAGCCATTATATGTGACAAAAATCCAATATATTCCTAGATATTAAAGATTGATCTATTTTAATCATGTCTATTTTTAGCAAACAAATCTACCCTTAAACCAGGTAGTGGTACAGTATTGAAAAAGGATCACATTATCAAGTAAGTTCTAAAACTAGTGTGGGTATATGTAGGCCATTTATGTTGCAACTACAAGTCCCTAATTTATCAATCTGTGGAAATTGATTTTTTTTGGACTTAAGAGAAATATATATAAAAGAAATATTCAGGCCTTCTGTGATAGTGATAGAATAATTACCTTCTGTTGAATTCCAATATACTCTTCATATGTGCATACGGCATCGCTGGGAAGGCGAGATGGGCTCATCTTAGCACCTTTCACCACATCAAGCTCGAGCCTTTAGGAGAGGACTTGATTTGGTGACGAGTGCTGAGATCAGCCATCTCGCCGCACCAAACGATGCAGTATGCATTTTCTTGTACAAATATCTATCTGAAATAGCAAAATTAGACTGTGCAGTGAAGCGAAAAGGAGAGTGTGCGATATGGGCTGATCTCACCATATGTCTCGTAGTGAAAGCCAACTAGAATTTGCTTTATCGAATCCTGCCTTGATCACTATTAATATAGCACTTCATTTATAAAATGATTAATTTCCACAAACAAATGATGCACTTATATCTAAATATATTTTTTTAAGAGGTAAAATATGAGCAGTAAGAACTCATTTAAAAAAAATTGTGTATTTTATTCAGGTTTGAACATGTACCTCTCATAACACCCAATGGTGATATCCTTGTAAATGAGCTAAATTTTGAGGTAAGTGTTTACAAGTAATGCTTCATTATCGCTTAACATCTTGCGGTAATCTGAAGGTTACAGCTTCATTTCTAGAATGAGAAATGCTCCACCTATAAGAAAAAAACATCATGATAATTTTAAGTTAGGCTTAATCTGAATGCCATGTTTAATCATTTTAAACATACTAAAAATCAACCAAAATAAGTTTTCATTGCAAGTTAATTTCACTTTTACCATCTTTTTTTCTTTATTTGCAGATAATAAATTTATTTTATTTGCAAATATAAAAATGTATGATTAAATTTAAATGAATGAAAATTAAAATATTACTTACACTGTATATATATATACCGTATTATCCCTAATAAACGCACCACCCCTAATAAACGCGCCCCCCCTTTTTCATGTACCCTGTATATCCAGTCAGCTGGCTTGAAAAAATCTACCAGACACCAGCCTTCTGCGTGTAGCCGTGTCAACATGGTTGAGCCACGGTCAGCGTGTTGTGAGCATGGGTGTAAACGCGGTATTCTACTGTTACATGTAGCCTAGTTGTTGTACATGTTGTTTTAACACTGGGCCAACGTCGTACAGGTTGTGTTAGAATAACGACTGCGTGTCAGGTTTGCTTACAACAAAAGTACTAACTGTCCATTGCACTAGCTCAGTGATCATTGAGTCAGACAGATTTACAAGCGCCCAAAATTCCCGGCGTTTTAATGCGACGCCAATGTATAGGGCCTACCCGTAGGCTTAAAGGGACTGGCCCACGCTAAAATCATCAAAAAATCGTTGATTTTATTTTGGCTCCTTAATATGACCATATGATGTAAACATGTCCATAGACTAGAGCTGCAAAAGTTTTTTATTTTTTCTGCTGTGCATTCACCAGTTAGACTAGATATAGAGACGAAATTCCTGATTTGTAATTATTGACAACCATGTCAAAAATTAGAAATACGGGAATTTCGTCTCTATATCTAGTCTAACTGGTGAATGCGCAGCAGAAAAATTAAAAAACTTTTGCAGCTCTAGTCTATGGACATGTTCACATCATATGGTGATATTGAGAAGCCAAAATAAAATCACCGATTTTGTTATGCTTCTAGCCTGGGCCAGTCCCTTTAATGCTAAGTATGATTTGAAGCCTCTAATGACACGAAAAACGTCTGCCCCTGTTTATCGTGCTACGTCATGTTTTGGCCGTCAGCAGTTGGCGTCCACTGGTCATTCAAATATGTGAGGTATGGATCTTGTTCTACTATAGTAGCGCCGAGACACAGGACTTGATACGTGCTTAAACCCAGACGATCCAACCATGGCATTGGCCATGATTGATTAACATGATTAATGCTGCTGCTGCTTTGAACCAATGTTATAGCGCACATGTATACATGATGTCCCTGCAGAGATGATACACCACCATTCGATAAATGGCGGGCTAAGGTCGGCAAGAGTAGATAACGTCATCAGGCCGGGGACGGTCTGCTGTGGCAGACATTCTGAGGCCTACACACTGTGTGAAATTAGACGTAAATTTAATCAGTTAGGCCTACATCTTTTTAAAGCATTCATACAGTATGTTGCAGACGCATTTCTATTATTCTAATCAGCAGTAATGTATCTAAAACAAATACGATATTTATATATCGTCGTGCCCAAACAAGATCATTCCAAGATGAATGTGATGGTAACCGCCTCGTCTCGGCCTATATAGCGGGCCGTGGCTGCATAAGGTGGCAGCCTGTGTTAACATACTAGTTACACTTGATGCCAGCACGCACGTGTGGCGCCTTGAGAGTGGATGGGGGCTTGCACGTGCAGTGAGTTCTCGCCAATGTCGCATGGCTTAATGACGGCGCTGCAGCCGAACGCGACCGTGAAATACAGATCAACATTTTAGTGCACATAATAAACGCGCCCCCAACTTCGTCTCCGCGCCCGGCGCGTTTATTAGGGATAATACGGTATATGTAGGTGGTACATATAGAATTTTCAACTCCTTGTTTATTTCAGGTGAAATCTGGGGTGAATGTTTTGGTATGTGGTCCAAATGGTTGCGGCAAAAGCTCTCTCTTCCGGATATTAGGAGAGGTACATTTTTTTCTGCTCCTTGGCCTACATTTTTTTTCCGGGTTGCTTAAACGTTGAACATACCTCAATATGGGATAAATGTACAATGTACTAGGTTACATTTACTTTTCCAATGTTGTTTTTAGAAAAAGTTCGGAAAAGTTTAGAAGAATATAACTGTTCCCAGAAAATATTAATTCTATCCCATTTAGGAAAACATTAAGTAGTGAAAAATTAAAAATATTCACTTCACTAATAATGCTATTTTTAAAATTAAATTAATCATTATTTTCCTTTGTCCCAATATTGCCATGTTTGATAGTATTCACTTATTCCTTTATATTTCCTCACATACAGCTATGGCCATTATTTGGTGGCACTCTCACTAAACCTGACAGCAAAGAGCTCTTCTATGTTCCACAGGTTTGTTTCATACCATTTTTGTGTATTTTTATTGGTATTAGGATATCTATTGGAAATGCAACAATCACAACTATAATAAGTTAAAATTATACTATTAGTAGATGATCTAACATTCCTATGATATGTAGTATGACAACTTAAAATGTGCAAAAATTTAAATTGTTGAAGTTGGCAGTCAAAAGATTAACACATTCCGCTGCTGCCTGAGGTTGTTAGTATCAGTGAGT
The DNA here is from genome assembly GCA_964017125.1 of Flabesymbios commensalis. Lineage (NCBI taxonomy): Eukaryota > Metazoa > Annelida > Polychaeta > Terebellida > Flabelligeridae > Flabesymbios > Flabesymbios commensalis. The sequence continues at coordinate 56,169,570 of OZ024902.1, read as the reverse complement.
GATATCAGATATGTTACGACTGAACTTTCAGCTAGGGCCAATGCTTGAAAATTTGTAAAAAAAGATAAAATTCTTGAAAAATTAATTGTATATTTGTTATATTATAGAGCAGTAGGGTTTATATTTTCCACCTACTTCACCCTTTGATCCTTGTGCTGTTGAATTGTTTGCTTTTAGTTTTCATTTGAAGCTGGTAATGCTAACACACTTAATCCTTACAATGCTGAAATATTTTTGTATAAATCATGGAGACCAAAGGGGTGTTTTCAATTCAAAATCATCATAAATATCCCAGTTAGCTCTTTTTTTTCAGTTTAATTGAATACCTTTGTTATGGGTCTACGGCCATTATAAATATTTAAAATCTTTCAGCGCATCTTCACATCTACTGACGTCAGATTCTGATGTATAAAGGGTGAAATATTCAACAGCTTCAAATCATGACAAATAGACACCTCCCAAATTGAACTAGACATGAATTGTGACTTTTCAAGTAACAATAATATTTGGGCTAGGTTTTATGAGTTTTTGTGGTGGCCATTTTGAATTTTGTTGGGTCATTTTTATTATGACAGATTAATTGGAATTTCGCATATGAGTTTTTCTGGCAGCCATTCTGAACTTTAATTTTAGACTCCGGACTTTAAATTTCAGAAGTCCTCACTGGGCTTTTGCACTTTTAAATAAATCCATTTATATTTGTTTGTCAAATGGAGTCTTGTCAAGTCAAGTTGATTGGATAAAGGGAGGAATAGCGTCTCAAAAAACCTGAACAGAATAATATGATTAAAGAGCCAAAGAGAAACCAATATATACGGGCAGAGACCAAATATAATTATTAGAATAACGAAATTTATCATAAATAATGTAATAGTTTCCAGCGCATTTGCTATGTATAGTGTCTGCACTATTTACTCAGGATCTAGATTGGACATGAACCCTTCATACTGAAGCTGTAATATTATTATAACATCAGTTAGCAATTAAATTTATCTGTGTTACATAGAGACCTTACATGACAATGGGTACATTACGAGATCAAGTGATATACCCCCATAACCGACAAGAACAGCTGAAGAAAGGTTTCACAGATAAAGATCTGGAGCAGATTGTCAGCAAAGTCAGTATGCTACAATTATCCATAAATATGTCCCACACTGTGTCACCCACACATTTAATGGGTATTTCAAAGTTCAATTGAAATGCTCAATTTAGAGATTGCCCAGTCTCTTAATTTGTTTTTGTAGTATCAGTTAATGTAAAAATTTGAGGTGCTCATCATCATATCCAGGCAGCAATGTTACAATTATTGATGACATATCAATTTTAATGATTACATAACATAAAAACAAAAGGTTAAAAATCTCATCAAACCGAGGGTAATAAATTATTTTGTTTTTAATTTTTTAATTGACGTTTATGAACCAGTAATGTCAGATCGTTTGATCTTTTTGTCCTTCATGTGTCAGTGTTATAGCATTTGCAAATGTTATTCAGTTTATTATTGATTATTTAGCATAATGCATAAAAACTGTGTCTTTAATGATTATGACTTTGAAAATAGAAAGTTTCAGTCAAGATCGTGATTCACTGCCAATCGGTGTCACTGAGCATCATTAGATTTCTCGAGCCTGTTGTGTCCTATCCACTTGTGCATCTTATCTATGTTTTGAGCCTAATGTTGAGCGTAGTGTGACTTATAATCTGTAAAATACAATATCTTAATTTTAATGTAGCATTCATAAAAAACAATTTGTGTATCAGGGTTCTTTCTGACATGTGGTTATATTGACAATATATTGCCATGTTAAATGCCTATTCATTCATTTTTATAGTAGTAGTATCTCTTTAAATCAAATAAAATTATTAAAGCACCATTATGTAACATTTGTCATCATGTACTAGCCAATCCAACTTCTTTAAGACATTGTTTGTCCTAATATTTTTCGAAATTGAATATGTTTTACCCACTTCAATTGTTTATTGATATTCATAAAACATATGTTAACCCTTTCACCACTGGCAGTAATATTTCCCCCAATACTGGGCCTGCATGTATTACATCATATAATTAGGCCCCGTACTTTAGTGTACACCATTTAGGCCGTCGTGGCGACGGCCCGCGTACTGAAAGGGTTAAGCGAAAATAAACTGCACTACCCGGTACATGTACTAAGATAGTACTAAGCTAGTACGTGTATTGCCAAACAAATATTCTGTATGAGTTTTGGTACTGAATCAAACTGAATAATATTATTGCCATATCAAATAGATTATTTTATTAGGAGAGCTCACTTATGGCACACATAAACTAGATCAGGTTATGTATTCTTTGACAGGTACAGCTGGAGTACATCCTTGAAAGAGAAGGAGACTGGGAATCTGTGCAGGTCTGTGTCGATACACTCACATATTATATTATCCGCTAACACAGAACATTGACTCCCAGAATCTCCCCCGATGTTATTTCAGAATGTCCTTTAATTAAAAAAAATTATGTTTCTGTTTTGTTTTGAACTTCTAATTATTTCATTAACAACACCACCTTTCCACCTTGTTTTTGGAGTTAATTCTATGATATGTAACCAGTCAATTGAATCTAGGACAGAGGCAGTCTATTGTTATGGTGAATAACAACAGCCCTATCTGTCGTGTACATTTTAGCCACTCAAAAGCCTGTAAATATCCTGTGTGAGATAACCCAAATAATTTTCTTGTGTAACATCAGTGCTCCAGATAAGGTACGTAATTACGTATCAAATTTGAAGAAATACAAATTGGAAAGTGTTTGGATTTACGAACATACGCTTATTTGGTTGCCGAACGTTATGTGTCATGTTTGTCATTCTCATTATGTTACTTTGCCCTGTGTACTTTGCCCTTGCTGTGTGTCCATTTTATCACAGATAAATTCTCACCTGATTTCACTGATCTCGTCAGCTTTCAAAAGATTTAGATTAAGGATTCCATTGCTGTTCACATTTTTAAAATGAATGATTATTTTATAGAGTAATATTTTCAGAGATACAATACTTACAATATAATGGGCTTCAGCCTCGATTCCAAAATGAGGGGGTGGATATAGTTATACTCAATAAGACAAGAATGGAGTGCCGATAACATGAATTCTGTTTTCGTTAATTTTATATTTTCTTTTCACCAGTTTATTATCATATACATTATCAGTCATCTAATCTTTAAGTAAATTTACTGTTAAGAGCAATATTAAAGATCTGTACCTTTTTACATACAGGATTGGATGGATGTACTGAGTGGTGGTGAAAAGCAAAGGATGGCTGTAAGTTTATGCAATTAATTACTCCATATTCTTAAACATGTATAAACTGTTTTGTTGGGTGGGCGGTGCAGGTGCTTGTTGGGATGATAACTTCATAAGGTCTTGACTTACTTGCCTTCATTATTAAACACATGTGCACTACACTTAAGGTCAAGTTCGATATTCAGTGACCTTGCCCTAATTTCAAGGTCACTAGGTCATGTAAGTCAAATTAGCTTGTAAGCACAATAACTTCATAATGCCTTGACTTGATCAAGCATGCGCTACATCGCTATTCAGTGACCTTGACCTAATTGCAATGTCACCAAGTCACGGAAATCAAAACATAAATTTCTAATTGTTGATGTTGATGGACAGGATTTACAGCTGATATATATTTTTTTTTTTTTGAAATAGAACAGTTTGTCTCTTTGTCTATCAATAATCTCTTGTGTAAGAAATGCACCCCTTTCAATTGCAAATGCAGATGGCGCGACTTCTCTACCATAAACCACAGTTTGCCATTCTGGATGAATGTACTAGTGCCGTCAGTGTAGATGTTGAAGGATACATGTATCAGTATTGCAGAGAGGTAAGCGCAATTAACTTTTTTATCAAGTATCTGTCTTTTATTTCGCTCATCACAAAAGTTAAAAGATTATGGCTACTTGTAGCCAAAGGTTACATTCACTGTGTATTTTTAAGATCGTTCAATTGTATTCTGTGTGGAATTCAGTGGAAACTGTTATGAAAGACCACCCCTAATATGCATGAAAAATGGTCCTTCTAGACAGGTGGTCATTCAATGGAAAAGCCAAATTTGGGTACCGGTTGATGGTCTCTTATAGCAGGTCGTGCTCCCATAAGGGGGTCTCCCATAGCAGGTTCCACTGTAACAGAAAATTGTGTCCATTTAGAATCAGGCTATTAACTAAGTATTGCTGTCGTTTTTGTGCCCCATATGGCGAAGAAATTTAATTAACACAAAATGGCAGAATCCATCAAAAAGAAAATTCTGAACTTTTATTTGAGATACATGTATTTTACACCTTTGTTTTTAATAAAAATCAAATCATTTTCCTTCACCCTCGTGTTTGGATTGGTAATTCAACAATCAAAACTAATGTATTATGTTTCGTAACTAATACCAGGAACCTATTTTGTATCTTTCAGATTGGCATTACTTTATTCACCGTCTCTCACCGTAAATCCTTATGGAAACACCATGAGGTATGTACTATGTAGAATTGTTTGTCTCTATTTTTCAATCATTTGTTGCTGGAACTACTATCGTCATTTTCAGCTTCAAATGACAAAATATACATGATGAAATATACATCTTTCTAACTGATTATATCATTAACCCTTAAGCCCTCGCAATGCATCAATTCACATCCCTGAAATTAGATTTAATTTTCCTACAACTAAGGGGTTTTAGAAGAGGAAAAATTCATGAAACTGTTTTAACAATACATGGCAATTTTCCACCCACTTCAAGTCACCTTTATCCACTGGAAGTCGAGACGAGGCTTGTAGTGGATTAAGATGACAATTGTAAATTCATGTTTCAAAGGGTTGACTGACTATCTACAATGTAGATGGTCAGTTATTCCTAGTACATGTACCATAGTTTACCAATTCCAGTGGAATTTTATTTGAAAATTGTACATATATATATACAGATTTAGCAGTACAAGTGTTGCTATTATGGTGCTGCTTTATTTTTACTGTTTTTTTTATTATCGTGTATTTTTCCAGTATTACCTGTACATGGACGGACGCGGCACGTTTGACTTCAAAAAAATCACAAGTGACACAGATGTGTTCGGATCATAAATGACGCTAGAATAAATTATTTTTTATGTCATGATCGATTCCACATAATGTGACAGTAGGTCTAAATACAATTCCAGCAATATTTTCTTTTACATGCCATAACTGTTTCATGATGTTATTAATTTATTTTATTACTGAAGAATTAAAACAGTTTATTGGCCTTTTAATCTGTGATAATGAGATTCATTTTTAAGCCATTGACGAACAAATGAAATATCTCAATTGTACCGTAATTATTATGAAGTGCTCCATTTCTTCTAAATAGTTAGTATTTCATCAGTTAAAAGCTCTTTCACTTACTAATAATGAATTAAAATTCACAATTTTTGAGCTGTATATATATGTGAAAGGAGGACACCTTGAATTCACATACTTCTCACAGCTTTTTCTCACACTATGTCCTTCAAACACTGCTTTTGAGCAGGCGCCTAATCCTAGCATCACTGCATGAACCCTTATAGCTCTGAAATATTTTTGTATAAGTCATGGAGACCAGAAGTTTTTTTTTCAATTTGAAAACATCATAAATGTTTCGGTTAGCTCCTTCTGCTTCATTTGAATACCTGTTTTGTTTCCAAGGCCATTAGAAATATTTTATTTCTTTCAGCGCAGGGACAGTCTTTATACACCGACGTCTACAGACGTCTGATTCTGACGTATAAAGATGTTCCCCGTTTTCAACATCTGATATAACCAGTGGAGCATGAATTAAGAAATTAATTCAATATAACTTTTAAGGTGCCATTTTCTTGTCTTCTACTTAAACTTTACTGAATACAGTAGATCTGTTTTTTTTTGGGTGTTTAAATTCCTGCGAATTTTCGATTTTGAGACTTTTCATAAAGTTGAGAATTCACAAATTTTCATTTTTCTTTAGTGGCACTTTTATAAAAATAATTTACGCCAGATTCTTGAATTGGCATATATGTCCTACTCAAGAAATTTGCGAAAATTAAAACCTCACAAATATTACCAGATCTACAGTATGTAAGTTGATACTGTTTTACATTGGGTAAATATATTTCAAACATGTTAGGTTGATATACCAAGAAAAATATACTTTGATATCAAATTTTACATTTGTTTGTAAGCTAACACATTTATTTCAACAAAATCATTATTATTCAATGTATACTTTGAAAAAAAAATTGGTATGTCATTTTATTATTTTTGTAAACTTGAGAGGTTTCTGAATTACTGTATCACTATGCCATGTGCAAAGCAACCCGTCTTAATAATGTACATAAGCAATTTTTATACTTAATTATTGGTGTGATTCTCTGTTTAACAAGAGTGATGGTTTATTTGTATTGATAGGTGCATAATGTGATAATCAGGGTTTATATTTGTAACCCAGCGAAAACAGAATGACTGTATAATGCTTGCTCACCAGGGCCCGTATTCTCAAACAAGTTACGATATATCGTACGCTTCTGATTGCTCGAGACGGCCATCTCGACCAATCAGAAGCCTACGATATATCGTAACTTGTACGAGGATATGGGTCCAGGTGATCACCTGTTTACTGTTGAACTGTCGTCTCCGACGCTGATCCAAAATTAAACAGGCATTTATCTCCGTGTTTCATGGGGAGGAAGCTGACTAAACGGCAGGTAGAAAGAAACTATTTCAGACATTCGTTTGTTTTTACAGTCATTACTGATACATTTACACATTCTAGATGTTATCCACTTTTATTTAGCCGCATGTTGACCTTTTTGCAACTTAGATACCAGCATTTGACTGAAAAAAACATGTGTTTCAATCAGCAACAATGACTGATATTTGAACTGGTTAGCCAAATCGTTTGTGGCACCGGTACTCAAACAATTATCGATGATTGTTCAATTGTTCAGTTAATGTTTACTGTAATTGTGTGTAATTTGGTGCTGTACAGTTAACCCTAAAGTCTTGCTTAACTCTTTCAGACCTGAATTTATCATTGTCATCTTCATCCACCACAAGCCGCGAATTGCTGTCGCAATTCTCGACTTGTAGTGGATGAAGATGATTTGATGTGGGTGTTATACGAAAAAAAAGTATTGTTATTATTAAAACAATTGCAAGAAAAATTTCGTTCTAAAACCCCTAGGTGTATAAAATTACGTCATTTTTCAAAGATTGAAAAGGATGCTTTAATGCATCGTGAGGGCCGAAAGGGTTAAAGCTGGCCATAAGTGGATTTTAGTGGTGAAAGAGTAACTTGCCCGCGATATCTTGGGCTTCGTCTGGAATGAGCTACTGGTGGTATTTTCCGGGATCCACTATAATGAATGTTCTGAAGATGTAAGATATTGTTTATATTTATATGTATATATGTATGTATATCTACGAAACAAAAGCCTGGGAATGTAAATATTTGTTTGATGATGATGAATGTACTACAGAATTAAAAAATGTTCTATCAGTGAAAACTGTCAGAATGTGGTAGTCATCACTTCACGCACCTGACACGACTGTGATAGGAAATTTATAGGAAATCACTAGTTTTCGGATCAATCTCTTCCAACCTTACAATACAATTCATATCTACCAGTAATTTCACTTTTTTGAATATGTCGGTGGGTCCAGACAGGTGAAAAAAATATGAACAGTAATATCACATTGGTGGAAAACAAGTGAAAATTTTTTCTTATCATTTGGATGAATGTGTAACGATTTTGGCTATTTAGAGAGTAACAAAATATATGGTTCAGATCTACCGGAGGTTTTCTCCACTACTAGACCTGTCCTTGTAGTCAATGATTCCAGTTAATTTCCTACTTCTTATCACAGGAAATGCTCGGTAATCAGAGAAAATGTGGGGGGGGGGGGGTGCTCAGGGTATTTCTTAATTTCCACAGTGATATGATTTTTATCTCATTAATTTGCTATAAAATGCGTACTCACGTGTCATACCTTTGATGTTGGCAATCCCACCTTTAAATGAATGGAAAGTACTAATGAATGGTTGCCACTAGCCTGGAAAAATCTTTTTTATATTCTGTTGAAACAATTATTTTGTGTCATATCGTGGAATTTGTTTTCATCGGTCAGGGAAAAGCAGGGAATATCCTATTCATGACAAAGTTGCCGCCCTGTAAACTGACAGTTCGGCAGCACAAAGAGTAATATTAAAGTTACCTATTCACTACTGGAACAAAATGTAAATCATTTGTGTCTGATTGAAAAAAAACACGAAATTATTTGTTATTGTATTATATTTTTGAACAGCAGCAATTTTATCTACTGTGATAAAATGATGTTCTGTCATGCAGGTGAGTAGAAGTTCAATTATTTCTTGATACTACCATCGTTACCTATTTTATGTTAACTGCTTTCAATGATAGATGTCGAGAAACATGTTATTTACAAGCTACCACAATCATGTTATTATTCTTGTTTCTTAAATGGTATTTCACGTTTATTTAAGTTTACGATGAGAGACGTACTGCACTTTATTATTGAAATATTCACTTTTAGTAGACTTTCCCACCTACATAAATTATCGTATAATTATCAATTTAATCAAGCATAATTAATTCATGTGATAAAATATGAACAACTTTTTAGAAATATTGAGTGATGCACAGGTGATACACATTGCGATGTTGACTAAAATTCGTCGTCATCGGAGCTAAAAGGTCTTATCTACCACTCATTAGCGTAACATATATGACCAGTTAGCTCCTAAGGGAACTCCATGTTAGCCTGGTATCAGGATGACAAAACATTGAAACAAATGTTAACTGAACATCTCGCATTTTCTGGATATAAATTGTAATTAGTGTAAATCATGTATGATTATCCTTGTTTTATTGAGAAATAAACTGCACTATTTAAAAAAAATCCCTTTCTTTCTGCTTTCTATTTTACGATGAAAATGAATAGTTGCCATTGTCGCCGATAATTTGACAATTTTAATAGAAAATGCTAATTGGCGGCCAAAATGTTCCGATATTTCCCTCATCGATCAAAACTTTTATAATAATTACCACAAACACTCGCCCAATATATCTATCTGTATGTTTCACAATACGATAATAAATCTGATTACACTATTGTTTAGTTGAAAAAAAACATGATATTTTTGCTTTTACAATAAAATTAATAACTAGTAATTAAGAGGTGCAATATTTGCTGGTATTTTCATTTGGAGAACGGGGGTTGTTTGTACAGGTTTGATGTCGTTTCTTTATGAGTTTTGCACTGGTCTGCATCAGTCTGAATACTCTTCCTCTGGGTCTTGTCTCTGCTGGTTGTGAAACTGCTGAAGCAACACCCCAGCTGTTATCGTGAAGGTGACCACATTTGGCCTGCCATATTTCCATATGGATTATATCTTCCTTGGTGTGCTTGTAGCCTCGTTTGCATATAGGGGTAGCTTTGAGCTTTCTGTTAACAAGCTTCTGTTCAATGAGGTCGAGGTGATGGTATTGTGTTGTATTATTTTTCCAGGGCACTTGCAACCTTCAGAAAATCTTTGGTTCTATGATCTTCGCGAGGCCGCCCAAGTATTAGCCTTTTTTAGCATCCCATGATCCTGCACCATTCTTTTGAGCCACTGACATCTGTTTGTATGTTCGGCAGTGGCGGATCGAGAGGGGGCGCCCGCCCCCCCCCCCCCGTTGAGTGTCCCACAAACAAAAAAACAACTATATTTTGCCGAAATATGGTATATAATGCGTCATTTGAGGCTTTAGAGCATTATAAGCTCAGTGTCAGCGGTGGTGTTTATAAAGTTTTGCCACTATAAAGAACCCTTGAAGTCATTCGAAATAAGAGTAGGGCATAGTCCCGGCTTCGGGCTTCCTTCTGTCGCGATATTGTCATGATTGTGCAGAAAGCGACATAAAGAAATATTCATATAGTTTTTTGCAAAAATCGGCGCCCCCCCCCCCCCCTCCCCCAAGCATGGTGATAAACTGATTCTGCTACAGTGAGATCATGCACTTGTGAAACCCTTGCCCTCACAGTAAATTATTACCAACCATCACCGCATACCTTCAGATAAGAAGAGCATTCCTGAATATAATGGTCATGACTTCATGAACTTGTTCTTGTTTCGTTCTCTTTCTTCCAAGTGTGACTTGTTTGCTACAAAGCAGATAATCTGTTTTAAATTGAGAACCTTCCTCAGAATACAGCAGTACATGCCTTCATTGTTTGTGCTAGACCTGGGCTTATCTACCTTGGTGTCATTGGTTATCTTGTGGGAACCCGCGTCCCTACACTTACAATCTGATGTGGGTTACAGTATTTGCGGCGATAGTCTTCGTATACTTTTCTGCCGCCAAGTACAGAATAAATTGTGTTCTTCTGGCTTTACTGGACTCATTAATGCTTGCACTTTCCTTATCCCATGTAGGGTTGAGTCCCCATTCCCTACAGGCTGCTTGAAGATAACACTGTTCGTTATACTCCATCGCTAGCTTTTTGCTGCAAGCATAAGCACATTAGCCCACGAAGCCTGTGCCTGGATACCCAACACAATAGTGTATTTTTAAATATCATGAAAGGCAACTATTTCCCACACAACTCAACACCCATTCAAATCGATGTACTATTACATCGCAAGATAAGATACAAATGTAAGATACTTTATTGAACATAGTACAGGGATGTACATGACATTATATCAGCAGCCTATGACATGTGCGCAAAAACAGAGCAACACAAAGCCATTTTAAATACATTCTATGAAAAGATAATTTTAATCGGCCCAGTGGGTCAAGTGTTATGGTGAACAAAGCATTTCTATGTTGGAGATCACGGCAGCCATATTGCAAAATAGTGACCAAAGAAGCTTTAGATGTGTTTAGTGCATTATGTCTAGTGCATTTTTTCGTTGTTAAAACAATAGATAAATTCATACAAGTATCATTCAGATCGAAGCATGGTACATACAGGGGTACTGGGATGATTGCTAGTAGTAGTACTTTTCGCCCCCATCCGGGGAGGGTCATTAGGGATCTGTTTCGTCTGTTGGATGCTGTTACGGCATTGTACGGAAGCACTAGTCTACAGCAATCATCCAAGGGCAGCTGCAGCCTCCTCGTATCTGGCTATAATCTTCGGGCGGATTGCCAGTGGCGTACCCTGGTTCCTCCGCTCAACAGCGGAGCCAATGCAGCACCCGCATCAGTGCTAGCGCTGATGTAGGCCGTGGTAGCCTTAAATAACCGGCAATAGCGTGTTTGACATTAGGTCTCTCAGGTGGGATGAATGGAGTTACCCAGAGGGAGTGATCCTTCCTATTGTTACTCTGGGGACTATCCGACCCGAGGATAGCGGAGCTGCGCGAAATGCCACAGAGTTTCATCATTAAATTGTACAGCGAAACTCAAGTCTCCGGCCGTCTGGGCATGTCTGGGGGTATATCCCCTAGACATGCCCAGAACCCCTTATCGGGCGAGCGAAGGAAAACGCTCTCAATAACCCACCATGCCCTATCACCCCCACCCTCACATCATCATCTGTACATCATTCATCTCATCAATTGACTACAACGTTTTTATCGTATTATAATGTCACTTAAAAGACCTTTTGTGCCGAAAAGTGACGTAAAACAATTATTCACTACTACTATGGTACATACATGTATTTTATTTGGGTATCGAAAATGGCGGCCATCTTGAATATGGTCATAAAGAAAGCCTCTGTGGATGTTGAATGTTCAGAATTCGGGCTCGCCACAGTTGAAAACATGAAACAATGCTAAAATTATTCAAATTCGACCTGTTGGTCCAATGTTATGGGGAACATAGACTCTTTTGGTGATCATCTTTAAAATTGGCAGCTATTTTGACTTTTTTGGTTGCTAACGTTTGTTTTCCAAAAGTATGTTCGACAAGGAGAGTGATTGCCGCCATGTTTAGTGATTGCATCGACATTTGTAACACCATTTCGCTTATAAAACAGCCTTGAAACTAGATTTGCCTGAGGGGCAAAGCTTGCGTCTCCACCCGACCCACATAGTACATTAATTATAGAGAAATACAGTACTGTCACCAAATTTTAATGTAAACCACGTGAAAATGTGATGTCAGAATCGCACCAAAATCTTATCAATATATGGCCAGGGTAAGTTGCTTCCTTGGAACAAATCGGTGAACCAGTTCAAGCTCTTCAGAGTAACATGTGATTCGTTGGCCATCTTGAATTTTGTTGGAAAAAAAACAATTCTCCTGACTTTTTTCTCAGGGCCACTGAGCATACACAAAAGATAAAATTTGAGCTGTATAACCATAATACCAAATTTTGATAATAGCCAAAATGAGCAAAATTGAAATATCAACTAAAATCAAAAAAAGTATACGTTTTTATTATCATCATCACACAAAAAACTAATCAGCACACATCCAGGGTAGGGTTATTCCTTTGAACTAAACATTAAACAAATTTATGAAGCAGTTCAGGCTCCAGAGAGTGACGTAGGATTTTGGCGGCTATCTTGGATTTTGTTGAAAAAGCTTAAAAACGCCAACAAAATTCACCGGGGGCCAATATGCATGCTGCAAATATTTAGAAATAATCTGAGCAGGGGGGTATAGCTATATTACCAAATATTGATGATAGCCAAAATGAACAAAACTGAAATACCCGCTAAAATTCTGAAATGTAAAAAAATTATAGTTTTTATTATCAGAATCACACCAAAAACTAATCAGCACATGTGCAGAGTAGGGTCTTTCCGTTAAACCAAACATGAAACAAATCCATAAAGCGGTTCAAGCTCTAAGAGAGCGACATAGAATTTTGGCGGCCATCTTGGATTTTGTTGAAGAAGCTGAATAACGCCAAAAAAAATTTACAGGGCAAATTTCCTAGGGCCAATATGCATACTGCGAATATTTATAAATAATCCGAGTAGGGGTGTATAGCTATTTTACCAAATTTTGATGATGGCCAAAATGAGCAATGAAGAAAAAATGGCTGAAATACTAAAACGTAAAAAAATAAAAGTTTTTATTATCAGAATCACACCAAAAGCTTTTCAGCTCACGGCCAGAGTAAGGTCTTTCCTTTAAACCAAACATGAAACAAATCGATGGAGCGGTTCAAGCTCTAGCGTGCGCCATAGGATTTTGGCGGTCATCTTAGATTTTGTTGAAAAAACTGAAAAACGCAAAAAAAATCACCAGGCAAATTCCCCAGGGCCAGTATGCATACTGTAAATATTTGGTAATAATCTGAGTAGGGGTTTTCGAGTGAGAGCAGAAACAAGTGGCGGCGGCAAAAACAATAAGTCTCCACCACCATATAGTGGGTGGAGACTTAAAAACAATCTCGATCGAAAAATAGGGGTTTTGGGTAAGACAAACTGCGACGTTCCCACAAATTTCGCCTGGGAGGATTCCTTAGGACTTTTTTTCTGTCATAGAGGACATGTCTCCGAAACCAAAGCAGAAAACAAACCTTGTATTGCAAATTGTTCAAGGTCGGGCTACAATATGCCTGAACTAGCCTACAGGAGAACATACAATTAATAGCGGATACCGTGTGGATGTTCCTCTCCGTGATACCGAATAGCCTTGCCTCCCGGTTTTGGACCAGTTAGTCAGGTGTCTTTAGATATATCTTACTTGCTGAACAGGTAGATCCTATTATTGGCTGAAAATGTGAGTTGTTTTAGGGGCCCATGTGATTCAAAATGTGCCCACGGTGCATGCATTGCTCAGTTTAATTATCACTATGTAATGGAGACTTATATTTTCGGTGCTGTATATTGTTGTCGTTATCACTATTCAACAATTTAATGACGTAAACGCTCTCCAGTCGCCAATATTCATTCGATCTTCACGAATTTTTTTCTGAACACCCTCCGATGGCTTACACTGAAAATCAGCTAATTTGCATATCCAAGATGGCAGCCCCGGCTCTTCATTACATATCAACGTAAACGCTCTACAGTCGCCAATATTCATCCAATCTTCACATTTTTTTAACTTTCATGGATTACCCTCGTTAAATTAAAAAATATATACTAATTTTCATATCCAAGATGGCTGACATGGCACTTATATTATATAGCCCCCCATCATTAGGCCTACTGCATTGGCAATAAGCGTTTAATTGTGGAAGATGCAGACTTTCATATTTGCCGTGGAAATGTAACGTCCAGTTAAGCTAGTGCGAGTGAGCCTTTTTGGTGAATGATCGGCGAATACTTTTGACGAATAATGCAACATGATCGTGAATTCCGCAATTAAGCCTACAATATTCATAAGATATATGAATATTAAATTTTCACTTTTAATAAAATCTTTCAGCCAAGATATAACTAACCTGAGGCTTTGTAATTATATATACCAGTAGTCATACTCTAAAGCAGTTATTGAACTTAAACAAAAAATCGGGGCGATTGGTTGATAACAACTGCCAAAAATATCCTTGACATTATTTTGTGCGATGACAGGTTTCAGTTTTGTTTTATTTTGAAAAAAATGTCCGCCAGCACCAACCATATCCTGATAACATTTGATATCATTCTTTTAAACTACATGCGATTCTGGTCTGTGTGAGATATTTAAGACAATAAAATTGCAATGCAGTTTATCTCTTCCTATACTGCATTTTTTCTAAAAGCAAAAATGGAGAATGAGATATCTCACTCAAAGTTTTCGAACAAGTAAACCATTCAGTAATTCTGTAGCGTTTTATTTTTGACAATTGCATGTACAGCATTGAGAAGGCACTGAATAGTACTATTGTACAGTGAGATGAAAGTGTAAACATCAGATATATAACTAACAAGAACAAAATTCGCCCGCGCAAAGCTTAAAGTGTCATATGACACCTTAAATGGTGATTCTGTAGATAAGTTTTTACTCAGCACTAAGTACATAGCAACAGTTCCAGTATAACAATTAAGACATTATATACAGATATAATTTCTGCTTAATATACTATGTAGATAAATATCCTGATGATATTCTTATGATGATATGCAGTGACAAGTAACAAACGCTGCCCAGCAAATACGATACACTGACCCATTGTTGGTTTGATGTTGGGCCACCGTCTACGACGCTGAACCAACATTAAACCAACTGTAGGTCAACGTCCCGTGTTTGCTGGGAAATAGGTGCCGGTGAACACATTCAATTGTTCTACTATGGGAAACTGGCATATCAGGAATGATTGTCCAATTATTAAACAATTATTAAACAAGTATGTAGATTCAGTACCATGCCTTGGGATTAGCACCGAAATGGGAATGATTATAGCATTGGAACATACAACTAATGTTTACTGAATTACTAGCATCAGAAAGTAGAATATTCAATACCCAGCAAACACAAAATATTTGTATAACATTTGTACAGCGTCGGCCCAACATTGTACAAATGCTATACGATTGTTTTGTGTTTACTGGGTATGGACATCTCGCATATGACTTTATGCCAATCACAACATCGATGAAACATACTAACAACTCAGAGGGACAAGAGTTAGCCCACTGAACACACGACGTTAAATCAACGTCAATGACGTTGATTAAACGTTGCAAAAATGTCGTGAAATGGGGGGGGGATTGGATGGGGTTATTTTCCGTACAAACTGTTCGGCCAGACAGACATACAGGTGAAACTCCGTATGTGTCAAACTTTAAGCGTTGAACACGAGTATAAGAAATAGTTTGAACCTGTCACCAACTAACAGTTTTATGGGGTTTAATTTTATAACATCACGTTATACGTACGATTTATGTTGTTTTAATTACTCTACCACCCATACCCGCCTACAAAAACACTGATCGCTTTATGAATCATAAATTTTAGGTACAATATTCGGGGATGCAAGAGATGTATCTGGCACTTGACAACTTTGCCAATACGATGTATACGTTCTTTTAATCTCCATGCGGAAGATCTGATTAGTGTGCTGTATGGCTGCAGGAGCATCCGCAGCAAAAACAATCAAACAAGCAATACCCAAGCGTAATCTATCAAAACGAAAGTTTGCGCTTGTTCATTTCGAGACGCTGTATCATTTTCTATCAATTAACCCTTTAAGTGCTAATCACGACAATAATCGTTTTTAACCTGTTTTAAACATTTTTAAACATCAAGGTTTGCAAATGTTTGGTTTCAAATTATTCAACTATGAGTCATTTTCATCCACTTAAAGTAGTGGATCGCGGTAGCGAGACACAACTTCAAGTGGGTGAAAATTTATATTGTATATCTTAGCGGGCAAAGGGGTTTATTAGTCTCCTAGAAAATATGCCTTATGACACCTACATCACTGGCCAGGCAAAGGGTTAATGTACTGCGCTTTATATAAAGAAATCCCGGCAAACACGGGGCATACACTCAATGCTGTTTCAATGTTGGGCCAACGTCGAAGACGGTGGGCCAACATTGAAACGGCATTGGGTGGATGTCCCGTGTTTGCTGTATATGTTTTGGCAATGGATTAATGGACGGTATATAGTCATCATACCCCCTTCACAGTTTTCGTAAACTCATGTCCTAAATGACTAGGAATTAATGAGAGATTCGATAAGCAATGGAAAGTATCACATGTATAATGTTCCGTTGTGTTGTGACTATCAGGCCTATATACATTCCATTGTTAAAAGTGTGTTGTTCGGCTAGCTGTTCTGTTATTTAAATGTACAAATTGTGAATTAACATAGTAAAATATCATTAATTTACATCGTGTCGTCTTGTGTTTAAACAGCACAATACATTACACATAATAGAATATATATTACAATAACAGAAAAATATGTATAACAATTTTGCTTTACTGGTAAATTATCTAAAAATATTTGGTTACAATTAGACTATACTTACCTAAGTACCACGCCTTGTCACTGGCAAGACAAATTAATATATAATTCTAAGGGGACGAGTTCCGAGACGATCTTAATGCTAAGCTGATAGTTAAGGTCATTTTAACCAATATATTCATGTAGTGAGATAGCAGCTTGATGCATAACTTTTACAACACGACACCTGTATCTTAGATTTTCAAGTACCAGTAGTCTAAATAACTATCCGCACCAACACCGTTGGTATGGATTACATATCAGTAGTAATGATTGTCGACGATTCTATGTTAAGTCCAAGCAAAGTTTCAATGGTGAGATAAAACATTTTGTTAAAAAAATTCGATGTATCAGCGTTATCTTATATAAACTTCGTTACAGTAAATAAAACAAATATCAATTACAGTTAATTATGCTAACTACATATCCTGCTAACATGTGAAGAAACATGAACAAAACATACATGGCCGGTGGAATGTGAACTGTACAATTCTGTGACACAGTGAATGTATCCGAGATAGGTGAAGCAGACAAGAAATATAAAGGGGTATTAAGTACTACAATGTTCTCATTGGAAAATTTAAATCATGTCACTCTGTCGAGAAGACCTTCTCTGCCAGACTAGATAAACAGCATACCAACATATCTTAACAACTATCTTAGGATTCAATATCTAGTAAAACGCACCACTTTACATCTGAGTAACAATAGTAAAGGTAAAAGAATTAGAAAAACTTAAAATGATTTATTGTGAAGACTAAAACATTACTCATTACTAAAACATTATTTTAAACTAAAAGTGTGCTGCCTAATCAATTAAAACAAATTGTGAGATCCTACATAAAATCTGTGATCGCTCCAGATCACCATAATTACCCAAACTATTTAACCCTTTACCATAGTCATCTTCATCCACTACAAGCTGCGAATTGTTATCGCGATTCTCGAATTGTAGTGGAAGAAGATGATTTGAAGTGGCTTAAAAACTAAAGAAAATTACCATGCATTGGTAAACCAGTTTCATGGAAATATTCATTCTAAAACCTTTGGTTGTAGGAGAATTAAGTCTGTTATCAAGGATGTAAAATGATGCTTTAACCCTTTCAACCCTGAATTTACCATGGTCATCTTCATCCACTACAAGCCGCGAATTGCTGTCGCAATCCTTGACTTGTAGTGGATGAAGATGATTTGAAGTGGGTGAAAAATTAAAGAAAATTGCTATGTATTGGTAAACCAGTTGCATGGAAATATTCATTCTAAAACCCCTAGTTATTGGAAAAATAAGTCTGTTTTCAGGAATTTCAAATGATACTTTAATGCATCGTGAGGACTTAAAGGGTTAATGCATCGTGAGGGCTTCAAGGGTTAAATTTGTGTACTACATGAACCGCTGAACAAAGTGTGAACCTTTAACTTATTGTATTCTAAGAACTTACCGTAAACAGGCGACGTAACAACAATATTTTTTTAATGTTGGTCCAACGTAACAGACGATGTGTCAGCATTAAAACAAAATTGGATCAATATATTGTGTTTGCTGGTTGTACACTTTGTCAAATCACATTAAAACATTTATAGCCGAATTAATCAGGCAGTTCGAAACATATGAACGTTTATACCAACGAATCACAGACGCATACAAAATATTCAAAGTCGATGTGTAGTGGTCGGTCATTTAAGGAGATTCTTTATGTGCAAAACATCTGACATACACAGGCCAGCTTTCATTCAGTTGACGAAAAATAAATTGAAATTAAAAATTTACCTATTTGTTAGGTGAGCTTATTTTTTATCACTATTGAAAGCTAGTATTCGGGTCTGCCTCAATGTTGTATCAGCACTGGGCCAGCGTTGGCTGTTGATACAACGTTGGGCATGTATACCGACAATAGTGACAAGCAATTCAGCACCCATTTAAATTTACTAATAACAACAATAGTATTAATATAGTATTATCTTGTGTTGAGATTTGTTATCTGCATAGCGAGTTCCTTTGTGAACTGGTTGACAACTTTACCACAGTACGCGTCTCCTGCTTTAGCTGTGACGTCATACGTAATACGCTTGAGGATTTGTGTCTCCAGATCTTCTCCAAATTCATACTGTATAAAAACAATCGTCTGTTAGTTATCAGGCTGGATTAAATTCACCCTTCGCAGTTAAAGAGGTTTATTTGTCAATTTACAAAGTGGGGGATTGGTCACTTTAACACTTTCATCACCGGAGCCCACTTTTATTAGCTGAATGCCACAGTATTCAGCTAACAAAAGCATAATTGTCGCAGTTTAGAAAACCCCGAATTATTTCACATTGATTATAAGATAGATAGATATTTTATTTGAAGACAGAAAGTCTATGCAGACTTAAGTGTCATTAAAAATGAACAGTACAATATATATATATGTACATGCCTATATACAACAGGATTATTTCCTTAAAATCACATGAAAATTAATATATGCATGATATGTGAACTTAAAATCAAATAATATTATATACTAAAACAAGTACAGGCTAATTAAAATATGCATCATCACAAATTAAAGTACAATTAAACAGCATTGTCATGTTGATTTTCCCTGCACCAAAATTATATAAAATATATAAATTGCAGTCGATGCAGTATTTCTTAGTGCACCTAGGTAAAACTGAAATATACCCCAGTCCCTGGGTTATAGGGCCCAGGTTACTATCATGTAATGACCAAAATAAAATCACTGCATTATCTTTATAACATACCTCTTTTACAATGTCATACACTGCTCGGAATGCTAACTGCTTCTCGTTGTGGAAGACACGCCGACTGCCATGAAGAATTTTAATACCTTCCTTGTCCGCTGCCTTACAGTTACTGCCATACATACAGTGGTCTGGACGATAGTTCCATTTACAGCTGTATACATACAGTTGCTCTGGTAAAAAAAATAAAATACAAGTAGGACATATTATAAGTAATCAATAGAAATACTTTATGACAATCATAGAAATTGATGAACATTTTCACATGGTCCGATGTTATATTATAATCTCAGATATCTATTTTACATAATTTTTTCACTTAAAATTTACTCCAATCAAATTTTCTATAGCAGAAAGTGATTTGAATGAATAAACAACAAAGTTGTTCTCATTATTTGAAGCTCTGGTCTTGTTCTTCAAAATAGCAGTATTTCTCTTTCATTTTTAATATGGAGCCATCAATTGTGTCTGTAATTTCAATTTCTAACGAATGAAGGATTATTCAACAAATGCAGATTTGATAAGCAAACTAATTTGACAAAATAAAATTATCTGTATCAGGTTATTATCAAATGAAAAAATAAACGTCCCTCCTGATACTATGCAAATTATAATGAACATTTTTTCATTGTCATTTGTCACCAATGTTACTATTTGTTGTTACCATATACAATGTACATGTTAATTCAGCAGATATGTGTTGTATATCATAGATATATGTTATATCATATGTAAAATAAGAATGATACAGATAGCATATATACAGCATATATATAGCATGTAGCTATATCATATATACAACTGAAGGGGAAAACTTAACATTGGTAAGAGAAGCATCAGCAAGCGAGAGTAAGATATCAATGATCAATTACAAGTTCCAAGGAGTAAAACAAAAGGTGAAGTGAAATACAGTGTAGGCCCTATAGATGTTTTCAAATTTGAAAACTACCAGTGCTCATCATGGCTATTTAGTGATCTACTTCAAAAATACATCCATAACTAAATTGTGATGAAGTGAGGTGTAACAACCAATACGGATCACACATATTTACGAGTACAAACTACAGACATCATCTTCTCACGATAATGACTATTTTCGGAAGATGATGTCAACCATATATTTACTGCATATAAAACAGGTAGAAACTATGCATTTGCTTTTTCTTTCTTTAATTATAATGATTATAAATAAATTCCAGGTATGCTGGTAACTAAATTTGCTAATTGGCAATTCCAAAGTGGTGATTGAAATCTTTTTATTTCAAGGGGACGAAATAATTAGGCTAAGTATATTGTTGACTTGTGAATATAGAAACTTGTATATCGAATTGTTGCAACGTCGTAATTTTTGTTGGGTACGTCATTCTGGACATATAATGACATAATACAGTTTTTTCACACCATATGCCTTCGACATAATAGTAAATTAAATGATCTTAAAATAGCCATGAATAGCCACATATAACCTGGAGATTTAAAGAGTTAAAAGCTTTACCCAGTGACCACATTGATCCAAAGTTGCCTCAGTTGGGACACAGTCGGCGACACTGGACCAATATTGAGACACTGTTGGACCAACATCCCTTTAACCGAGATGTGCTGCTGAATTGATTGTTTCTAGTATTCAAAATAATGACGAAAAATATGTTTATTTCTGAAAAAATAGACATCTAAATTTAATTATTTGACAAACAATTTGAAAAATTTTCAGTGTCATTTAATTCGGTCCGAAACATGCTTGAAACTGTATCGTCCCATTAGATATGAAAGGGTGTATCTGCCACTTTATAAAGTGGCAGATACACCCTTTCATATCTAAGGGGTCGGTATATATACAAGGGCCTAGCAGCACAAGGGTTAAGATTATGCAGCAGATTTATGCATTCTTACCGGGAAAGAAATGGAAGTATATATTGATGAGGTCCTGGTCACCCCAGGTGGTGCGCTTCTCATACTTTGCATAGTACTCCTTGATGTTAGCGATCCAAGAATTGCTGCGCATTCTGGCCAAATGCATTAACATCACACCAGAGTTTACGCCTGAAATATGCTGAATAGCATGGGTGGCTGTCTTATAGTTTATACATACACCTATGTCGACCACCGTGAAACTATCAAGAACCACAGAACAAACTCGATTTGAATATATGTTCAGATAATAAAAGTGATCTGTAGTTTGGATTAATGGATGACAATGTAAGACGTTCAAATTTAAATAGTTCTAACAAGCCAAAATTGTGGTTTGCTTTACACAAACATAGCATATATTTGCATACACTATAAACTAGGTGTGAGGGGTATAGTAAGTAATATATAACTTTTATGTCATGTTGTACATGTGAGACAATTCTTTGCTCAAGAATAATATTATAAATATACAACACCGAGAAGATTCAAGAAATAGTTTGCTTGAAATTGAGGTTGTTAACTGTTTTGAAATGTTCTTCATAGTTTGACGGTAGTACAGTAGCACATAGAGGTGTAATACCAGTTAAAAGCAGTACATGTACTGGTAGTATATAGCGTTATACAGGGCATATGAGTGATGAAACAGTTCCACAGTTGGCAATAGTGTTAACTAAGGTACAAAACATTGTACGGGAAACTGCATGCAGTAAAAATAAGTGAAAGCTTTCAAACCAGAAAAAAAACCGGGTGAACCAATTAGATGTTGGTTAAATCGACCAGCATCTTTATCTGACAAGATTGAGAAAACAAATGTGAAAAATGCAGTGCCGGCATGTCTATGAACATCTACTTCACTGTAGATTTACCTGGATGAAAATGAAAGAAAATGTTAATCAAATCTTGATCGCCCCATGTGGTATTGTAGCGGTATTTGTTAAAGTAAGTGATCATGTAGGGGCGCCAGTCTGCGGCACGCATTCTATCCAGATCCATCAGCATTACACCAGAATTCACACCTGTCACAACAAAATAGTCTCACATCTAATTTTATATATCGATTTCACACTGCGAAAATATATGACATACAATATGAAACATTTATCATGGACTAATCTAGGTCAAATGTAATGCCGATTTTGGGTCATCGGACAAATGGCATTTGCTTCTGATGTGTGAAAGTGTATTTCTGAAAATAATAAAGGCTGCATTATGAGCGTGAACATACAGGAAAGATTTGATCCACTTTATAAAAATATCGAAAATACAAGGCGCAAAGTTGTATACTGGTGTTCCGAAATTGTTTGTTCAAACCACCTTTCAACTTGCGAATATGCACACTGATAACTGTGAACTCGTCTCATTATAATTATAGGATAGAATAGTATGTCATAGTACGTCTACATGTAAAAGTTTTGTTGGTGCTTAAGTCGGCAATAACAGCCTCACCTTATTTAACTTGGTTTATCCTACATAACACACATTAAAAATGGCATAATGAATAAATTATAAAACAGAAATTACATAATGGCTGGCTCTGCAGTATTATTTTTTTATATTAAAAGCAGCTACATTTTTTTCCAGAGAGGTGGCTACTACGTGTTTAGAAGTTTTTTTTTACCACACATTTTATATTCGTGTCATGGACAAATATATTCATAGCACAAAAAAGGGAATAGTGGCCTATCTCAATCAACTTTATGTGACTTAATGATTGGCAAGTAAACAAGGTTTTTGCATTGACAATACATGTATATGTATGAGGATATTTTTAAAATACAAATACAAGCTGTTTTATTCAAAACGACACAATCAGGCCAAAGCTCATCATTTTTTATTTTGGCTACTTTATATGTTCTTAATTTTTTTAAATGTCAATAGACTAGTCTTTTAAATTTTGTGTTAAGCATTTACTAGTTTAAATAAAAAAACCCTTCTTATTTCTCTTTCAACTGGTAAATGTGCAAGACAAAATATAAAAGAATAATGCAATTCTAGTCTATGGACATTTTGAAAACTTAAGAACATATCAAGGATATTGTGTCGCTTTAAAAACATCGTAGGCTTCTGATTAGTCTAGTTTTCAAAATGTCCATAGACTACGATATATCGTAATTTGTACGAGAATTCGGGCCCAAATACATATCTAACCACTACGAGGTGAATACTATGACCTGATGACCAGATCAGTTGATTTACTCACCTAGAGGACCGTAATAAGGATGCCTTGCAAACCTGTTGTACCACCCCATCCAGGGCTCCTCATGCTCCGGGGACAATGCTGAGATGTGTGTGGAGTTAAACTCATCGTAGAATGACCAGATATCTTCCAGCGATGACAGAAACAGAATGTCTGTGTCCACGTACAGGATTTTCTCCACGTCTTCCAGTATGTACTGTGAAAAAACATACTATACGATATAAGGCTAGTACCAATACTAGTTAACTTTTGTGCTGGCCAGACAGTATTTATCCCAGCAGACACAAAACATTGAATCAATGTTGGTTTAATGTTGGTCCAGCGTCTACGACGCTGGACCAACTGTAAACCAGCATTGACTTTTAACGCCTTTTTCTGCTGGGAGCCTGGGATTAAACCAAATAACATAATTAAATGACATTTAATTATGTTTAATCAATCACATTATGTGATTGATTAAACATTTTATTATATATGTTCAGTTCATCAAATCAATAAATTTTAGAAATGTCAATTTTTCATAAGTACATATTTTTTGTCATTTAAAGCTGGCAATTTTCGTTAGCAATTCCAGCTTTAAATGAATGAAAAATAGAAACAACTAATTCAACAGCACGGATTCAATCAATTCGATTGATTGTAAAACTACTAATCATCTGAGCTCATCGCAAGAGATGATGAATGATGATTTCATAATCGATCGCAACTCCAGGTTTTCAGAGCATATTTACATAATTTAACACTACCACTTAAAGAGCTAACCGCAAATTTATAGCCATTTAAATAATAGAAATATTCAACGTGGGCAGTTATTCCAGTTTTTCCATGACTTTTTACACTCACCGGTATGAAGAGACGTTGACAGGCACATGGTTTGAATAATTTAATCCACGCTTTTGGATTGTCCACTCCAGGAAAACTTATTGGGTAGACATTGATATTAAATTGATCACGAATCTTCTGCGGCCATTCATTAATCTGTGGAGATAGAAGCAACTATAATTTCAATATCAGATTCCAAATTTTAAAGATTAATTTAAAATGCAAACTTTTGCACAGCATCATTTTACTTTTAGATGTATCTATGACACACTGGCATTTGATGCCTAACAGATTTCGATTTTGCCTAAACAACTGTCACATTTTCACACATATGGCCATTTTCTATATTGATAAAAGCATCATATTATATCATATCACATCACCACGTGAAACTAAAACATAAACAATGTTGTATCCTGTAAACCTGGTGGTAACAATTATGCCAGGGTTTCCCCCAAAGCATCAAAGCATCATGGTACCATGATGCTTTAAACTTTTACCCTGATGCTTCAGTAATTACCTTGATGCTTTTCCAAATGCCACGATGCTTCAGTAAAATCATTAAATGCTCTCCCCAAACTGCCATATTATCCAATGCTTATTTGTTATTTTTTCAGACCTACAAATTAGCTTTATAAGTTACTAGAAGGTATATATAAAGAAGTCTTTGCCTCCGGACCCCAGACTACGCGCAGCGCGCTGAACCCAAAATGCCAGCTACCATGATGCTTTCTCATTTTTCTGGGGGAAACCCTGTTATGCATATATACAGTTGAGAAAATATGCTACATTCTATTCTTATAGATCACACAGTACATCACAGTCACTAGTGGTGGATTTTGAAGACGGTCCTGGTCAGTGGTGTTCGCGACCCATTTTGAGAGGAGCAAAGGAATTTCACACTACCCTTTTATTAAAGTAGGTGGGTCTGGGCCTTAACTTGAAATCAATGTTTTTCGCATAAATTAAATTTTTGCTTCGGACGAGGTCAACTAAATTGTCAAATTGATTTGCTCAAGTCGTTATCAGTGTTGTAGTCAGACAGAGTCCAGAAGCACTAAGCATGACTAAAATAATTTTAACTCTTAAAAGTGCTGAATTAATTTTGTATAAATCCTGGTGGCCAAAGGTTCATTTAAATTGTCATAAATGTCTTAGTGAGCTCTTTCCGATTCATTTGAATACCTTTTTTTATGAGTCTATGGCCATTAGAGATACTTTTACTATTAGAGTGCGGGGATAGACTTTAGTCGGTGAAATCTGACATCTACAGACGTCAGATTCTGTCGACTAAAGTCGATCCCTGCGCTGTAAGAGTTAATTTGTTTTATTAGCAGAGTATTTAATTAAAATAAAATGTGTGTTTAAATATCAAGATTTGCAAATATGATGATTTTTCACCCACTTGAAGTTGCGTGTAGTGGGTGGGTGGAAATTTAAATGAGATAACGTAGTGGGCAAAGGGTTAAAATGCTTTCCTGCTGGTCACACAAATATGCATCCTCTAAAATGTGGATAAAAATATTTTTTTTTTAAAAAGAAAATAACACCCTAGTTTGGAGTTTTCTTTTAATATTTTACACTTGGATATTTGTAAAACTGGTGAATTTCCGAGTCTTTAAAGAGATGATTTATTAGGAACATACTTTGTTAATACACAAGAAAAAGTAACAACCTGCTGCAATGACCTCACACAAGAAAAGTGGAAGAAACATTATTAACTACATGTACATGTATATACATGTAGTGTTTCAATGGCTAATTCATGCTAAAATGAAATTGTGCATAGCTATCTTGAACAAATAATACCTCACCAGTTGTGTTAAATTGGGCCTCAATTCATCCTCAGTAAAGATATGAAAATGTAGAGGAGCTCGAGTCAGCATCAGAGCAGACTTGAGCATGATGACGGTCTCCGGGATACGATCACCGCACGCCACAACTGCCAAGTGGATTGTCTCTCTGTACATAGCAAAAAATCATGCACTCGTCACCTTGGGATTAACAGGTTGTATCAGTTATTTTGAAAAATGGCTGATACAACACTCTAATGACAATGTGATGAATTATGTAGAGATATACGGTTTCAGACCAATAGAAATATCACTAAATTTGATAAAACAGTTCCTGGTGAATGCTTAGTTAATCCAATAATTCAAAATAGAGATAAATATTTTTCATAAATATATATTTTTCGTCATTTGAAGCTGGAAATTGCGTTAGCAATTCCAGCTTCAAATGAATGAAAAATAGACACAAACAATTCAGCAGCAGTGGGATTCTACTGTATAATAAAAGTGATGCAATGCAATACACTTATTGTTGGATACTAACGTTTTCACCTGCAAAGTCTCTCCTGTTTTGTCTTGCTTCACACTCTCTGCAGCTTTATCACAGCTTTTCCCGTCACCACAGTCTTCTTCACTTTCCTGTGACCTGATTGCTTCCTCTTCTGCGGTACGACCATTGTCCTTATTGGCTTCCTGTATTATGCACAGACACATTAATCATTTTAACGGTAAACCCTTGTGCTTCTAGGATCGTATATACGGTTTCGAACAAAATAAAATATCACTGAAAATTGATCATATACTTCGTGATAGATGCTCAGTCAATCAAATCATTCAATTTGAAAGTGACATTTTTTTCATAAATAGAAATATATGTTTCATAATTAAAAATATACATTGTGTTAGAAATTCCAGCTTCAAATGAATGAACAATAGAAAGGAACAATTCAGCAGGAAAATTGTTGAAACCTAGGTTATTTTTTTTAATTTACCTGAGAAAAATTATTGTGCAATTCCCATCTCAATGTGAAAAAAAATGAAACGATTGTAATATATTCCCAAGTTTAATATGTATATAAAATGTATGCAGAATGTCATTATTTTGTCTGAAATTATTTTACTTTAGAACATATCATGTGATACTTTTATGCCACAGGAGAAATGAAGTGTTAATGAATGGCAACTTATCTTACTTTTAATAAAATATTTTTTGAATTTGAAATATTGTATTTGAAAGCTGTTAAAAAGGGTACATTATAGTTACCTCTGTGTATTTATCATGATCACTCAAAACTCGGATTCCCAAGTAAAGAAGAACTCCAAGAATAATTGTCAAATATGTCAGCTTACGCATTCTCCACAATTTCATTCAGTGCATCAAAATAATTCCTATTGAACCTGAAAATAGAGTAAAATATAAAGAGTAAAATATAGTATAGACTTATGCCATAGAAGCAGAAGACAAAGAAGAAACTACGTTAGAACTTCAAAGCACCCCTTCCCCCCATCCAGCACATCTGTGTTATGTCTCATTAGTAACATTTTCTTGAACATGTAAACATGTGAAAAAAATGCCCACAAATCTGATACAACTGCTTCCAATACATTAATGCCAAAAATCGAAGATCAATGATAAAATCAAGATGGCCACTATATCATAAAATTTTGAAAAAAATTAGCCCCCAAAAAATTATTCGCCAGGTGGCGACCATTTTGAATATCGGTGGAGAGCTGAAAATCTAATCAGGTCATCACCAAACTCATGGGTAACCTCACATAAAAAAAGGAGAGATCCAATAATTATTTTTCAAGTTATCGCATTGACAAGAATTTTTTTAAATCTTTGACCTTTACCTTTGACCTTGGGTAAAAAAAATTGCCGGAGAAGTTGAATGTTTGTATCAATTATGAATTCAATCTGTTGCATCATGTTCCCAGAAAACACGGAGCATTCACTCAATGCTGTTTAATTGTTGAGCCAGCGTCGAAGACAGTGGGCCAACATTGAAACAGCATTGGGTAAATGCGCCGTGTTTGCTGAGTTAGTGTAGTTGCGAAAAGGCAGCGAGCGGCAGCGGAGACGGAGGCGCATTAAGGGGACGACAATACCCCTTCTGTCTCAAAAGGCCGAGGGGTAAAAAGCAGTTCATAGCTTTGCCGCTATTTAGAAGACAAATAACTGTGATGACAAGCCCTGCTCTATAATAACAACAAATAGGAGAGAATTGTGACTTTTCAAGTAACAATAATGTTTAGACTAGGTTTTATAAGTTTTTTGTCTGCCATTTTGAATTTTGTTGGGTTATTTTTATTATGACAGATTGATTGGAATTTTGTTCATAGCAGCCATTTTATGTTTTTTTATATTTTTGGGTCAGTTTGGATATAATATTGTGATGAGTGACAGTAAAAAACTGAGAATATTTTTAAAAAAAAAAAGAAGATTCACACCTTTTTTGTCGCGAAAACTAAAAACTCGGACGTATGGGTAATATTCAGTTGACTTATAGATATTTATATATTTTAAAAGATATTTTTATCCTCATACCATATAACATTGGGAGCTATTTAAGGTATAATCAAACACTATTCTAGTTTTTCTTGTAATAATAAAAATAATATGAACTTTTCTGAAAATAGAGTTATTTGCATTTTTTCATAAATAATTTTTCAATAAATTCCCGCTTAATGCTTAACAAAACGTCTTTAATTCTGCTTATTATATTTTTGGGGCAGCTGTGATATATTGTGATGAGAGATAGTAAAAAGAATTAAAATTATTATTTAAAACAAATGAAGATTCACACCTTTTTGGTCACAAAAGTGAAAAAACATTAAACAAGACTACATAAGTCCAGGAGCTCCCGCTCCGAATTAGAATTTGATTTAAGCAATTTTGTGTAGGGTTATTAATGTAGTCCTAGGCTAGGTCAAAAATCAAGACGCAAGACAACTAGGTCTAAGAAGCTCAGTCTAAGAGTAAGATAAGAACTAGACAGTCTGTCAGAGATTGCAAACCTCCATTGAAATTAATGATCCTAATCAGTATCCCAGTAATGGTCTACCTATCTGGCACGGTTTACTCGATATCAGGCCAATCGAGGTAACTAATAGCTGATTTACGGTCATTTTGAATTTGGGTGAAATTAGGGTGCATCCTCCCCGAAACCTAAAATTTGTTTTATAGTAATGGACTAACATCTAACACAGTTTGCAAAATATTGGGCATGTGAAAGTAAATAATGGCCGATAGGGGGCCATTTTGAATTTGATCCGGTCAGAATTTTTCAAGATGCATCCTCAGCTGCAATCTCACATTTCATTCTATAGTAATCGTCTAGCTATCTAGCACGGTTTACCAAATATCGCCCATGTGAAAGTGAATAATGGCCGATAGGAGGCCATTTTGAATTTGATCAAGTCGAAATTTTTCAAGATGCATCCTCTCCTGAAATCTCACATTTTGTTTTATAGTAATGGGCCAGCTATCTAACACGGTTTACCAAATATCAGCGATGTGAAAGTAAATAGTGGCCGATAGGCGGCCATTTTGAATTCGATTGAGTCGAAAGTTTTTAAAAGGCATCCTCTCCCGAAACGTTACATTTTGTTTTATAATAATGGTCTAGCTATCTAGCACGGTTTACCTGATATCAGGCCTATCGAGGTAAATAATGCTGATTGTCTGCCATTTTGAATTCGTAACTTTAAAATTTTCAGGGTGCATCCTCCCCCGAAAACTCACATTTTGTTTTATAGTAATCAGGTAATGGTCTAGCCATCTAGCACGGTTTACCAAATATCAGCCATGTGAAAATGAATAATGGCCGAAAAGGCGGCCATTTTGAATTTGATCAAGTCAAATTTTTTCAAGATGCACCCTCATCTGAAATCTCACATTTCGTTTTATAGTAATGGTCTAGCCATCTAGCACGGTTGATCAAATATCGGCCGTGTGAAAGTGAATAATGGCCGATAAGCGGCCATTTTGAATTTTATTGAGTCAAATTTTTTCAAGATGCATCCTCTCCTGAAATCACACATTTTGTTTTATAGTAATGGTCTAGCCATCTAGCACGGCTTACCAAATAACGGCCATGTGAAAGTTAATAATGGCAGATTGGCGGCCATTTTAAACTTGGACGAGTTGAATTTTTTCAAAATGCATCCTCTCCTGAAACCTTACAATTTGTTTTATAGTAATGATGTAGATATCTTGAGCGGTTTTCATGATATCCCACAATATCAGGCCTGTCGAGGTGAATAATGGCCGATAGGCGGCCATTTTTAATTTCATCAACTTGAAATTTTTCAAGATGCATCCTCTCCTGAAACCTTACAATTTATTTGATATTAATGGTGTAGCTATCTTGAGCGGTTTTCATGATATTCCGCAATATCAGGCCTGTCGATATTTACCGATGTTATAAATTAGGTCAAAGTGCTGGGTCAACTTCAAGGTCAAGGTCCAAAAACCTGAAAAGGCACAACTGGGGACCTTAGAGAACATGCATGTGCAATATGACTGTCATCGGCCCAGTACTTTTCGAGATCTGCTCCGGAAACGAAGTGCGCGTCAAAACATCTAAATAGGTCATAGTTCTGAACCAAAAGTAGGTCAAAGTTCAAATACCCCAAAAGGCACAACTAGACCCCCTAGGGAGACAATCGGACAAGTAATTGTTTACGGACAGCCCTACGGCCTAACGCCGTAACATCATCATTTTCTCCTCTGCGACCTTGCGTATTAAATTCAGATTAAAAATATGTTAGCCTGCCCATTATCCACCTTGAAGTAACCCACATACCAAAAATTGTTATCCTAGCATATTTTCTTACAAAGTTATAGGCAAAAGAAGAGGCAACAAAAAACGGAGGCGGAATCCATAGCCCCGTCTCACCTACGGTGACGGCGGGAGCTAAAAAATAATTTTTGCACCAACCAGTACTTGTAAAAAATGTCCTACTATAAGGTTGGTAGTGCCAAGGTTTGAAGTCGATTGGGTAAAAGCTAAGGGAGAAATAGGACATCATAATTCCCCGGCAGGTACATCAGTGACCCAACATAGATTAAAACTAAATGATCCGGAAAATCCTGAATAATCCAGAACAACAACAGGGAATTCGTAAAAAAGATATAGCATACCGCTTGACTATCTGAGAAACATTGTGTTAAAACTGAAAGTTGATTGTATGAAAACACAGGGAGAAATAGCAGTCTAACATAGAAAAATAAAAAAACGAGAAAGAGCCAAAACAAACTCGATATATTTGGCCATAGCCCAAACATAACAATAGACAGCACTGAAAACAAGTCTCAAACACATAGTGGGTGAAGGTAAAATATTGTGTATGAAGTTAAGTGTGAAACATTATATTGGTCTCACGACAGTCTTAAAACATAATCTTGAGATGCAGATATGTATACCAAACATCTGAATATGAACATGATGAAGGCTGACTGAAATTGTTTTGGTCGCGTTTCAGGGCCGAATCCAGACTAAGACACAGGGCCGGCCCCGATGGCTCATTTGTGTCGACTGGGGCTTGTAACTTGGGGGTACCAGGCTCGAATCCCGGTCAGGACAGATATTTGTCATCGTGGTTGTGCATATGCAGTGCTTCAAACTGTTCAAAGGCATGGAGTGTACAGTGCTGCCTATGGTACAGTGCACTATAAAGAACCCTTGAAGTCATTCGAAATAAGAGTAGGGCATAGTCCCGGCTTCGGGCTTCCTTCTGTCGCGATATTGCCATGATTGTGCAAAAAGCGACGTAAAGCAATATTCATATATAGCTATGTATACTAAGACAAAGGGGGGAATTCGCAATTGTCACTCATGTTTTGGTCTACCCTACAAAACAACACGTTTTGGGGATATACAGGGGGGTTACAGACAATAAAACGGCCCTGCGCTTCTGCTACGTAATTTGTAAACAAGTCGATTTTTACCACGTCCTCGCAATAATATATATATCCTACATGACGTTGTACATTTATCGAGGGCGTTTTTGGAAAAGTGACCTATCGTGACGGGGTTTTATAATGATTACAATTGACAATCGTTATCATGATTAGGGTAGTTGTATTTCGCTATATCAAAGCTGATCTGAATGAAATCATACAATTGTGACCGTTTCCTGATCTTCATTTCTATGGATCCGATATTGGATTAACGCTGGTGGTCCAACGTTAACCCACACTTCAGTGGCGAATCCAAGATCTGAAGAAAGGGGGGGCGCCCGGGGTTTTAGAGGCTTGCCCCAAAATTTTAGCCAATTTAGAGGACTGGATCCACCACTGCCCTTGTATCCACGTTTCGTGCTTGCTGAGGTGTCATATTTACCATCCTTCTCAAAGATGCGCAAGTCAATACTGAGAAAGCTATAATTACAGATAGAGTTGTCAGCTGAGCAAGGTCAAAGTGAACCACAAAACAACTCTTACAGGACGTGTCGTTTCTTCGTCATCATGCATGTGGATATAATTCTGCATTCGCATTCGAGTGTTAGATGACAATGACGGGCTCCACCAACAAAAGCAGGTGATCTAATTATTCATGGGACGTGGTTTCGACAACATAAGTTTGTATGCATACAGTACGTGCATAGAGTATCTCCAGTTGCTTACAAACCTAATAAAACGTTGAACTGAAGATTTGGTAAACTACAGAACATAAACCTATAGGCCCCTAATTGTGTGCATATGGACAGAAATAATTTAAACCTTGAATTAGTTAGACATATGTTGGCAGAAAGCGCCGCCAGGTTAGATAAGCCTCCTTTTACAGTGCATGTTCACTCGTGTCACCAGTGTCTCTCTCTACTTCAGAGTGACTGTGACACTCACTGATAACTCAGTGAACAGTGCATGATGTCATCGGAAAAGTACGTACAGCACTAGGCTCTATGTAGGCCTATCTTACTTTTCCAGAAGGAGACCTCTCCGTAGGCTAGTTTTCTCTTACAGTGTAGCTATATAGGCCCATGCCACGCATACGTGTATACAGTATGAATCAGTTATTTGAAGTGTCGCTGCTGTGATGTGGTCATATGTATCAGTGGTATCATCAAACACTGGTCACACACTCTGCTGCACTCTGGGAGATGTCTTGAAGCTACGTAAACTTGACGAGCGTATCACAACAAACGCGATCGAGACGCTAAACCCACGCTGGTTTAATGCCGGGCCACCGTCTTCGACGATGGCCCAACATTAAACCACCTTAAGTTTAACGTGTCGTGTTTGCCGAGTAGATGATGTGTACAGATGGATTCTGACAGCATACTATTTACATGTCCCACCCAAATCTATAGTAGTCAGGTTTTCGAAATGTTCACAGGGAGTAGGAATGTTAGTTAACTTTCAAGAATTTCATCCAAGTGAATATTTACATGAAGGCGATATCCAAGAATGTGATTGTCAGAAGGATTTCGGAAATATGGGGCACACACCATTGATTTTTCAGTCAAATTTGGAACTCTGGAGAATAGGCCTATGTTTTAAATGTATTAATAACTATTTCAAACAATGCTTCTAGAAAGGCGCAATTTCGGTCAGTTCAACATGTTTGATCTCATTTGATACCGAATTTTAGCGCGTGTCACGACATTTAGAACTATCTGACGCAAAGTGTCAGTCCCAGCACTAAAAAATTAAGGTTTATAATAATTAGACTAAAAAAAGGTAGCGCGTGTCACGACATTTAGAACTATCTGACGCAAAGTGTCAGTCCCAGCACTGAAAAATTAAGGTTTATAATAATTAGACTAAAAAAAGGTACATGCATGCATTTAAACGAAGCTCAGAAAGTGCTAAACACACTGGGGGGGGGGGGGGGGTGAGTGTAGTGATGAGTTAATTAATTCATTAATTATACAACCAGTGTAATCACACTTTAGATGCTGATAGAAAAAAAATTATAGATACGTCATGTAGAGTCCGAATATTGCCAGCAAACGGGTAATTAATTATTCAATCAAAACCGCACTACTTCACCCCAGTGGCTAAGCAGACCATATATCACCTCAGATCCAAACAACAAATTCATATTATCTGATTATAATGATTAAACCTACCAGAATGTAGCGCCATTCGGTCTACATGGTCTATAGAGCTGTCTTACCTTGCGGGTTACAAATCATCCAGTACGAAATATAGACCAACTAATCCTCTATATCACCATGAGCTGGTATGTGGTATCGCTTAGAGCCTTAGATGCTATGGGAGCATCGCCGCACAATGCAGAGACAAAGGGGATGTATTAAATCTCTAAGCTAATATCACATTCCCAGCATACACGAGACGATGATCCAATGGTTAGGTGTTGGGCTGACGTCGCAGACAGTGGGCCAACATTAAAACAACATTCGTCCAATTTCTAGTGTAAGGTACGTACAACGATGCCACGCACAAACGTGAATCGATCTATAGGTATAGATTAATTCTTAATGACATGAATTCAGGCGTGCTCTAGTAATTAATTAAATGTAAGACCAGGTAGGCCTATAACGTGGTGCACAAGAAGCGTGCAGCCAGTTTCCAACATCACCATTCATGTAGTGGACAGAGATTTCTTATTGATTTCTTTTCACATCCACATTTTCAGCTTTATGAGCTAATTTGCATAATTTGCCCTAATTACCACGATCGGTTTCTAGAAGCGTAAAACACATCAACACAAACTCGAAAATTCACGTTTAAGTGTTTTGGCAGTGACAAAAGAGTGCGTTTGATAATTTTCCCATTCAGGTTCGAGTTGTTTTTTCACACAAGCAAATACCATGGCATAGTCTTTTCATCGAGACGATCTCAGCTAACCACTTCCTTCGCCACAATAACCTCATTCTTGACATAATTCTTGAATGTACTGCCCAGCAAACACAAAACATTTGTATAACATTTGTACAACATCGGCCCAACGTCTTCGACGTTGGTTCAACATTGTACAAATGTTATACAAATGTTTTGTGTTTGCTGGGTGTAAGCATGCTGGAGGGCTGCATTGCAGGATTGTTCTATGTCATCTGTCTCTCAGCCTTGACATAAAAGCGTTGTGAGCCCCTTCTATGCCACCTTCTATATCCTCCCACCGAGACTCTTAGTTCTGCAAGGAGAACTCCCGATTGGTTTTTCTTGTCTTCCTATCAACAACAAACTTAACAGAAGAGATATTTTGGCCAGAATTTTGGATTGGAGCCTAGGCACCATGCATTTTATTGGTATTCGTGGAGATCGTTGCTCTGAGCTTGATGGCTGCTCGGAAGTGTCTTCTGCAGTTTTCAACCTGCATTGATAAACCGAAAAAAACAGCGCCTGTGATCACCTGCACCTTCACAATCAACACCATCAAGTCACACTAATTCATGTGATAAGGAGAGTCAGTCTGCATGTTTCTATGATAATAAATGAAGGATATCAAGTACAGTATAACCTCGGTTCCGGTCCACCTCGCGTCTCGGACCTCGCGTCCCAAAGTTTTTCCCAAACCAGTCTCAACCTCGCTAAGCAGACCATCTGGGACACC
The DNA here is from genome assembly GCA_964017125.1 of Flabesymbios commensalis. Classification (NCBI taxonomy): domain Eukaryota; kingdom Metazoa; phylum Annelida; class Polychaeta; order Terebellida; family Flabelligeridae; genus Flabesymbios; species Flabesymbios commensalis. The sequence goes on along the minus strand of OZ024902.1, from coordinate 56,133,713 downwards.
AAGAAATAATTTATTGAACCCCCAGGATGACTGACACTGACAACTCCTAATTGTGAACCCCCTGCGGCGTGATATTTAGATGGCAGCCTTGGTGAGACATTAAAATTGTCATGGGCCCTACATGGTCGACGTCGCGCCTTCACGCTTGCTTGCACACGAGCAACGGTCATCTGATTGTTCAGAATTAATCTTAATTCATTTTAGTTTAAATATTTTGGTAGCTTTTAATAAAATAAAGCTGATAACAATAATCTCTTTGTATTCTTTATCTTTGTAAATTTCTTTATTGCATACCGTTCTTTTTGTAACTATTTTAGAAAATTGAATCACTATTAGCTACTAAACTAGAGCCTGACGGCACTGAAGTAGAGCTTGTGTCGACATTCAGGGTCAGTGCTCTACGGACAGCTAAAATGCAGCTGTCTTACAATAATTATTAAAGCTGCTTAATCGTTTTGCTTATAATTTTAATCAAAACATCAAGTCATAGAAAATAGTGTTTTAAATTATTACTTCACTATTTAAAGTATTAATACCCAGTGGGGGTTTCTTAACTCTGACCTTTAAAGTCTGAAGTTTGAAGTCCAAAATCTGAACTATTTAGGTCCAAAGAAATCTGAAGTACATTGTCCAAAGTCTGAAATCCAAAGACTGAAGTTTAAAATCCGAAGGACGAGGTCTGTCCGAAGTAGGCCTATAACCAAAGCAAAGCTAAAATCTGAACTCTAAGGTTAAAGTTCAAAGTCCGAATTCTGATGTCTGAAGTTCGAAATCTTAAATCTGAAGTGTGAAATTCAAAGTCAGAAGTCCAAAATCCGAAGTCTGACGTTCGAAGTCTGGCCGAGGTCCAAAGTCTGAAGTAGGAGTGTGACGTCTGGAGTATGTCCGAAGTTTGTCTGAAGTCTGTCCAAAGTCGGAAAACTGTCCGAAGTCTGTCCGAAGTGGTCTGCATTATAGCGATCACCATTGATCTTAATGCAGGTCTCCTGATCTTCATAACATACATTATAATGTATTTCTTTAGCTTATTTGGTTACATATGTATGTGTGACAAATAAATTGTTCCGAGTTTTTGAGTCCGAAGTTTGACATCTGTACGAAGTCTGACAATGAAGGCTAATACATACTACGTATGTCTGTTTCAAATCTAGAGTCTAAAAACCAGTCTGAAGTCCAAAGTATGTCCGAAGTCCAAAACCCGGGTCTGAAGTCAGTTGTCTTTTGTCTAAGTCTGAAACTGAAGTCCAGTTATAACGCCCAAAATTCGAAGTCTGAAGTTGAAAGTCTGAAACCTGAAGTTGAAAGTCTGTCTGAAGTCCTTTCAAAGTTTGAATTCCGAAATCTGCTGATCTCCGAAGTATTATGTCCGAAGTTATATGTCCAAAGTCAGTCTGAAGTCTGACTTCTGAAGACCGAATTCTGAAGTCTAAAATTGCCACCAAAATGGCTGAAAAAAAGCATAAGCAAAAAAAGCAATTAATCTGTCATAATAAAAAAATAACCCAACACAATTGGCTAGTAGGCCTACAATTTAATGAAATGTTCTGCATTCGCTCTAGTCCTAATTTAATTCTTAAAATAAATGTGCAAAATATCCAAAGTTGACCTGCCAATGAGCGACCATTAATTAATCAAGGTCTTTTAGAGATCTTGTTGGCAGTTGTACTAAACATGCCTGAGTGTGAGATGGGCCAGTGGCAAGAGTGTGAGATGGGCCAGTAGCATAAGTTTGAGATGGGCCAGTAGCCTGAGTGTGAGACAGGCCAGTAGTTCAAGTGTGATATGGTCCAGTAGCCTGAGCGTGTTCTGGGCCAGTGGCCTGAGTGTGAGATGGGCCAGTAGCCTGAGTGTGAAATGGGCCAGTAGCCTGAGTGTGAGATGGGCCAGTAGCCTGAGTGTGAGATGGGTCAGTAGCCTGAGTGTGAGATGGGACAGTAGCCTGAGTGTGAGATGGGCAAATAACCTGAGTGTGGGATGGGCCAGTAACCCGAGTGTGAGATGGGCCAGTAGCCTAAGTGTGAGATGGGCCAGTAGCTTGCGTGTGAGATGGACCAGTAGCCTGAGTGTGAGATGGGCCAGCGGTAGCCTGAGTGTGAGATGGACCAGTGGCCTGAGTGTGGGATGGGCAATTAACCTGAGTGTGGGATGAGCCAGTGGCCTTAGTCAGACAGACCAGTAGCCTGAGTGTGAGATGGGCCAGTAGCCTGAGTGTGAGATGGGACAGTGGCCCGAGTGTGAGATAATCCATCATGTAGTAGCTGGAGTGTGAGACGGGCCAGCAGTAGACTTAGCCTGAGTGTGAGATGATCATCCAATAAATTATTTATCCAACAACACCGATAGTCAAAAGGGGAAAAACGTCCACCTGCCTGCGGCAAAACGCCCATAGTAGGCGTTTTGTTCACACGACTTGGTCATGCAATAACCACCCTGCATGTCATGAACACAATGCGGAATGCCTACGTGCTACTGCACTGTAGATTGAAAATATCGTCACTTCAGATCTATGTCATTATTATGGCCATAATATATATTGTAGGGTTTATCACAGTTTATATATACGGCAAAACATCTTTTGTATCACACACTCATTTGGAAATTGTGTGTTATAATGTGAATATTGCAATAAAATGAGTATTTGTCAGGATAAACCTATCAAATCTAATACAATGAAGTATGGGGGAGGGGGCTCAATTAGCTCTAATGTTGTCACCTGAGTTAGCTTTCTCCCCTCCGAAACCGAAAAAGAAGATATCTGATGACGTCACCAAGTTTCTGAGAATAGATGACTGATTTCATAGATGTGCTCTTGTTTTTTTTCTAAAAATGACCCTTTTCAAAACGGATTTAATAGCAAGAAATTCAAATATCCCTATAATTGAGTTTTGCCTTTTGGCATTAAAATATTCTCATTCAACATCAGTGTCTCACACCGAGCCACTGATGAGAACAGAGGTCAGCTACTGTCAGTACTGCAGATTAGGGGACTACCCAGGTCACATTTTCGAAATGATGTCATTGCTGGCCAATCAGCGAACAGTATGCGAACCCTCCTCCAAGCATGGCGGGAAATCTACTATCTCCATGCATAGAGCTTGTAAACCGAAATACAGGCAGTAACGTTATCGGCTGTTTTTTGTTAGGTTTGCTAACATTTCTATCACAAACGAGATTATGAATGTGTCTCTTTTAATTATAGGCCTATACTAGCCTATAGGTCTAGTCTTCTGACAGAACGCCTGTCATGCTGCAGATAATGACCAAAACTAACAAGACTACATAAGTCCAGGAGCTCCCGCGACGAATTAGAATTTGATTTAAGCAATTTTGTGTAGGGTTTGTAATGTAGTCCTAGGCTAGGTCTAAAATCAAGACGCAAGACAACTAGGTCTAAGAAGCTCAGTCTAAGAGTAAGATAAGAACTAGACAGTCTGTCAGAGATTGCAAACCTCCATTTAAATTAATGATCCTAATCAGTATCCCAGTAATGGTCTACCTATCTGGCACGGTTTACCCGATATCAGGCCAATCAAGGTAACTAATAGCTGATTTACGGTCATTTTGAATTCGATATAAACTAGTTAAAAACTTAGGGTGCATCCTCCCCCGAAACCTCAAATTTTTTTTTATAGTAATGGACTAACATCTAGCACGGTTTACCAAATATCGGCCATGTGAAAGTGAATAATGGCCTAAAGGCAGCCATTTTGAATTTGATCAAGTCGAAATTTTCCAAGATGCATCCTCAGCTGAAATCTCACATTTCATTATATAGTAATGGTCTAGCCATCTAGCACGGTTTACCAAATATCGCCCCTGTGAAAGTGAATAATGGCCGATAGGAGGCCATTTTGAATTTGATCAAGTCAAAATTTTTCAAGATGCATCCTCTCCTAAAATCTCACAATTTGTTTTATAGTAATGGTCTAGCCATCTAGTACGGTTACCAAATAACAGCTATGTGAAAGTGAATAATGGCCGATAGGCGGCCATTTTTAATTTGATTGAGTCAATTTTTTTCAAGATGCATCCTCTCTTGTAATCTCACATTTTGTTTTATAGTAATGGTCCAGCTATCTAACACGGTTTACCAAATATCAGCAATGTGAAAGTAAATAGTGGCCGATAGGCGGCCATTTTGAATTCGATTGAGTCGAAAGTTTTTAAAAGGCATACTCTCCCGAAACGTCACATTTTGTTTTATAGTAATGGTCTAGCTATCTAGCACTGTTTACCTGATATCAGGCCTATCGAGGTAAATAATGCTGATTGTCGGCCATTTTAAATTCGTAAGTTAAAAATTTTCAGGGTGCATCCTCCCCAGAAAACTCACACTTTGTTTTATAGTAATCAGGTAATGGTCTAGCCATCTAGCACGGTTTACCAAATATCAGCCATGTGAAAATGAATAATGGCCGAAAAGGCGGCCATTTTAAATTTGATCAAGTCAAATTTTTTCAAGATGCATCCTCATCTGAAATCTCACATTTTGTTTTACAGTAATGGTCTAGCCATCTAGCACGGTTGACCAAATAACGGCCATGTGAAAGTGAATAATGGCCGATAAGCGGCCATTTTGAATTTTATCAAGTCAAATTTTTTCAAGATGCATCCTCTCCTGAAATCACACATTTTGTTTTATAGTGATGGTCTAGCCATCTAGCACGGTTTACCAAATAACGGCCATGTGAATGTGAATAATGGCCGATTGGCGGCCATTTTGAACTTGGACAAGTTGAATTTTTTCAAAATGCATCCTCTCCTGAAGCCTTACAATTTGTTTTATAGTAATGGTGTAGATATCTTGAGCGGTTTTCATGATATTCCACAATATCAGGCCTGTCGAGGTGAATAATGGCTGATAGGCGGCCATTTTGAATTTTATCAACTTCAAATTTTTCAAGATGCATCCTCTCCTGAAACCTTACAATTTATTTGATATTAATGGTGTAGCTATCTTGAGCGGTTGTCATGATATTCCGCAATATCAGGCCTGTCGAGGTGAATAATGGCCGATAGGCGGCCATTTTTAATTTTATCGACTTGAAATTTTTCAAGATGCATCCTCTCCTGAAACCTCACAATTTATTTTATAGTAATGGTGTAGCTATCTTGAGCGGTTTTCATGATATTCCGCAAAATCTTTCAGTCGGATTTACCGATGTTATAAATTAGGTCAAAGTGCTGGGTCAACTTCAAGGTCAAGGTCCAAAAACCTGAAAAGGCACAACTAGGGACCTTAGAGAACATGTATGTGCAATATGACTGTCATCGGCCCAGTACTTTTCGAGATCTGCTCCGGAAACGAAGTGCGCGTCAAAACGTCTAAATAGGTCATAGTTCTGAACCAGAAGTAGGTCAAAGTTCAAATACCCCAAAAGGCACAACTAGACCCCCTAGGGGTGTTGTGTGTAAAATTTGAAGACAATCGGACAAGTACTTTCAGAGATATGCTCCGGAAACGAATTGTTTACGGACGGCCCAACGGCCCAACGGCCCAACGGCCCAACGGCCCAACGGCCCAACGCCGTCACATCATCATTTTCTCCTCTGCAACCTTGCGTATTGAATTCAGATTAAAAATATTTTAACCCGTCCATTAGCCACCTGGAAGTAACCCACATACCAAAAATTGTTATCCTAGCTTATTTTCTCACAAAGTTATAGGCAAAAGAAGAGGCCAAAAAAAAACGGAGGTAGAATCCATAGCTCCCTTCGCTCACCTACGGTGACGGCGGGAGCTAATAGGCCTAAAACAGTGCTAACAGTAACACAAGTAGGGCCTACATGTAACATGAAGTGATCCTAACACTGTAACAGACAACATTAGGTTATCTAGACATTAGTATCGACAGTCAGAGAAGACAGTGTCAGTGACTGATGTGTAGAGTGTATCATACTCAGTGGTACACTATCCAGCGCTACAGTGAGAACACTGCTTCGAGTGTAGTGAGGTTGCCTGTCACAGCCGAAACGAAGTGTCAGCTGGCCTCCAGTCTTACTGTAATCTCTATGCTGTATCAGTATATGGTCTACACATGCCAGTGTACATACATACAGTACATACAGTAAGCAGGTGGTAAGTATGCCATGGCGGGTCACGCGTGACGTCACCGAACTGACCTCATTTATCAACTGGACAAGGAGGACTACACCTGTACGCTGGGCCACATGATGGCTGCCATTCACTTGTATTGACAGAAATCCAGATATCTAACAGTGTTTATCTGAGCATCAAAAGACAAATCTCAAAATCAGCGTTCGTAGTGCAATAAAAAAAGTACTTTTCAACAGACACATAGTGTTAGATATGTTCTCAGTTCAACAAATTTAACGCTATTGTCGTGAACTCAATCGACAATAAAAGACATTAATCCCAGCCCAATGTAAGAGTAGAGCTAAAGCTCTACTAATAAAATTATAATATCATTATCGTCATTAATCAGAAGGTGCCACATTATTGCATCCTCTTCTGGGAATTTGACCCTCAGAGCTCAATATATCAACGTTATATACTTTGTGTGCATTATTTTGTGTGCATATTAATGATGTATTACTGATTTCTACATGACCTAACAAAGACATGTTAGGCAGTTACGTGTTACAATTACAATACCATAGCGTCCGCACGGTCAGCTTTGATCAATTAACAGACAGACAGAAGGTTTTATTCGCCATAAAAATACAAAGATGATGATTAATAATGAAACATTGAAAAGGCAGGAGATCTCCATAAAGATTGAAACAATCGCTGACATTGTAATGTACATATTATTGTTACATAAAAAACCATATTACAGGCAAAATCAACAACAATGACTAAACTATAGTTTACATAGAAAACATGTATCAATGAATAGATGTACTTTAAATTATATTGTGAATTAATTTATAAAAACATAAAAATAACACTTATTATAAATGATAATTACTTTTGTAAATATAATGAAGGCGTTATATTATACTATTGCCTGCTACAGTTATAACAGTTTTCCAGATGACAATCCTCGGGGTACATTTTCAACATATATATTTTTTTATATAAAATAAATCCGTTAAAGCTTGGTTGTGTACACTTTTTCAAGAATATTTGGTGGAGTATTGTTTGCAAATCTGGCAATTTCATAATGAAGGCATTTCCTGCGAAATTCATGCCTGAGTTGAATCAGTCTAACATTATTTCAAAAACGAGTATTATAATTATGAGTTTGTGCTCCGGTAACTGTGTTTAAATGTAGAAAGTAATCTGGAAGGTTGTTATTCATAAGTTTATAGCAAAATCTTAGAATATTTAACTCAAACAGATCTTTGAATTTAAGAGAACGTATTTTTTTAAATAGAGGATCGTGTGAAGTGTGTGAAGAATATCTCGCCATATGAATTATTCTAATAGCTTTTTTCTGTAATTTAGTGATGCGTTTATGTTCATAACACCATGCTAGTGTACAATAATTAAGGTGTAATAAAATTAAGGAATTATATAAAGTCACCAGTATATTTTGGGGTACAACAAATTTTAGTCTATTTATAACTCCAATAGCTTTTGATATTTTCCCTGCTGTTTTTTCTACATGAGGTTTCCAGTTTAAATTTTTATTTATTAATAGACCTAAAACATTGAAGGTGTCAACACTGGTTATGTCAGTATTATCTATTTTGAGGACGGAAATCGGTACCCTTTTGGGAGGCTTGTAATATAGCATGAATTTTGACTTATGGATGTTAGGAGAAAGACGATTTGCTTTCAGCCAGATGGTAATTTTATTTATTTATTTATTTAGTCTTTTCTTGTTTAAGCAGAAAAAACTTCTAAATTAGCTGTCAAAGTGGTGTCGACGGCATAAATTATAGCATGAAGAATAGAGCTGGCCTTATAAATATCGTTGACATATATAACAAATAGTAATGGGCCCAGAATCGAGCCCTGGGGAACACCTGTTTTTATTTCACACATACTGTTTTCTGTTGCTCAAGTACTTTTTTAACAATTTCAGGGCACAGCTTTTATTACTGTAATGTTTTAGTTTTTGGGTGAGTGTGGTCGAGAGTATCAAAGGCTTTGGAAAGGTCTAAAAATATGGAAAATGGTACTTTACCGTTATCAAGATTATTGGAAATGTGGTCTATCAGCTCAAGTGCTGCATATTCAGTCGAGTGATTCTCACGGAAGCCATATTGACTTTTATAAAGTAAGTTGTGCTCTTCTAGATATTGTTTTAATTGGATAAGCATTACTTTTTCAAATATTTTCGATAAACTAGAAAGAAGAGATATTGGGCGATAATTTTCAGCTAATAAGTAATCACCTTTTTTATATATGGGAATTACTTTGGCAATTTTGAGTCTATCTGGAAATATTCCAGTGCTTAATGTCTGATCAACAATGTTGGTTAATGGTGAAATTAAATCATGTAACAAGTTTTAAAAGTTTGGTGTTAATACCATCAGGTCCACTACTATTCTTAGCTGATATATCATTGATAATTTTACCAATGACAGATTCAAAAACTAAAGAAAACTTAAAGCGAGAATTGGTTAAATTGTCTAAAAAATCTGAGTACGACACATTGGAGTTGTAATTAACAGTAATTTGTTGAGATAATATATGACCTATGTTTGCAAAATAATTGTTGAAATGGTCTGCTAATTTGTTCTTATCTTATCTCCATTTATATTTAGACTATCAGGCGAAGCACTAGTATTATTTCTTATTTAATATATCCTTGATAGTCCCCAAAGTTTTCTTAATATTAAACTTATATTGGTTAAAAACGTTATTATAGTACACTTTCTTCGTTGACGGAATGCTCCGTTTTAATATCCTGTTAAACGTGTGTAAATTAGTTTTTAATGTATTGTAAACTTCGGTCCCTACGCGACTCTGTTTAGTTTAAAAGATCGATAAAGCTTATCTCTATAAGTTAGGGACTTAATTATACCTTTGGTTATCCATGGACTCTTTTTGTGTTTCTTTTTATCAAATTTGACTTGTTTTATTGGGTTGTGTAGAGCTTTAGCTTTTAAAAGAACTTGATTGAGATTACTATAGCTTATGTTAGGGTCAGACATGAGGGCGGGTTGCACTAGATCAGATAAGTTAGCTTTATTGATTTCTTTAAATTTAGCTAGAGCTGTGGGAGAATAGTCTGCTGAGTAAATAGCTTCTCGTTATGCTAGGCTTAACATTAAGAAGCGAAATAAAACAAGGGAAATGATCCGACATCACACTGGCAAGTATGGATATAGAGCTCTGACAGGTTGCGATTTTTACAAAAAATGTTATCAATGGGAGTTCCTCATTGTAGAGAGTCTAGTGGGAAGTGCTATTTGTGGATAGAAACTATGAGATGTGAGCAAATCAAAAAACCTCTTCAACTATACACTTACGGTTAATTTGCAATTGATCTATATTGTAATCTCCTGCAAGAATAATTTCACTATTCCATTTGTCTAAGTGTGACAGTATAGGAGTAAATTCATTAATGAAACTTTGATAACCATTATTTGTGTTTCTGGGTGGTCTATATACATTACCAATTAGTACCGTTTTCTTCAAGCCCTTCCCACTTACCTCTATAAATAATCCTTCCCAAACAGTACTATTATTATATAAAGGTAAAATAATGTATTTATAATTGTCATTCAGATATATAGCGTTAAAGGGATAACCCATCAAACACAAGGCATTGAGCCAATGCTGGTTTAATGTTGGAGCGGCATATCAGACGGTTGACCAACATTCATCCAACATTGGAACCACATCTGGTGTTTGCTGCACATACACCATACCACTTGACACCTCTATTGTAGTATACGCCGTCTGTGTTTTCACAAACTTCTCCTGGAGTGATTTATGTGAATTTATGCTGAATTTCTATTCGGTGGCTAATTTAATAAACATAACACCAGCTTACTAAGATATAAAAACAGGATCTGAATTGAATTAATCATTCAATGTTGTGTATCAATATGGCAAAAGTGAGACCTGATAAGCTTACGCTCAAAGAAATAAAAATCTCATAGATGCAAGTCACATTCACGGTCAGCGACAATTAGCGGTTTAGATGAAATAGATAGTGACCTTCTACGCCTATAACATTTCCATATTCTGTAGAAGGGATAAACTCTATTCTAATGTTATTTGGTGTTACTACTGAAAAGTTGAAGACTGCTCAAGATAGTTTGTGTCTTGCTACTGTCGAGACAGCATGCAAACTGCGACAAACTTTAATGAATGATTTCTTTAATGTAAAATAAATGTTTTATTAAATTTTATTAATTATTTTTAGTGCTCATTCAATGAAGATTATTGTTATTGTATGTGTGTGTTTTGTGTTCGTTTTATCTTTTATATATGTAGTTAATATAGTACCGGTACACATACTGTGCTTTGAGCATGCAAATATACTATAAGGTATATGTAAAATTTCACGCAGGAGACCACCTCGCTAATGGGACCACTTTTGCTAAGTCCCTTAGGTGGTCCGTTTAGCGAGTTTCTACTGTAGATAAATAATCATCGGGATTACCTTTGATTGAATTAAAAGGAAGTTGGACATATGTAAGACACACGTATGCAAAAAGGTTCAGATAAAAGTGAAGTTTGTCCAGCTTTTCTTTGTTTTTCTCATGGTTAGCTGACTACATATGCCTTTATGTTAAAAAATATCAATTATTGGAGAATGTATTTTCACCATTATCATCACTTCCAGTAAGCCTATGGACTTTAACAGCGAGAGTGCAATGTTGATGATCCTTGTATTAACAAAGACTTGATAAAATGTAACAAATCATGTGACGAATACTTAATGATATTCGAACAAAGTCTTTGGAATTCTAACGCAACGTTGAGGATAGTTTTTAAAATCATCAAAACTTCATTCTCACTTGTTCCACCATAAGGCCCGATCATCAAGACTGCCTTCAAGCTGTTACATACACTATTCAGAACTGGGTGTGAAACAAATCATTGACTGTTTGATTATGCACATTACGTACAAAGCATTTAAAATAAGAAACGAAGTTGAATATGTCATCTAATTTCATGTTTACTAAATTATAATGTATATACAAGTATACTTTATATATTAAAATGATTACAATATTATAAATACTGTTAATACTAATGTCAAATGTTCATATCAATATGTTACTTGAGAATACCTGTTGTGAATTTCAATTAATAACTGTTCTATTCTATCCTATTTATTATTTTCACCACTTGATCTAAACAGAGAGAATATGAACACAATACATATATTTGATGCATTTTTACTAGGGCAACCGAACCCTCAGGTAAGACCTACAACCCAACTAGGTATCATTTCTAGAGGACAACATCTCAGCCAGGAGAAAGTGCTGGTATTTTTTCAGATTGAGCGACCACTAGGAAGCGAATCGTGTTGTGTACCGCGATCGCCGAATGATAAAAAACACGCCCTATTTTATCAGGCACGCCTTTCAAAAATCGACCAAAGACGAGTTGTACAAAAGTTAGTACCGCCGTTATTTCCTTTGAAGTAATTTATTAAGGTTTTCATTGATTATCCTACAGGTAAAATCTACAAAAAGTACAAATCAGAAAGGTTTGTGATTGAGGAAATATTGAATCAGCTGAACTGCCTAGTAATTTCTTTGCTTGCGTGTCTTGATAGTTTAAGACCGCCACTCAGTGTATAGCCCCAACTCAGGGCCCCAACTAGCTGTGACTAAAACCGCGGTTTGGGTCTTAGGATAATGAGCATGGGGTATCGATAATAAAATTTCCTGATGAAACATCCGACTAAAGGTTTGATTTACATAACCGGGTATCTTCAATATATGTCATAATATTTAAAGTTTGCAGGCCTAAAAGTAGTTCGGTGGCAGCCATGGTGGTATACCTGGAATTGGAGTACACTCAGAACCTCGCTAAGCAGACCACCCAAAGGATTTAGCAAAAGTGGTCCTATTAGCGACGTGGTCCTCTAAGTGAAATTGTACATTATACCTTATAATATATGAAAACTTTCATGCTCTAAGTACAGTATGTGTACAATTACCTACGTGTATGAGAGATATAACAAACACAAATCAAACACACACAAATTTGAAAATATCTTTATTAAATTAGCAATTAAAATAATTAATAAAATAAAAACATTTACTTTATATTCATTGAAGTTTGCCGCAGTTTGTATGCTGCCTCTTACAGCAGCAACACGGAAACTATCAGACATCAACTTTTCAACGATATCAGATCATTGAGATTTATTTTTTCTTTGAGCATGAGCTTATCAGTGCTTATTACGCCTAGCTTTTGTCATATTGATGCACAACGTTGACTTACTAAATTCAGATTCCCATTTTATATCTTGTAAGCTGTTGTTCTGTTTATTCTGTTAGACATCGAAAAGAAAAGAGCAATAAAAATACTATACCAGAGGGGAGCATTAAATGAAGGCCGATAGTTCTTCTGGTAAAAAAAGTTGTGTTAAACCATGTTAACCGTAATTCTTGACGCTTCTGTGATGTCGCTAAACAAGCTAAACGTGACTGGGAGCAGTTCAACACTGTACTATGACGTATGATGTTGATCCAATGTTGTTTTAATGTTGGCCAAGTGTCTGCTCTACCGGCCCAACAATAAACCAACACTGGTTCAATGTCGCGTATTTGCTGGGATCAGAGGAGACCCTAAGAACACTATGGCCCTGTTATTGTGGCATATTACACGATAAATCAGACGCATAATTGCTGTCTCTAAGTTACGAATACGAATCAGTTTATTGGTATAGGTCATGTACAGATCAGTAATACAATTAATATTAAATGATAATTGCAACCCCGTGACTCAATAACTAGTACATATACAGTGTTGCTACTTCCGATTAATCACCATAATCATAAGGCCCTGTCACACCTTGGCGATCACTGTCAACGATCGCGTAACGCACGGAAAAATATTAAAAATTATTGAAAACGCTGGCGATTGATAGACTTTCATGATCCAGAACGATTGACCAGCGTTCATAAGCGCATAAGTAGCGTTAGAGTAACGTGATTGACGACTGAAGAACGCACATCACATAATCCGTAATTCTATCGCTAGCGATCACCAGCGACTGCCAGCGTGGGATTAGCGCATGCGTAACGCATGTATAACGCACTCGACGACTGCAGAGCGACCGCCAACGTGTGCTCGACGTTCCGCAACGCACAGTTACGATCACATGATGTATCTCAAAAATCATAACGTGTACTTATTAAATAGGCAGTGGCTAATGGTACGTGATTCTTTATAATGTAACTTTATGGGCAGCCTCGTTTACGAAAGGACGGGCTCCTATTGACTCCATCATCAAAATAAATACTTGCTACTTGTTACATTATAACTTTCTCGTACGAATAGCCACTCCGTATTAAATATAACTTCTTTGTATTTGTTTTTAATTCCACAGCGGTTGAAACAGCCGCATTGAACATATTTTGTGTGATGATTCCATCATACACCTGCCGTAATTTCGGCTTATTTAGGGTGGTGAGACGTTAACCTCTGGTTAAATCCGATATTTCAGATGGGCTGATTCTTGGCTAAATCCGATATTTCGGATGGCCTAACATACATTAGTATGACCTCTTTTAAGTTCCAGTATTTTGGAAGTTTATGGATCAAATATATTGTTACAATAATAAAATGTATAATAAAAGGCATCTGACCTGAATTTAGATTTTATTTACCCCAAAATTAAGAATTTATAAGTAATTCGAATCAAAACTTGGCCATGCCAGATTCTAAATTGAAATATTTCCAGCTGGCCTTTAAATGCTCAAGTAATTTCTAAATATTATGTAAATCTAGACTAAAATAATACCCAAAGTTTATGAAAAGTTAAAATATAATATTATTATTAAAATATTGCTTTAAATATTCTATATTTACAATATTGTTTGTAAGAATAATAGTTTAAACAGATCTAATTGTATTATCGTCCATTCCGGCAGTCATGAAACCTGGGCAATCTTAAAGTCCTATCATGACTTTGCAATTACATTTTCACAAAATAAAGTGACGTTATCATATCGATATTTCTTTTTGAAACGCACTTGAGATGTTTCTTCTCATATTTTGTTAATTATACATGTAGCTAGTGAGTGTGAGCCAGGACCCAACTTTTAGGACTTAATCTGTAGGGCCTAGTAACAGCATCTAATCAGAGATTTTAGTACACTAAGAATCTGTGATCTAACCTAGATATGTAGCAGTAAACCTACCTAGTCTCAGTCTATGTAGCTCTATATTGGCTCCCTGTTTATTTGTTTATGGCCCATGTCTGATTAACATACATTAAGATGAATGTACATTGATGTGTATTGCTGAATATTAGTTTTTTTCCAGATTTATTTTGTCCTGGTATATGTTGGCCTGGATATTGCCCTCCTTGTGAATTTGCACTCCTGGTGGCTATTTTTGTTGTGTGGCAGTCACTTTGCATTTTTGACATTTTGCATTTTCAACATTGGTTTCTTGAAAGCAATAATACTTGATAATTTGTCGGATATAATTTATTAGTTTTAGCATAGATTTATGGCATATATATTTATGTTTATATTTTGTGTGAATGTTCACATATGTATCAATTGGTAAACTTGCATAAGATGTTCCAGGTAATTGGATTATTTGGTACCAGACAGCCATTTTCAACTTCTAATTTTTCAATAACTTGACCTTTTTTTTCATTTACTTCAGATTTAAAGTACTGTAAAATAATTCACCAAAGAACAATTTATATTGTCTGGTTCAGTGTTCCAATCCAGAATTCAGAAGGGGCATAGCGCCACCTATCATTGAGGGCACATTATCATGTAAGCGGAGCACCCAGCTGACCCGGTTAGGCACTTCTAACACCCACCCTCCCCAATTAAGGGTACACACAGAACCAATTAAGTATGTAAGCATTGCCAGTTATTACCACTATGTACACAGTCCGTTGTCAGGTATTGCATCATAGGTGTGAGCGCGCGACATCAGTGACTGGGGTGTCATAATGGCCTGGTTGGGTTGAATATGGCGTAACAATTATGTTCAAAGAGGCATTT
Source organism: Flabesymbios commensalis (assembly GCA_964017125.1). NCBI lineage: Eukaryota > Metazoa > Annelida > Polychaeta > Terebellida > Flabelligeridae > Flabesymbios > Flabesymbios commensalis. The sequence continues at coordinate 56,118,635 of OZ024902.1, read as the reverse complement.
CACTGTCTGAATATTAGAAGGGCAACATGGCGCACATGAAGGGCAACATGGCGCTCCTGGAGGGCAAATGGTGCTCACAAAAGGCAACATGGCGCAGCGCCATGTTAGAAATAGCTAGATGAAACACTGTGGTTTCACATAAACCTGTAAAATATATGCAGAAAAGCAGATATTAGGTAGCTTTGGGGAAAAAAATATTCCAAACTTATGCCCGTCTCTGTTGTCTGCTCGTCATTTAGCATTTTTAGACTACCATCTTGATTTTTGTGACCTTCAGATAACCTTGCCATGACCTTGGGATCAGAGATATAGAGAATATCTATGCTTGGGAAAACACCCCTAGGAAGCCCAACCCAAAATCATATCACAATGACTTTGTGTACTCGGGTTGGGCATCAATTAATAGGTGTAATGAAAGTGCTGACGATTGGTCGGAAGCTGATTATCTGCCTGTTATTTGTTTCATTTCGTCAGACAGGGGTACCATAAAGGTGATTTGATGGGGTATTATCTCTTCCACCCCTGTAATCTTCTGATATGTGTTTGACGACCTCTATGTTGGGGTCTATTGGTGGTTTTTAACCATCGTAGACATCCCAAGTGAATATAATTGGGAGAAAAACAACAAAAAAGCTATTTTCAACCACTTTCAGCTGCTTTGACCTTGCTGTGACCTCTAGATGACCTTGTCATGACCTTACGAACACCCCTATAAAACCCAATCCCAAAGCATGTCGTCATGTGTAGATCTGCTTGGGTTAGGCTCCATCAACTCTAATGGTAGGCCTATAGCCTATTTGGCGAATGGTCGAAACATGACAATCTGCCTGTCATTTTGTCAATTTCTATCACACCAGACAGGGCTGACATAAGGGTGATTTGATGGGGTTAATACCCTTCTAACCCCTATAAAAACCCTGTAATGTCTTGAAATGTGTTTGGTGTAACTCTCAGCCATTGACATTAGGATTTTATTTATACTGGACAACAGGGCAGGTAAACCTGTGATTTTTGTCTGCCCTGGTGACTTTTAACTGGACCTGGAAGTGATACGTAGGGCTAAAACTATGAAAACTTTACCCGACCACCCGGGTGGCGATGTGGACAGTTTATCTGACCTGGGCCTTTTTAACCTGCCTCGGGCGGCCGGTCAGACGTTAATGTGAATGGCTGAACTCTGTGTAGGGTTCTGGGTGGGTTTGTAGTTGTACAGTAGAATCCCGTTATCGGTTATAACGCGGTCCGCGCATGGACCCCGTTTTTTTTCAGGTTAAATTTGACCTAATAATTAAAAGTGCCTGTATTTTTTAGTCTCGATCACACCCAAGTCTGCGTTAAAGCGCTCGTGCACGTTCACATGTGCTAACCAGTCATCCATGCATGCAATGATTATTGCACACCTCTGTATTCGAGGCCACATTGTAGACAGGCGGACTATGAACGACGCCTTGGATCAACATTTTGACTGCTACTGTTTAAAATGAAATACAAAGGAACGGTCCGCGGTATAGGTCCTATGATGATTCTGTTATACCATGCTATATGACGACCTTGTTATACCGCGGCGGGCTATTCAACGATCTTGGTATACCCCCGTATTGTTGATATTTCTATTGATACAATGCTATATGACGATCACATTGCACCGCCGTGGCAGACAACAAAAACAAAACACAACGCACGCACAAACACAGACATAATCATCCCGTGCATATAGTCTGAGGCACTGTAATGCACGTGGCTGTGAATATGGTCGGCGCGAGACAGCTGTGCAGTGTAGTTCTAATGCTGGGCCCCGGAGTCATTGGCGGCATCGGCTTGGCGTCTGGTGGCGGCGTGTGCCCCGTTCACGTTTATCCCCCGTGATGCTATACCCTGCCTCATTTTCCAAATCAATAACTTTGAGAGTTTAGGAGCTATCATTATCTAATTTATATAATTATTTTCAGTGTTGAATAAGTTTTCTGGTGATATCTAGTACATGTCCATACGATCATAATTGAAAAAGTAGGAATTTGTAGTGCGATGTTTATCACAACTAGCTAACACCTTGACATCACTGACGTCCCCTGCCAATTAGTGGTGTGAAGCACCTTGTAAAGCCAAGGGGGCACTAACTGCAGCGCATATAAAAAAATATATACATTGAAAACCCCATTTAAACATGGTTTTAAATTAATAACAGACAAGCTAAAAAGTATTTAAGATACAGTAAAAATAGTTATATCACCAGAAAACATTTTTCAGCCACTATAATCTGAGTTATACATTTAGTCTGCTGTAAACATGAAAAAATTGTATCTTGTCAATGCAGGGCCGGCAGACATCTGCAGACGTGACACAGTCTGTGAACAGTTAATTTTAAAAAGTTGTATCTTCAAAAGGATATAGCTATCTGGTACGGTGATTTTAAGCTACCAGTACACATCTGCACACAGTGTATTGACCAATGCTGTGTCAATGCTGGCCCACTCCATACGACGCTGTACCAGCCTCAAGCTGATAGTGAATCATAGAGTAGCGATATAATTCTAGCAAATCTCGTCGATTCTATTTGCCTTGAATACCAAGCCCACCTTCTCATTATACCTTTCAATCAGTTCTAAGAATAGACCTAATTTTTTGTAAGAAATAGAGCAGCGTATTTGTTATAAAACGTCTACTCTAATCACGCCTTGTGTTATCCCATAGTGTGCACAGGGTCGGTGTAGATCATTCACGAAGCACAAGATGTCATCATATCTCACGAGTGTTAATGCATTGTTATATCTATAGATATATAGATCGTTTTATTGACTAAAGTAATATGTATGTTATAAACATTGTAATGTCTAGTACATACCAGCATAGCGACTATCACCGCCTGGTATCACCGCCTGGTTTGTGTGTCCATATATAGACCAATGCATTGACCATCAGCGGTAGAACGGTCGTCCCGCTATAGCGCGGTCCCGTTTCTTGGACCCTAACTACGGGATTCTAATGTACCATCATATATATCTGAAGTGGACATAATTTGAGGAAAAACAACAAAAATAAGTTAACATTTTCATCCATTTTCAGCTGATTTGACACTGCCGTGACCTTGGATGACCTTGGGGTAGCACTCATGTGAAGCCCGACCCCAGACCATGTCACTATGTCACTGTCAGTATGTGTACTGCCTACTCTAGGCTACTGCCAATACTGCCATACTGCATTACTGTGGTTCATCAGCTGTAAATAAGTGCTGGCCATTGTTCCAAAAAAATTTTTTTGCTATTTTTTAACAAAATCCCTTGCCAGTGACAACGTATATTGGAATATCAAAGCGATGGTTATTTCATTGACATTGTATAAATGGGCGATAATATGTCGAATTCAGTTACAGATTGGTCACATCGAAACTCTTTCTTTTGACTGTTCACATGGAATAACTCACCAAAAAATAAGGCCCCCTTTTTAGATAAAGCAGCCTAGCAGGGGCATACCATACGTATTGTCCACTTGACAATATATAAACAGCTATCAGTAGTTATGATCAGATCTGATTTTTTGTTTACTTCACGACTCGATTGCGCCACGATGCCACCGGAACAACATTTCCTGCCTCAATAAAAAAGAGAGCTCCAATAACAATCGTTTAATTCACTAGAGGGTACCACTAGTCAAAGAAACTGTTTCTTTTTATGTAGCTAAGTAACGTCATGTATATGTGGGCACCATGAAACTTCCAATGTGTGACGTCACAAGAAGATTAGAAAAACTTCACAGACCATTAAATATATATTTTGTGACGTCATATACACTCGCCTAACAACCACTGGTAAATGTTGTCATCAGATCGTTAAGTGATTATGCTTGAGCAGGTAGATCTAGCCTCCTAAGCTTAACCAGTGTTAACTGTACAACAATATGGACTGAGCCGGCAGATTTGAGATCTTGGTAGCCCAACTAGGCCTACATTCCCCGGGGGTACAGCTCCCTATAAAGCTGGCGTCCCATCCGTGAAGATGAGATTGCAGGTAGGTATACAGAAATGCAAGATCGAACCATACAGGAAGAAGAGTATAATCCAATGCTACAGGTGTCAGAGGTACGGTCACATAGCAAGTGAAACTGAGCGATGTGGTAGGTGCAGTGGCGATCATAAAATGCGCTATTGCTCAAGCAATGTATTAAAATGTTCTAACTGTCGCGGAAACCATGTATCATCTGATAATAGATGCCCCAAGTTTCAGGAAGTAAAACAAAAGATTGAAGGTTATAGAAACAGCAGAATAACACACACAAGAACACTATGCCAGATCCAGAATAGAAACTCAGCAACAGAGACGACTTCTGCCAGAAAGAGAAAGACCAACTCAGGTAAGGAATCCACAATATACAATTAATAGACATGATATTAATTGCATTGCTCTGTCTGTTGCAGCAGCTCTACTAAAGATGAAAATTTTAGAAGCCAAAGAGATCTGCCTCACCATAGAGAACGTGACCAAGCTGACCATTGATTCAATCACCTGGGCTACTGGCTGTCAACTTGACGGTGACATCATGAGAGACTCGCTGGGCAAAATGTTCGAGCAGGAAGTATAAAACCCACACAAACTAACGCACATACACATAAAAGAATTCTAAAACAGCGCAAGTAACTTGATTCCACAATCAAGCTAATCCGCTGCTATTTCTGAATCTTTATTATTCCAATTTTACCGTACAGTTTTCGGAACTCTGGCAATCAAATCAATTAAATATCTTCATAGCTCTCTTGGCTTCTACCTGGCGGGCTAGTGCATGTGACTGGCAACGGATTGGTAAGTGCATCAACACCAGGGTTCAATTCAGATCAAATCAGATCGTATTAGATCAACCATTGAGCAATGAAGCATGGAATAAGTAGGCCTACCGTCCTCTAGCAATTACTGCTACAGTCGACATTTCTAATGTCGCGCTGTATAAGCCAGTAGCAAAGTAGATTTAACCAACCATGCACACAGCTCAATGCAAAAAAATTGAAATTAATTATTTTTTCAACAGACGGGCCACTAGCCCTTTCATTTCAAGCGATTCTTAGACATTCCTAATCATATGGAAGTCTAATCAAGCTGCAAAATTCATTTCAACTGCTTTTCATATTCAGAGAATAAAATTGTAGTTCGAAATGGAGATTAGAGATACGAGGATAGCAAATGGCTTATTTCAACACCTCTTTCTTTAAACGACCCTTGGAATCCCAAGGTCATCAAATTCAATTTCAGCTTTCCAGGTTCCAGTCCTCCTTTCCACCCAGACATTTTGTATACAGAAGGAATTCGTAGGCTAAAAAGGACTCACTAACAAGAGATCCTAATGCCATTATCTGAGGGTTCCACACACAGCACATACACTCAAACACACACAGGAAAGTACAGTACAGTAGTATACCCAATGGACACACAACAATCCGAAAACATAAAAATAATACACATTAACATTAATGGCATCAGTAACAAGCGGTCCGAGCTCATTCATTACTTAAACGAACACAATCCACAATTCATGACAGTAAACGAGAGCAAAATCCGAAAACAACATAAAATTAAGATACCAAATTAATTATCACATAATTAGAAAAGATAGAGAAAATGCGGTTTAGGAGGTGGAGTAGCCATTTTAGTCAGAAAAGATTTTAAACTCGATCAGATTGATACATCAGAGTTTACTCCGCATTCGATTTTTATGGGAGATTACAACTCAAAACATGAATATTTTAAATGCAGAGAATTTAATAAAGAAGGAGATTATCTATTCAACATTGTAGAAGAATTAAATTTACTAGTAATGAATGACGATTCACCAACATTCTATAAAAATACCACCGCTCCAGGTGCCATACTAGACTTGGCAATAGTGAATCGCAGCATGGCGACAAGAGTGGCTACATGTGAAATTGGTCTGGACGTAGGAAGCGACCACCTCCCTGTACACCTGACGATCAATTCATCAAAAATAATCAGACAAAATAAGAAAGAAATACTCCAACACGAAAAAACAGATTGGTCCAGATTTAAAAAATATATAATTAATAATCTAATTATGACCGAAGCTGAATTGCCGTCTGAGATAGACGTAGACTGTGACACCCTAGAAAAAATAATCAAGGCAGCATTAGATAAATCGTGTCCCAAAAGTAAAGTTAAAGATATGGATTTCTTCATATCCAAGGAGACTAGCAAACTAATTAAATTAAAAAGACAAATCAGACGAATAGCACAAAAAACCCAGGAGCCAATACATAAAAGACTTGCCAACCAACTAAAAATGATAGTCTCCAAAGCAGTAAAAAACGATAAGGACACCTGGTGGCGAAAAAACACAAAAGACCTTGACGAGGCCAAAGATAGTAGAATGCTCTGGAATACGCTCAGCAGAATTAGTGGTAAGAAATCCCAAACGACCAACAATAACCCTGTAATTAACTCAAATGGGAAATCAACTGAAAATTATAAAGAAAAAGCAAACGCATTTGCTAAAACATTAGGAAAAATCCACAATACCCACCAGGGACCCATTTTTAACGACACATTTAAGAAAGAAGTAGACGATGCAATCACTTCAAACCACCAACTCTTCAATACATTAGATCATGAAAAAGAAGAAATTGGCGATGATAGTCCAACAATGAGAGAAATAACTATTGCGGAAATCAAAATCCAACTAAGTAAAACCAGAGGACGCTCAGCGCCAGGAGCTGATGGGATTAGGTACCCAGTTTTAAAACAATGCCCAGATATCGTTTTCGAAAACTTGGAATATATATATAACATCTGCTTAAAAATAGGTTATTTTTCAAAAGCATGGAAGCAGGCTACGGGAATTATGATCCCAAAACCCGATAAAGACCCAAAAATAACTACAAATTACAGACCCATAAGTTTATTGAGCTGCATAGGTAAATTATTCCTAAAAATACTGGCGAATAGGATCAGAGGTGAACTAGAAGAATAATCATTCTTTAATATCTGGCAGTTAGGACACAGAAATAAACGATGCGCGATGGAACATATACTCAGACTTACAGACGACACTTTAATAGCCCACGAAACAAATAGAGTAGGCGCTGCTGTCTTCATCGATGTAGAAAAAGCATTTGACTCTGTATGGCACAATGGCTTAAGACACAAACTAATGACGGGCGACCTACCCAGAAAAATAGTTAGATTAATGTCCTCATTTATCACCAATAGATTGATATCAGTAAATATAAATGACGAAGCATCAGAAAATGTCCAGCTGAACGCTGGAACGCCACAAGGCTCGGTCCTCAGCCCACTACTCTTTTTAATATATGTCAATGACTTACCTATTGATCCCCTTAATAACCAAGTAAAGATTTCACAATTCGCAGACGACTTAGGCATGTGGACATTTGGTCCAAATAATGTATATGTACAATATAGAATATCGAAGACATTGACAGACCTAGAAGCATGGTGCTCCAAATGGAGAATAAAATTAAATCCCCAATAGACGCAACTAATTATATTAAAAAGAAACGGAAGAAAACACGGCAAAATACAAATAAAACTTTTTGGCGAAGAAAGAGAACACGTTGCAGAAGCTAAACTACTTGGGGTCACCATAACAAAAACAATGAACTATGGTCAACATATTGACATTGCCATTGCTAAATCAAACAGAAGAATTAACCTTTTAAAATTACTTAGTGGTACAGACTGGAGATGCAACCCAAAAACAATAATGAGGATCTACAAAACATATGTGAGACCAGTACTAGAAAACGGCGCGATAGTTATGCTATCCGCGGCCCAAGTTCACTTAGAAAAACTACAAAAAGTACAAAATAATGCATTACGAATAGCTTTTAGAAAACCGATACACACTCGAATCACAGACCTACATGAAATGGCAGGTATTGAACCCATCCGCGAAAGATCACAGACCTTATCCAATAAATTCATACACTGGTTAGAAAAAAATTCGGAACTATTTAAACTACAAAAAGAACTGAATGAAATATTCAAAAAACGAGATACAACATCTTATTTAGACCAACTAATGGAACACTACAAAGAAAACTATAAGCAAAACAATTGAAACTGCAACAATACGTCAACATAACATTGGATCAACGCTCGACATCACGTAATGTATTCACAGCGACAGCCTAGGCTGCTAGATGGCCTCAATGTATGAAAACAACAGATAATGTTAATCATATATTGAAGTCATGGGGATTTTTAATCCGAAGTTAAACAACTGGAAGGAAGTTGTTCAACCACGGTTTTTGCCCCAAAATATTTCGGACATTAAATTATGAAGCCTTACACTACATAGCATAAGGACAAATACATTATATGGTATGAGTCAGTGTACCATAAATTCACTTTTGAACTGTTTAGAAGCCGCAAATCATGCAACTTTGGCATGTCTAGCCGCTTTTAAAAATCGAAATCCAACGTTTTTTGAATAAGCTACTTTTAGTGGTCACAAGAGGCATCATGTAATAAAAGAAATGTCTCATGCTGACCATTTAAAGAAGCCCAAATTTAAATTAGAATACTATCTTGATACCGCTCAGGAGACCATAGATAGCTAGCGCCATACCAGCTCATCACAACCCATTCCTACATATAGATATAGAAATCACGTTAGCGAAAAATATTATCTTTATCTTATTACCTTTTTTCAAGGTTTTATCTCCAGCATCATAAAACAAGTCATAAAATAGCAAAAATGGTCGGCTACACGGAGTTTACTCTACGGATTAACTCTGATTTGTCGTAAAATCACTCTCAGCGCCCTTTGGGCGCTAGGGTTCCCTAACTAGCTAACTAAACTGAAGATGAGATTTGCTAACCACCCCTATAAACACTGCAAGTGAAATTGAAAAATGAACCCTAAACAATGTGACCCTTTTTTACTTGCCTTTTTACTGTATTTCCAAACATTCTTCCGTTTAGTTTAAAAATACCCCTAATTTTTTATGAAAAATAACCCTAATAACGTGCTTTCTCCTTCAAGGGTGGGACGCCAGCTTTATGAGCACACCGTCGGCCCCTCCAGGGTAGCCTCCTGGGGATGGTGAGATGAGTGAGATGAAACTGCCCTCCAGACACAGGCTCCAAAATTCAAACCCTGGAGGTCTGAGGCCGAGCACGCTATAGCTACCTCTCGGTCACGGAGGCTCCCCTCAATACTGAGTTTTACGAGTGAATGGGGAAAAAACATTTTTGTTTCTTTCAAACCGCCGAGACCGGGGAACGAACCCCGAACTCTAGCGTTGAGGGCAGCGGTGGTAACCACTACTCTAGCTAGGGCCCCCGCCCGACCTACATGTAGCATAGAACAAATATAGTTTTTTAGCTCTGTTGCAATTAATATGTTAACCAATTATTTCTTTCTTGTAGTTTAGTAGGACCTCTGTGAAGTTAGCTGATTGGTTCATTACGCTGAGCCTATTATATAACGGTGATTCCAAGTATAATTAATGCCCAAGTTGTAATTGGTGGATATCAGCCCTGTCCTGCTTAACACCAGCTTCTGACCAGTCATGGGGTTGATACCATTAGTAGTGGCGTAATCAGCCTGAGCCAATGGCATAGGAGTATAATTGGAGTATAATGTACGCATATGTTTTAATTGGTGGAGACGCTGAGCCGGCATTGGCGCGACGCTGGCGGCGCTGACAAGCACTCGTAAGTGTGATAACATCGTTGACGCGTTGACGGGCCAACACCTACGGCGTTGGTCAGCCACCACGTCACGATAACAACAGACGTCACAGTCTGTTGTCACTCACCACATGTCATCGCGGGGGGGGGGGGGGGTGATAATCAAAATAATTGTCACCCCCCGCGAGGACTGTCATGGTGAGTGAAAGCAAGGGTTTAAATCCCCTGGTGGCTTTGAAAAGAGAACAAGCGAACTTTCTTAATTTCACAATTAAGATGACACGCTTCTAGGAACCTTTTTTTTCAAATTATCAACTTTAGACACTTTTAGACCATTCCACTCGAATTCAATGAATTCTTTCTCAGGGTATGCTGGAGTATGGCGATGGCTCACAGACAGTCAGGCAAACAACACGAGGTAAATTGATCACATTTGATCCAAAATTTAGAACGCAATTTTAAGTATGTCAAACATACTAAGTGAACTTAAGCGTACACGAGAGGCATAGGTTTAATAAAAGAAATGTCTCAAATGTTCATTTAAAAGATCTGTCAAAATTAAAACTTTATCGACCTTTTTCATTCAGATTTCAAGAGTTAAGACACGAGATATAGGGTAGCTACCGGCTGATTCAACACCTCATTTAGACCACCGCGACCCTCTGTTCGCCAAGGGCGCATCAAAATTAATTAAAATCTAAAATGCTTCTGTTTCCAGGTTCCTTGCCTCCCTTGCCAACCAGACATTTTCCAATGAGTATTCTATACTAATGAATTTGGATAGGTTAAGAGAACAGCTTTCATACAAGCTTCGAACGCCTTTATCCCACTCTCAGCACCCTTCCGGTGCTAGGGTTCACTCAGATTGGTGGAGACCAGTCGCGGCCCGCAAGGGAAATACTATTAGCAGTTGGAATTGGGCGTCACTATAGACATAAATTACAGGCCTACTCGAAGTCACTGGGCCTCCAAAAAATTTTACTCGGATTTTAAATGTAAGATTACAAAAATGGGCGGACGATAATAAACTTATATCAGAAAAACAAGCAGGGTTCCGTCTAAGTTACTCTACTATAGATAATGCTTTTATTTTGAATTCATTTGTGCAAAAATACCTTGATAAACGGCGTAAAGTGTATGTGGCTTTCATTGATTACAGAAAAGCTTTAGATTCTGTTAACAGAAGTGTTTTATGGAAAATCTTATGTAAAAATGGTATAATCGGAAAAATGCTCTTCATTCTCCAAAGTATTTATGAGGACGTACGCTGTAATGTTCGCTGTGATAAGGGTGAAACAGATTTTTTTAATCTTTAAGCGGGCTCAAACAAGGATGTATTTTAAGTCCACTACTATTTTCTTACCTTATTCAAGTAGTTGCAAATGAAGTACGCTTGAGAGGAGGCCACGGCCTCCAATTTCACCCTGATGTGTCTGAATTACTCATTTTATTGTTTGCAGATGATATTATTCTTATTTCTGACACCGTCCAGGGGATCCAACGGAAAATTAATATCTTGCTTCAAATTTCAGAATTGCTGGGTTTGACCGTACATACTGGGAAATCCAAGGTAGTGGTCTTTAGAAATGGTGGTCACTTGGCCGCACACGAGAAGTGGTTTATAATTAATACACCTTTGAAAGTAGAAGTGGAATACACCTATCTAAGTATTGTGTTTTCAACGAGATTAAGACACACTTGTACCCAAAATTATTTGGCTACAAGAGCAAAGACTGCATTCATACGCATCGATAAAAGTTTAAAAAATGTTCCAAACATTTCCTTAAATGTTTTCCCTAATGTATTTGATACCCAAATTAAACCAATACTGTTATATGGCGCAGAAATTTGGGGAATGAGTAGTAACACTACAGCTATTGAAAATGTTCATCTGCTTGCATTGAAGAGATTTTTGAATGTACCTGTATTAACTCCCAATGTTATAGTTTACGGTGATACAGGAAGATATGAACTGTACATATATTCAATATTGTCTAGTATGAAGTATTGGTGTAAAATTTTGAAAATGAGTGGTTCGCGGTATGTTAGGAAAGCTTCCAACATGATGTTAATTGGAAATAACGCAAACTGTTGGACAAATAAAATTAAAGAAATACTTTACAGATTCCACCTTGGAGAATATTGGTTGTCGCAAAATGTTGGTAACGAAGTTAGCTTTCTCAATACTCTGAAACAGCCGTTAATGGAAGCTAGTGATCTACGATGGTTTGAAATTGTGCAAACAAGAGAAAGGTACCACATATATAGAAATTTTAAACCATGCAGATATAAAGAGCTTTACCTTAATGTGATTAACTTCACTATTTATAGGAAATGTTTATCATGCTTCACAATGAGGGTATGTTGTATCAATTCGAATCAGTTAAGATTTGCTAATATCCAAGATATTAACGTATGCCCACTCTGTATGGAAAACGAAGATGGATGAGATTCATATTTTGTTACAGTGCCCTGTTGACCAAGATTTACGCATTAGATATTTATATCCATTCAATGAACCAAATAATCAATCATTTATAAGAATTATGTCCAATGATGAATCGTCATATATACAGAATTTAAGCCTCTTTCTTTACCATGCCTTTAAACGTCGAAATAATAATTTAATTACGCCTTCTGATACCATGTGAGTATGTTTTTACTTACTCAGCGGACGTTGAGTCGGTGTTGGTTTGACGTTGGTTCAACGGCGTAGACGGCGGACCAGCGTTAGACCAGCATTGATTCGGCGTCTTGTGTCTACTTCATAACCTGCTTCGTTCTAAAAAAAACCCATTACATTTATTTTTGTATTTATTATTAATGAATTAATTATCCACTGTTCCGTTTAGATTGTATAATATATTTTTATATTGTATATATTACTGCACACTTCGAAGTATTTATGTATGATTTTGAAAGGGCCATAGGCCTATCAATAAGCAATCAATTAATCAATCAGTCGGCCATGCCCTGCTCCATCTCCCGGGGTCCGTGTCAGCCGGGATTTGACCTACCCTCCGTACCTCTCCCCCTCCCTGAGGCCTAGAGCACGGTCGGTGGTGTGAGAGGAGGGGGGCGCCCATCGCTCTCACACCTCTCCTATAGGCATTTCCCCTGCCGCAACGCTTGCGCCAACAATACACTTTTGCCTCTCACAGAGCCCTCTCCTCGCTCCTTGTCTCTTCTCTCCGTTGTAATTCTGCGCATGCGCTCCAGCAGAGTATAACATATAGTAACTGTGCCGTATTCTACACAAGTAACTCAGATAACAACAGAACAAGTGACATTGGGCCAATGCTAGCTTAATTTTGATCTGACGTCGTGAAAAGTGAGCCTGTAGGATCCCTGCCTCGCTAGATCACCGTGACAGTTGACCCCAGTCTCCCCGGACGCCTCGTTTCAGTACTTCAGTACCGTGTGCATAAACCCAATCACCTTGCGGTCGTGGCTTTTTCCCGCACTTGTAGTCTAGCCCTTGACGACTGCAGACGTGTTGCAGGTCGTCCGCTTAGAGTTAGCCTAGGGAAGTGTCATGCGCGGGACTGTACATTGCCAATGTTTTGTGTCTATACCAATAAATACAATGAACTGAAGAAGAGTTTTGTGAAGTGAATCGAAACCGTCGACCTGACGGGGAAGAAAAGAAGATAGAAATAAAATGGTGAATGATAGGCTGGTCTTGCCGTTCACCCTACCGGTAGACCCACTTAACATTCCCATACTGGTGACCCCTGACGTTTGATCGTGATCGCAACAGCGTTTTCAACAAGCAAAAAGATGAAAACCTCTGTTTTCAAGTTTTTGTTAAAATTTTAAGGGATTTTTCGAAAAAATCATGAGCATTTTTTTCGCAAAGGTACGTGAAAATATGTAGGTCACGCTAAATATGCCAGCTAGAACTAGCTAGAAAAGTTATCAGAAGAGAAGTACGCGTTTTTACGCCCAAAACGGCGTAATTTTCACATTTTTTTAACGAATTCCATGTGCTTGGCGCCTTTTCAAGATGACCGACATGTAGGTTTATTTCCAGAAAGACCGGAATTTTTTTTTTTTTTCTCATTCATCCTTTCAATGTACGAGTTCCTAGAATGCTTTCATCCTATTAATGCCACTGTAGGCGAGTAGGAAGCGGGTATTTTTGAAAACTCCATTTTTATCGTTGTTCGCCATAATTGGGTGACTTGATTTTAAAGTCCAATAGACGAAGTCTCATCAGATTTCGATTTTTCAGCAAAAATTGACAAAGAAAAAATTATCAAAAAACATCGCTTCGACTCAGATAGCCTTTAATAGGATTAGGGCCAAATAAAATTGTTCGTCTGAAAATAAATGTGAATAAACGGTCCTAGTTGGTCTGTAAAACATATTTCCAGGACCGTAGGTCAATATTTTATCATTATAACAATATTTTATTTCAGGGAATGCTGTTAATAATGAATGTATTTGGTAAGTGAGCGCCATATTGGACGCTGGTTTCCCTAATTTAGCTACTCGCCTGTCGTGGGCAAAACGCGTCCCGCCATACCTGGCATGCACCTGGACAGTGGACCCATGTCACCTCATCACATTAGCATAAATTAGGCCGCCATTTTGAATTTGTGGCGCAGCCTATTCACGTGTCAAGACTATACACGGTCTAGCCTCAAATACTTTTTTTACATATATACAAATTTTCTTTTTCAAAACCATTAAAGTGAGAGAAAATAAAAATACGCAGTTTCGGAAAAGAAATTATGGCACAAACTGTGCGAGATTTTGTTAAATTTCATAGTCTAATTTTTCACGTCGAAACGCCCCTGGTGTTCGGCGTCGTTCTAGCCTACTCCTCGCGCCTTTTCTGGCACAGGGTAGCTCATGAATATGCTAATGTGAGACGAGACGCGTCTACTGCTCAGTTTTGCACGTACACCCATATTACAGGCCTGCTGGCCCAAACATACAGCAACGAGCCGCTGGCTGGGTCTACGCGGCTGTGGTCACGTACGCCATATTTGACAAACCGATACAGGCTGACACGTGTGCGACGGCCACACGTTAACAGCAAACAATCATACACTACACCACACCCGCCGCAAAACAAATAAACGCAACCGCTACGACGACAACCGAATTACACGACAATAAACGAAGCGAGCGATCGTTTCGGACGTCATTAAGAATGAATCGGCGATGAACATACCATATAAAAAAAAAGTGGAATGTTCACCGCAGAAATCATTCATCAGTGAAATGATATATTATATCATCAATTCGCGTAGACTACTGTCAGTCATGTTTTAAAATAATATTTTAAAAACAAATGTAGCTGTCTTTATCGCAGTCACATTTATCCTATCAGCCAGAGAACGAAATTTTCTCATGATAGTTGATTTCAGTAGATCAAACTTTAATATATAAATAACGAAATATTCGATTTGACAGTTGCGCTATAGCGAAACAGTTTCAACATTTGCATGTGTTTTTCGACTTGCGTGAAATTTTTTTTTCACCCAAGTCGATTTACTATATACTATTATTATAGCTTAGCTTAGCATAGCATGTAGTAATTATTTCTGGCATTCTATATACAATCTTGACCTACAGTTTTCACAAAAAATATATATGTGTGATTAAGTGAAAATAAATTATGTGCAATCTCAGTGAAGAATATATAAACATCTCAGCAACCCCTGTATCTCGCAACATGCGACATAGTATGGACAATCTCAAAAACCTACACTGCTACAGATTCAACATATACTGACATTTTTAATAAAGTCTAGATGGCAATGTACAGTCTAACCCGCGCACGACACGTCACCGAAATAGCTGGTATGTGTTAATATGACATACCATTTCAACACCGTTTGCCACTTTGGAGAATTTGGCCATGTTGGCCGACAGGGCCCTAGCTTCGGAGACGGATGTGGAAGAGAGTAAGCCGGGGGTTGCAGAGATTAAGATCGACAAAACTGGTAAATTAGTGGGACTGCTCGAGGACTTATCAAAAAGATTAAAGAAATTAGAGACCGCGACAGCAGCAGAAAAGAAGAGGAATTCAGGACGTGGACGTGCAAATAATAATTATGCACCTAGGCCCCCATTCATTCCAAACGCTCAGGCCACAGAGTTTGTTCCTAACAAACAAAGTAATTTTAACAATGACAAGCAAAATATTCGTCCATACATACCGCCGCAGAACGCACAGCAAAATAATGCTGCGAACCGGATCGATACGGCTAATGCACCTGTTTGCTACTTTCACCAAACTTTCGGTGACAAGGCACGCACGTGCAGAAACCCTTGCGCATTTTCTGTAAAACTTCTAAGCCAGAGCAAGGTAGCGACTCTTGCATCTGGCGGGATAACCGAGACGCGACATGACTCCGTGGAAGCTACCCTTCCCAAGTTGTTTCACTCTAAGTTATTGTACGTCGCAGACAAGAATAATAAATGCAAATATTTGATTGACACTGGCGCAGCGGTCAGCGTTTTGCCGAAATCTTGCGCTAACAGGATTTTGGACGCAGACTGCCTTCCCCTGGTGGCCGCTAACAACACTACTATCAATGCCTACGGAAACAGTAAACGCGTCGTCGACGTCGGCTTAAAACGCGACTATCCGTGGACATTTATAGTGCTAGTAGACCTAAGAATTTGATGTCTTAGAGACATGAGAACCGGTCTAGCTATTCCCGCTTCACTGTCGTCAATCGGACCACTGTCGTTGAACAGAGTGGACACTGTTCATAATGAATACACTAAACTATTAGGTCAGTTCTCGGAACTGACTCGCCCTACGACAAAGGGCGAGACCGTTGAACACGGTATTACACATGAAATCGTAACGAAAGGACACCCGGTGTTTGCGCGCCGACGACGATTGGCACCCGATAAACTTGTCACTGCAAAACGCGAGTTTGACGACATGATCAAGTTAGGAGTTTTCGAGCTCAGCGACAGTGAATAGTCCTCAGCGCTTCATATGGTACCAAAGATAAATGGCGACTGGAGACCATGTGGAGATTACAGAAGCTTGAACGCTCAGACCGTACCCGACCATTACCCAATCCCACATATTCAGGATTTCACGCAGCGATTGGCTGGCTCAATTTTTTTTTCAAAAATTGATTTAGTTAGAGCCTATTACCCAATTTCTGTGGAACTGTCAGACATACACAAGACAGCCGTCACTACACCTTTTGGTCTATTTAATTTTACCAGGACACCGTTTGGTCTGCGAAATTCCGGCCAAACGTTTCAGCGTTTCATAGACCACGTTACACTGGATTTCGTTTTTGTGTATTTAGACGACCTACTGGTAACCAGGCCAGATCATAAAACTCACAAAAAACATTTAAAAATTATTTTTGCCTGACTAGCCGAATACGGCATCATCATCGGTCTTGAGAAGTGTCAGTTTGGTGCAACTGAGTTAAGTTTCTTAGGCCACCACGTTTGTGCTGGAGGAATTTCGCCGTTACCCAGCGCCGTCGACGCCATAGTCAATTTCGTAAAGCCCGAAAAGCAACGAGCATTACGAAGATATTTAGGAATGGTAAATTATTATCACCGTTTCATACCGCAATGCGCAGCGAAGTTGACGCCATTAAACAATTTATTGACAGCAGCCAATGAC
Organism: Flabesymbios commensalis; assembly: GCA_964017125.1. Taxonomy (NCBI): domain Eukaryota; kingdom Metazoa; phylum Annelida; class Polychaeta; order Terebellida; family Flabelligeridae; genus Flabesymbios; species Flabesymbios commensalis. The sequence goes on along the minus strand of OZ024902.1, from coordinate 56,101,361 downwards.
GGCCATACAAGACTGTCACCAAAGTCGAATTTTGATTTGAAGTGGGACGAGAATGCAGAGTCAGCATTTTCTGAGTCCAAACAAATATTGGCAAACGCTACTCTTCTGGTACACCCAGATCCTATGGCTCAACTAAACATCACGTGTGACGCTAGTGATGTCGCCGTAGGTGGCGTTTTGCAGCAGTATTTGAATGGTATGTGGCAGCCACTTTCGTTTTTCAGCAAGAAGCTGAGTCCAGCGGAGACACGCTATAGCGCGTTTGACCGTGAGCTTTTGGCACATTCTCCACACATAGATGTCGCTCAGGTCAACCCCGCTCTCTCTCTGTAACCACACGCCATGTTTTGACAAAAACTGCTCATTTTGAGCAGTTTTGTTGATATAACAACTGTAGGCTTATAAACACGCTTAAGTGTCCTGAAAATATATGGCAAATATAAAACACCACTACTCCGCCACATATGATTTTCTATTCACATAGAAATAGAAAACATTCAATGGATTACTTTTTCTGCCTACGCGCTGCTGTTAGAAGGTCCATGTTTACGTTTTTCTGAAAGAATTTACAATCGGCTTCAAAACACTGGCAAATATAAATTACTGAATGACATGCGAATTGTGCTGGTTCAATTTATCCACTACTAAACAGAATAAATAGCCCTTACCTGTAGCAAACTCTAAGATCAAATTAAATATTGAAAAAAGGATAAGTAATGAGTCGAAGTGAGTACCAAAATAGTTCCGTGGTTATAGGAATGGTTATAAAATCACGTGGTAACGCTCACTAACGGCTGATGAATCTGGTCAATCGCCATGCGTGCATACCGCGAAATGAGCGTGTGGTATCAGAGATATAATCTCTGAGGTCAGAATGCTTTTGGCAGTATAGGCCACCATAAAACATTTCAGACATAATCTAGAAGGACGCAATTTTTTTGTAAACTCTGATCATAAACCTTTGACATTTGTAATGTCCTCTGTCACTGAACGCGCATCCCTACGCCAAACACGACACATAGCTTTCATAGCCGAAAATAGGTACTTTAAAGAAGAGACAAATTTCGTTGCCGATGCGCTGTCACGACCGTCAGTGTCCATGATAGACAATGGACCAGCGATAAATTATAAAGATTTATGTATTGATCAAGCTCAGGACGCGGAATTCACGAGACTGCGACACTCGACTTCATCCACTATGAATTTCAAATTACTCAAATCATTTGACAATCAGCTGATTTGGTGCGATGTGTCCACGGGACATAACCGGCCGTACATTACCGCAAAATTTCGCAGAAAAGTTTTTTCAAACCTACACGGTTTAGGCCACCCATCTCATAGAGCTACAAAATCTTTGATAAACACACGATTTGTTTGGCATGGCATGAATATTGACATTGCTAAATGGTGTCGTTCCTGTAAAGGTTGTCAGACCGCCAAAGTTTCACGTCACAACACACCAGTTTTCGGCAAGTTCACTGAACCTACTGAGAGATTTGATCATGTCCACATCGACATAGTCGGACCCTTACCCTACGCTAATGGCTTTAGATATCTACTGACTTGCGTCGATCGTTTTACACATTGGCCGGAAGCCATACCTATTGTAGATATTCGGGCCGAAACGGTCGCTGATGCCTTCTTCAGCGGGTGGATAGCACGTTACGGTACTCCCGCCACTATCACCACACATAGGGGCGCTCAGTTCGTGTCAAAATTGTGGGATAATTTATGTAACCAATTCGGGATAATACGGAATCGCACCACGAGCTATCACCCCCAGTCGAATGGTATGGTCGAACGTTTCCACCGCCAGTTGAAAGCCGCCATTATGGCGCACGAATCACCGAATCCATGGACTATTACTTTACCCGCTGTACTTTTAGGCGTTCGTTCCGCAGTCAAAGAGAGGCTAGGCAGATCGGCTGCCGAGATGATATACGGTATGACACTCAGATTTCCAGGAGAGTTTACCAAACAGTACACCATCGACGCCAACACAATTTGGAGAATTACTCAGACAAGCTACGCGTAGCCATGTCGCGTCTCCGTTTATGTCTGCCACGTGACACACACCAGACAAACATTTTCCAGTACAAGGAAATAGAAACATGCACACATGTATTCTTGCGACGAATCGCAATTGCGCCGCCTCTAACCGCCCCTTACGACGGCCCATATAAGGTCGGCGCGAGGAGTGGCAGAGTCATGAAAATCCTGATGAAAGACAAGGTAGAAACGGTCTCATTAGACCTAGTTAAACCCGTACATTTAGAGTGCGAGCCTACGACAGGTCCGACAACACAGCGTACGACGCCAAACAAAAAACAGAGCTCAAAGACTACCAGGATCGCTAGTGGGAATCCACAGGACCCATCTAGACCTAGTAGTGCGAACAATCAGACGTCCAACAGGACGAGTGTTAAACAGACACAGTCGACGGCAGTCAGAAGCAGTACCAAATTGGCCACTGTCCCACAGCAATCAGCTGATAAAGTTAAATTGCCTAACAAAAGCAAATCTTATGTAGCGCCACATTAGCGAGCCCCCGCCGTGTCCCGCGCTAACGGGGACGGCGGCGGTTTGCGAACGTACTCACACATACCTTCGCTAATCGCGACAAAATTTCGACGGACGCAACCGTGAGGAAAACCAGAGTCGGACAAACAATCCAAACTCCTGCCCGGCTCGTGCAGATGGTCCATGCCATAGTGGCGCCTAACGACATCTATGGCGGGACCAACCGCATGTACCGTAATTATAATAATTTTAATTTGTAAATTGAATTCGCCAGGCCTGGCAACATTAATTAGAATAGGTCAACTTCAATTACATTATTGAGCAAAATATTTGCTACCCAATAATGGATGTATTAATTGAATGAATCGGCTGGTCGCAGCAAAGCAGCATAAGTAATTCATCGGACAATTGGTGTTATGAGGATAGGACAATTAGTGTTATGAGGATCGGACAATTGGTGTTATGAGGATGGGACAATAATTTTAACTTCGGATGCTGCGACAACAACCACCCACGCTGTATTTTTTAACCACAACCACCCACGCTGTATTTTTTTCAAACCTGACTGTTCTAAATAGTTATAAGAGGTAACGTTCTGTACAGTCCCCGATGCTTTCACGACGCAGTCTCCTACACGTTAGTTGGGTTCCTACGTTTTCACTAACCCGGGGGTAATGTAGGATCCCTGCCTCGCTAGATCACCGTGACAGTCGACCCTAGTCTTTCCGGACGCGGGGGGGACAGCGGGACGACTGCCTCGTTTCAGTACTTCAGTGCCGTGTGAATAAACCCACTCACCATGCGGTCGTGGCTTTTTCCCGCACTTGTAGTCTAGCCCTTGACGACTGCAGACGTGTTGCAGGTCGTCCGTTTAGAGTTAGCCTAGGGACGTGTCGTGCGCGGGACTGTACATTGCCAATGTTTTGTGTCTAGACCAATAAATACAATGAACTGAAGAAGAGTTTTGTGAAGTCTATCGGAACCGTCGACCTGACGGGGAAGAAAAGAAGATAGAAATAAAATGGTGAATGATAGGCGGGTCTTGCCGTTCACCCTACCGGTAGATCCACTTAACATTCCCATAAGCCAACCCCAAAGCAGCACTTGGAATCCCGTTTAGCTCTTCACATCATCATATCATCTCTACCCTTTCACCTCAGAGATCTAATTTAAAAAAATTGGATCGAACATAATAGTGCCTGATGGCCCATTTGTGCCGGTTAGCTCAAAACACAAGAGGTACTGGGTTTGAATCCCGGCCGAATATTTGTCACCAGGGTAGAGAATAATTGATGTGAGGCAGTCAGACAATCTACCCATTTCGCCATGTCCCATTTTAAGTCCATCCCTGTCTCCCTTCTTGTACAGGTGGTTCAAAAAATTCAGGCTTTGGTTTTTTGACCTTGAACTGAATCCAACACTACTATGTCATGTTCGGAAATACCTGTTGTCACCCAAATGCTTTTAACTAGCTGAGGATGGTTAGTTAAAATTAAGTCCAAATAATTTTCACTCCTGGTTGGTTTATGGTTCATTTGTGTCAGGGCCTGGTCAGCCGCTATCCTCAATATTTCACTTGCTTGTACAGGGAATTGGCATCCAGCTAGAATCCTGTCCTCTTCTCAGTCAACCTTAACCAGGTTGAAATATCCTCCCACTAGCACTATACCGTCACATGCTGGACCACCAGGTAGATCAAATTAAAATACATTTATAAAGGATTCTATTCGTTCTGGGGGGCATAGGTACAGCACCTGACTGTCACGCCAGTTAAGTAATCTCCCCCAAGTTCAAGGTCATAGGTCAAAATCAAAATCAAAGTTAAAAAAAATCTTGTTAACGCAATAACTTGAAAAAAAAATCATTGGATCACTCTAATTTTTTATGTGAATTTACCTTTAGATTTGTATCTTTCTACAGAAAAAAATGACTGTTCAATTGTTTTTTTCTTTTAGTTTCCTTGAAACCTGGTATAGATTGGTTTTCAGGGTTTGTAATAAGAATATTTTTTTTAATTCACAATGGTGCCTTTAAACCTGGTACCAGTACATATAGGTTTTCGGGGGTCTGCGAGTCTATTAGTATTGTCCGTTTGTGTGATTGAAAACGAGGCTGCAGCAGTCATTTTCATATTATCATTGGTCTTCTAATTTTGGCATATCGTAGGCCCCTATTGGCAGCAGTTGTGTCATATTTGTGACCATTTTGGGTCACTTCATCAGCCGAGCGTGTTTCAGTGCTTGCACAGTATTTTTTAGAATCAGTAACATTTAAGTTACATGCCCGCATGCTCAGCTTATAGCTCACACAGTCATTAAAATGACTTTTTCCAGGTAAAGCAAATAGGTCTACATCAATCCACGCCTCGGAGAGGACGACACGGCTATAATTTGATCTTTCTGAGAAATAGCTTTGTTTCTTCCCTATTCATAGGCGATCACGTTAATGGCGGCCTTGCCGATTAAAAGTTGGCGACTGACTAAGCATGTGTGTGCCCACCCGTATGCGCAGCATTGTCAACGTCCCCAGGAATGGGGTCTGCCGCAATTTATAAACTGGTAGTCAAGTTTAAAAAAAAATTAGATCAGGTTATCAAAATTGCCTTGAGGAAATTAAAAATCAATGTCATGATTAGAACAACAAGAGACTTTGGTCAATGATCAAAGCCATAAAACGGCACTCTTCTGGTGTCTCTCTTTCAAGGAAAATGGCAAACTTCTAGCTGATACATCTGAAAAAGTAAATGCCTTAAACAGACAGTTCCAATCAGTCTTTACTTCCAAAACACCAAATTTATCGTCAAAACTTTTAAAAATAAATTTCATTCAACTATGCCGGACATCCATAGGCCCATATCACCAAAAAGGGAGTTGAACAAATACTGTTAAATTTAAATCTGTAAAAGGCAACTGAACCCGACTATCACCTTGACTACTGAAGGAGCTATATATCTTCGCATATTGCATGAACCTTACCTAAAAAAATTCAAATTATTACTAGAAAGTGGTGAAATTCCAGATGATTGGCGCACAGCAAACGTTTCTCCAATATTCAAGAAAGTAGAAAAATATTATCCTGCAAATTACAGACCAGTAGGCCTAGCTAGCTATCATGCATGCTCTGATATGTATGTTTCAAATTAATGGAACATATATTGTAAGCAATATCATGACACTGTGACACCTGGAAGAACATATGATATCCTGTATCAGAGACTGCAGTTTCCTATCTAAAAAATCAACGGAAACACAACTTTTGACTTTTATAGGCCTACATGAATTCTGAAATCTTGATCGGAAGAAACAAATCGACATAGGCCTACTCATAATACTAGATTTCAGTAAAACGTTCGACAAAATCTCCCATAATCGTCTGGCAAAAACCGTACCGGTATAGGCCTACCATGCCATTTTTATCATCGTACATAGGCTATATACATATAGTGCTCCCTCACAGTCACTGCATCGCCCCCCGGATATAATGCCAACTTCACCTACTGCCAGGGCTGGAACGGATTTCTGCCAATGCTAAATCCTGCGGTACAATGCCAACCACGGTGTCCGCCATATGCCAAGGATTTTTAAGTTCCAAATTCCTTTTTGCCATGTATTTTTCCCCGATCACAATGCCAACAGGCTTATTCCTACATCGGCAGACATCATTGACTGTTAAATAAACACTCATGCATGCATGATTAGTGAGCGCCACCTCCGCCCCGGGCCATTGCACACACACTGCATTAGGTCTATAGACCTACCCAACAAACATAAAGCATCTGTATAACATTTCCACAATGTTGGTTCAACGTCGAAGACGTTGGGCCGTCGTTGTACAAGTGGTATAGGCCTACAAATGTTTAGTGTTTGCTGGGTAGCCTATATGCGCTCACAAGTTTAGGCAAGCGGAACAGTGGTGATAAAAAACGGTTAATAACGCAAGTAATCCGGCTAATTGCACACAAATAGCCATCCCAGCAAACACAAGTGACTGTGATTGATCAATGAATATGGGGGGTGGCTAATTGGGGTATCATGCTTATCGATCGTGTCTATCTGTGTTAGCTCAACGTTTATTTAATCTTGTGTCTCGTATGCGCCTATATCTGCCACAAAATGAGTTATTTTATATAAATGTTTCTCATTGTATCATCAGGCATTTCTAAGCTTACCAATGAGTGATGAAGCATCATAATGGAATATTAATTTGTCAGACAAGAGGTGTTGATGCAGTGTTGGTACAATGCTGGCCCAGCATCGCAGACATTTGTCGAATTACTCGTAGACCTATGCAATTGGCATATTGTTCACTGAGTGTATGCACTTTGCTCCACCTTTAGTCCACCTTATCAGATGCAGTCAACATACACAACCATTGTTTATTTGCACTATTTTTGTCAGACAGAATGGCCATGATAGGCTTAATAATAGCATTTCTTGTTAAACTGTATTCCTCTTTTATTAAAAATAAGATAACAAAAAAAAAGTTTTTAATCCGCATGCATGACTGGCCCCCTTTTTGAAAAGAAAAGAAATGAGATTAAGGTCTCACCACACAAATTCATACGCGCATATAATTAAAAAGTTTAATAGTGAGAGAGTTAGGATCTTTTTATAAAATGTGGTGATTTATAGCAGGCTTGGGGTTAAATATTACATTTATATCATTTTGATACCAATTCATCTAGATTGGGTGACCATTTCTTCCTTCAAAAACATTGAAATCGGGAAACATAGATACAAAATGTAGTCCCTACGCTGGTAGTAACAAGGCATATGCTGCATTAGGAAGTTCCCCTGTTTTGGCAGCGCTCAGGGAAAGTACTATAAGACCTTACATTTTCATGTGAAAATAGAAAAAAAGCCCCATGTTTAAACACCCTTTTCTATTTTTTGTATTGATAGAGTAGGTCATTATGATTAAAAATATATACAGGTTTATATAGATATTTTCATTTAAAGAATGCTGGGAAGCCCAAGCGTATGGGCCATAATACATGTAAGTCTATGGGAGCGGTATTATGTGTGGTGAGACGTTAAATAGAAAGGAGGCTGATGTGAGCGACATCTATGAGTCAATTACACAGGCTATGTCATCTCAATTCCTTTAGCTGACTGGATGATTGATTTAAAAACAATTATTCTGAGAAATGAAAACTTATACGATCATTTAAAGTATTAATCATGCAAGAGGTTGATGAAATAGATGTTGAAGGTGATACATGGTGAGCAAGTGAAAAACATTAGTTGACCTGTGGTGTAGACTAATTGTGTTGTCATTCAGAGTCATGAATTTACATTCTGTCGTTACAACTTTTTATTTGGTGCCAGGCGATAATAAACTATTTTGGTGAACCTGATTGATAGGCTTAGCTAGGCTTAGAAGTTGGAGTGGTATCAAAATGTGGCATTTACACACTGTGAGTGGCAAGGGGTTTTGTCCAAAAAATATTTAAAAAATAGACATTTGGACTAATGCCCAGCACTTCTAACAAATCGGTCGGAACCCAACCCAAACTCGAATACACATGTGACATGGTCATGATGGTGACAATCACAATGACATCACATGGGTTAAGGTTGGGCTTCATATGGGAGTTATCCCAAGGTCATGGAAAGGTCATCTCAAGGTCACAGCAAGGTCAAATCAGTTTGAACCGGTCCAAAATAGCTTATTATTTTCGTTTTTCCACAATTATGTTTACTTGAAATATCTAGGGGAGGACGGGGCATGTTCGAACACCGGGGCACATTCGCACCCTGCTGGTAATTCAGAATTGAGGGCCACCTGGTGAATTAAAAATAAAATTCATGATGTACCTCTCCCCTAAGTCACTGTTCCTCCCAAAATTTATCAGCTACAGTTTTTTTGTTTTGATCTCTATTCAAATATGTGATTTTCGTCTCATTTTATGTTATTTAGGTTATTTTTTCTAAATACTGTGTGAACTACAGTTTTAGTAGTTAAGTAACCATTTGTTGTTCTATAAATAGAACACAGAGGTATACAACATACAGGGAAAGTCTTTTTGAACCATCACAAGTGGTACAGGCAATAAGTGTGGTTGAAGCTGAAATGGCATTACGGGGCACGTTCAAACGCGTTCGGACATGCCCCGGAAAAGGTGTGAACATGCCCCGAAGTAGCCTCACAACCAATGGTCATAATTGCAGCATAGTTTATCCTATTCACACATGTCCACACTCACCCTTACATGCTGGCACTCACTCAGCCACACATTATTACCCTTTTTCATACAACACATGCTGTTTTGTCTGTTGACCCGGCGGTTGGTGGATAACCGTGATAAATGCCGCTAGTGGTGCGCCAGTAGCCTGATGGACAAACTTCCATTGCCCACTGCTGGCAACGTTATGGGAGTCTGACAATGTGCTGCTACCTTGTGAAGGGCAACATCACACTGTTGCTATTTATGCAAAATGCAATAATAAAATACAAAGGATTGTCAATTATTGTCATTGTTGTATTGCACTTTAATAACCGGGGCATGTTCGAACGGTACTGGTCGGACATGCCCCGGAGGCGGGGCATGTCCGACCATTCTGGTTGTAATCACATTTTGCGCTATATTTTTTTAAATATACAAGACACCTAACTATAAATTTTAGTGGGGCATCATACATGTGGAAGCACTGTATGTATGAAATAATGAGTGATTTAGTTAAATATCTAGTGAACAGGTATGCATTATGTCTTAAGGGTTCGAACATGCCCCGTCCTCCCCTACGATGCGTCGATGGCTTAAAACCTACCTATAGTCTGTTTCACCAGGACCTGGGAGTAGCCTTTTTTCAATTTGCTCAGTCGATCTTTAAAATTTTTTAACAAAATTTTCCTCAAGATTATTTTTTCACCTTCCCCCAACATCCCTGAAAATTTTGTAGATTTTTTTTGTGTATTAGCGAAGTTAGACCATTTGGCATGTAATAATTTTTCAAAATGACAGCTCTCTTTAACACCATTGCTGTGAAACAAGAATCCTATTACATGCCAAATGGTCTAACTTCCAAAATACACAACAAAATTGTACCAAATTTTCAGGGATGTTAGGGGAACATGAAAAAATGAACCGAGAAAAATTTTGTAGACAAATTTTAAAGAACGACCGAGCAAATTAGAAAAAGGCTACTCCCAGGTTCTGGTGAAACAGACTGTAGACTTCAACACGGACCTTTACCAAAACACCCCGAGAGTTTATAGGGATAATATAAGGGTTGGAGGGTTTTTACCCCCATCAAATCACCCTTGTCTCGCCCCTGTCTGATCTAGCAATAATGGTGCGAAAATATTTAAAAAATATATATTTGGACCAATGGCAATGCCAATGGCCAGCACTTACAATAAATCGGCTGAAACCCAACCCAAATACTCATGGTGACATGGGTTGGGGTCAGGCTTCATGGTGGAGTTACCCCAAGGTCATGTCAATGTCAGCTCAAGGTCAGGACAAGGTCAAATCAGCTCAAAACGGTTAAAAATGGCTCAATTTTGTTGTTTCTCTTACAATTATGTTTACTTGAGATGCCTATGATGGCTTGAAACCAACCTAGACTTCAACATGGACCTATACCAAAACACCCCAGAAGTAACAAGGGTGATATAAGGGTTGAAGGGGTTGTTTCAACCCCTTCAAATCAGCCTTGTGTCACCCCTGTCTGTTCAGACAAAAATGGTCCAAAAATATTTAAAATATATATATTTGGACCGATGGCCAGCACTTCTAATAAATCGGCCGGAAACCAACCCAAGTACACATGGTGACATGGGTTGGGATCAGGCTTCATGGTGGAGTTACCCCAATGGCATGGGAAGGTCATCTCAAGGTCACAGCAAGGTCAAATGAGCTCAAAATCGTTGAAAATAGCTTATTTTGTTGTTTTTTCCTACAATTATGTTCACTTAAGATGCCTATGATGGCTTGAAACTGACCCAGACCCCAACACGGACCTATACCAAAACACCCTGAGAGGTTATAGGGGTAATATAAGGGCTGGAGGGTTTTAACCCCTCCCCCCCCTCAAATCACCCTTGTGTCCCCCCAGTCTGATATGGCAGTTCCAAAAATATTTAAAAATAGCTGTATGTTTCATAGGGGAGTTACTCCAAGGTCATGGTAGGGTCATCTTAAGGTCACATCAAGGTCAAATCAGCTCAAAATGGTTGAAAAAAGCTTATTTTTGTTATTTTTGCTACAATTATGTGCACTTGAGATGTCTGTGGTGGCTTGAAACCTACTCAGACTCCAACATCGACCTATACCAAAACAACCTATATAGGGTTAATATAGGGGTAATATAAGAGTTGGAGGGTTTTTACCCCAATCAAATCACTCTTTGGCCACCCTTGTCTGATATGGCGGAATTGGACCAAAACGGCTTAAGACACTGATTGCTATGTTTTGACCAATGGCCAGTATAAAATGATTACATCTGATAAAGTCCAACCTAAGTACACATGGTGACATGGGTTAACCTCAGGTTAGCCTTCACATGGGTGTTACCCGGAGGTCATGACAAAGTCATCCCAAGGTCACAGGAAGGTCAAATCAGCTCAAAACAAGTGAAAATCGCTCGTTTTTGTTGCTTTATCTATGATGCTGTTCACAGGTTCACCTGAGAAGTCAATTAGGATTTAAAGCCACCTAGACCACAGCACAAACCTATACCAAGAAATGCCCCAAAAGGATTCAGGGGTAATAAATGAGTTGTAAGCGTCATACCCCATTATATCACCATTATGTCACCTCTGTCTGCAGGGTTAGAAATTAACTTTCTGGAGCACTGGCCCAGCGGACCACCAGCCCCCAAAATCTGGTGGTCCTCTTCTATATCTGTTGGTCCTGTCAAATTTTTAAAAATTGTATTTGAGTACAGAACACTTTTAAACATTTTTTGGCTGTGAAATTTTAGTGGCCTGCCACACCACTGCTACCCACTATTCTCAACAGAGAAATAAATTAATTACGATCTTTTAAACAATTTTGGTCCGTAAAATTTCAGTGGCCTGTCGGACCACTGCTGAGTTCCAGTGGTCCTGCAGGATAATTGGTGGCCTCGGGCCACCGGACCACCACTAATTTCGAACCCTGGTCTGGCATGGCAGAAATGGACCTAATAACACACTGATTATTATATTTTGACCAATGGTCAGCATCCCTACTTTAACCCTTACACTGCTATGGGCGCCCAAAATTAACCAAGCGCAGCCTGCTGTGGGCAACATAGTCGCCCAGTAAATTCTTAAAAAAAAAAAAAAAAAAAAATGTTTTTTTTTTATTTTTGTTTTGTGGTGTCTTTCTATTTGTGCTTTAAATATAGCTAACTGACTGATTTTGTAATATATTGTTTTTTAATATCAGCTGCTGTTCATCAGATGTTTTTTTGAAGAAAAAACGTGCCAGATATTACTTAGTGGGAAACCACAGATGCTGCAAATTTTTTGCAGCAGTGTATGGGTTAAATACATCTGATGACGCCCAGCCCACGTAAACATGGTGGCATAAGTTGGGCTTTATAGGGGTGTCACCTAAGGTCATAGCGAGGTCATCTGAAGGTCATAATTTGAAAGTTACAGCAAGGTCAAATCAGCTCAAAACGGGTGAAAATAGCTGTTTTTTTTTACAATTCTGTTCACTTCAGATGTTTATGATGGCTAAGACCCGCCTAGACCCCAGCAAGGAGTTGTACCGAAACGCCACAAGAGGTTACATGGGGTAATAAAAGGGTTGGGGGGATTTTACCCACATCAAGTCACCCCTTTAAAAGTTTGATAGGCCCCTATGTCAGAAATGGACGAAAAACCCATTTGATTGAATACATTATGATTTAACCAATGACCATGTAGATGAAGCCCAACCCAAGTAAACAATGTGACGGGTTATGGCTGGACTTCATAGGGATGCTACTCTAGGGTCATGGCTAGATCATATCAAGGTCACAGTAAGGGCATATCAGCTGAGGGCACTGACTATTTATGTTGTGACAATATGGTAGTGATAATTCCGACAGGTCACTGAGTATTTATGTAATAATATACATGTGTTAGTGAGAGTTCGGTGAGGGCACTAAGTAGGCATACCAGTAGTATGTGTTACCATAGTGTTAGTTCCCAGAGCACAGATAATATATCTTAATATGTGGTACAATAACGATAATTCCATGAGGACCTACTTCGACATTGTGTAAGTTACATCATGAACATAAGCGCCTTTGCGAATTTAGGTCCGCTATATTGATAAATGTTAGTTCTCTAAGCTTAAGTCACTATATATACTGATATATATGCCTAAGTGTTCATAATACATGCTCATATATCCATGGCAATGTGTAGGCATAGTTCTATTTATAGAATGCGGGTATTTTTCTCTATCTTCAGGAATTCTACTTTGACTTTCAATTTGAATTATCACCCCCCCCCCCCCCACACTATATATAGTTATAAAATATGAGGCTTTATAATAGGAATGATATCATGTAATTGTAATAACCTATTGTAGCGCTTGCCTCAGGAGGCTTATACATTGCTACTTGGTGACAATATCAATGATATTGTCAAGATTAATGTCAGTCAATAATAAATAACAACACAAGAACACCCTGATATTCCTCCCACTTCGTAGAGTAAGCCTACTGTGGGGAGAGGGCCTACTGTACTATGCTGGCAGTAGGCCCCGGCAGTAGGCATGCTCAAGTCTAATGTCACGATAAGTCCGTTTGTACCATCTGAGAACTATAGCGTCTAGAAAAAGACATAGGATAACAGTACATATCGTCACCCTGATATTATACTGTCGTATCTACAGTTTTCATTATTCCGAGATAGTCGAAAAAAACTTAATAATAAAAAAAGGAGTAATATTTCAGCATTGTCTTAAAAAACCTTTGTAGACATAAGAAACAGACGTTTGTTCAATGTGAAGAAAATGCACCACACCTTAGCGTTGCATAGCAACAAGCATTTAAAACAGATACGACCTCATAATATTATAAAATATGGCCAGTGTATGATAATAAATAATATTACATAGTTGTATGCGCACATACGACAGTGTAATATATAAGTAGGATTTTTTTCCGAATTAATTGATTTTACGTTTTAATAACTTTCCAGTAATGTTTAACTGCAAAACAGACATTAAAATTGTATACTGTACAAAAAGTGGTTAAACGATGTATGTACCACATACGACTATATAATGTTGACAAAAATGTCAAATGTGTGAAAATGTCAGTATTATAGAGTTGTATTTGCAAATAGAATCAAAACTGTTAAATGACTCAAAATGTTTCACGTATTACATTATTATAAACAATTAGTAAGTTTGCATTGTTTTTCGCCTTAATTTGTCATAGAAAAAATCATAAAATTAGACAGTTGTATGTGTCAGATACAACGCTATAGAAATAAATAATTAGAGGTAAAATTGGAAAATTAAAATATTACATAGTGGTATGTGCAGATACAACTATAGGAAGTATAGCATCCGATTTTTAAATTATTTTTTTCCAAATAACTGACAATCCCATAAGAATATATTTAAGAAAAACATGGTGAAAATTACAAATGTTTTGGTAGTTAAAATTACACTGTTGTAAGTAGCACATACGACATTGTAATATATAACTTGCATTAAGTTTGTGTTGTATCCCAACAGAAATACAATAATGAATAATGTTTTCCATCTAATGTGTTTTTCGATACCTATATGCAAAATCTGCTCGAGTATGTGATTGTTCTTATTTACATTATTTGAGAAATAATGTAAGTAAAATAATATACTTATGCAGGTGCCATTGTCAAAAATGTTAGGTATGAAAGTCACTTGTTAGGTTAACATACAATTTATTCTGATTTTGTATCGGTTAATATTTGTCATTTCGCAATTAGTATAATGTTTTTTTGATACAATTACTAGAGCTGCTTGACATTTTACAGGTTTTACAAAACAATAAACAAATTATTAACTGGAATTAACACTTAGGCTCTTACATAAGTATCTAAATCATAATGTAACAACAAACATTTCCTAACAGGGGTCATTGAACATCAAATGACTTTAACTACCTGAACTAAGCGTAAAAAGACAATAGTTTTTAAAAAAAAATAAGAACAACGTATTTTTCAAAAATAACAATACAGAATATTGTAGTCTCTTTAGGGTGAAGGTCAGTTTGCGCAGCGATTCATCCCTGTTTAAATCTATAGTCAGCATTATGATGAAGCCTACTTCAGTCATCACAGATCAACTAACAATTATCATGATACTGTAATTAAATGACTGAAGTCAGCTTGGAAGTTGTAAATTACTTCTTATTGGAGTAATTTATTACAAAGACACATTCGAAGGCAGCTTAAAGTATTTGACTCATTACGAATAAACATGACTGTGTAGTCTGGGGCAATTCATACACATTAATATCATTGCTCAAATATTATATACATGTGTCTGCCTCTCTTCCCAATGGTACTGTGGACAAATCGGTTTTCATTTTGTTTGTGTGTACATATTCGAGAACGCAGTGTACAATCTTATCCATTTTAAATCGGTGCATTGCAGCAGTTATCTGATAAAAGATACACTCTTAGAATGTAAGTTTCCAGCTTTCTTCTATGATAGAGATGATGGTCGTCAATGAGGGCTGTTTATGACATGTTGTTGCCCAAAACACCCGGCAGCCACAATAACCTATTGCTTAGCTTTTAGTTTCGCAATGTGTTTTTTTGCCGAGAAAGTATTTTATTTATCAGATCACCATTGTTTATTTTAAAATTAATGTTGGATGAAAAATAAGTTTTTGCATGAGCCCCCACACCTCCAGACAACTTAGCTGGACAATGTTGATTTCACTATAAGCAGTCAGGTTTTTGACCACGGGAAATAGAAATATAGATATTGACAATGTATAAGGGACTGAATCTAAGGTAAAGAATTATGTGTTCCATCCGATATAGATATTTTTGGTAGAAATAAATACGTCGCCGATTGCGTGAGTAGCAGGGGCGTAGCTAAGAGTAAAATAATGTGGAAGCACACTGATGGATTGATAGAGTTTAGGCGTTAGGAGCAACTCTACTGCTATCAATTCATGGTGTTCCGAAGCACTGAACTATTTTATGATTGGTGCGAATCGAACGGGGCAATTAGTATTTTGCTGATTGTGGACAGGGGCACTGCATTACATAAAAATAACAAAGAGCCATGAATAGTCACTGCCCCCTCCTTTTTTCTATTGTTTCCAGTCGGGATTATCTAGCCTTAAAACACGCCACTACATTATTTTCTTTGTCCGACCACTACATTTTTAGCCGGGAATGGAGAGTTATTGTTGATCAAGTACAGACCAATTATCATGGTAGGCCTATGGTTCTATAATCAGTCAGTTGTGAGCGAGCTGTTGATAATGAGGGATCCTCATTATGGTCGGATGTGTTTTAAGTCAATTAAAACCCTCGGAGCTCTTGGCCAAGGCCTTTTCCACAGCTAAGAATGTAAAGTTTCTCGGGCTTTATCCTATAAGAAAAACGAGTGGACTAGATTTCATCCTGCATTATTAAACGTCTACCAGTGATTATTTTTATTAGGGCCACAGCAACTTAATTTTATGATGACGGATTTGCCGCTAAAAAAAATTATATCGTGTTTGTTGCGAATCACATATTAAAAGCATTGCAAAAATATATATTTTCTAAAAGTAGGACAATAATTTATGAAGGAAGAATTACAAATGATGTGCTGCTTTCACCATGAAGGCCTATTTCTTCGGTATCCTAGGTACCCTATAGCGCAGTATTCTTGGATGCAAATATTTGCTTCCAGATCATAATCACTTATACCAAAAATGAAATGAATCGGGCTTTAGGCCACCTTTGTGCTAAACTGGGCCAAGAGAACCTCCTGAGGATGGTGAGATGACACTGTCATCCAGACACAGGATTCGAAATTCGAGCCCTGGCGGTCTGAGGCCGAGCACGCTACCTCTTAGTCACGGAGGCTCCCCACAATACTGACTTTCACACGTGGATGGGGAAGACACATTTTTTGTTTTTTTTAAACCTGTGAGACCGGGAACCGAACCCCGAACTCTGGCGTGAAAGGCAGCGGTGCTAACCACTACCCTAGGGCCCCCGCCCCACTTATACCAGATATCGTTGTTCTTTTTATATGTGTTATCCTTCCTTTAAATGCATTTGAAAATTATTTCAGTAGACATTTCTGGAACAATTTTACTGCCCATTTTCTGATACCCAACTGTAATTTAATTTATTCGTATCAGTGGCTGTTATTGTGGGTCTACATGTGGAAATGTTGCACTGGAAGAAACACAACAATTTAAAATAACAGCCTATGCTCATCCATTATACAATAATTAAACTCTTAAAACGGAAAAAAACAAAACCTGTATTTCTTATCTTTTTTTTTTCAAAACCTGAGAATCTCCTGAGAAATAAATTCGCTGCCACCCGGGTATATAAATAATGGTAATTGAGACATATTTTTCATTTCATTCTTATTTTCTGCAACGACAAGTGCTTGGGAGAGCAACACGTCCAGCTCTGAGACGCTGTCCATTGCAAATGCCCACGTACTGCGGATTTTGATTGTGGTGTATCATAATTATGAAACATCAATTTTATTTTGGAGCAATGTTGTTTCAAGTATGGGTCAACTTCTATGTTATTGGCCAAGTTTAAAACAGCGTTGATATCATTTATTTAACTTGTTTTCTAAAATAGTGTGAAAAAATTGTTTATTGTTTACTGTCTAATGGCGCCAGACACCAGCCGTAAATGGGTGGGATGTTGGTGGAGGGGGGTTTCCTTGAATCGTCGGGAGAGTGACTATATTCGATAAGATACAACAACACATAATACAATCAGTGCACACGCATGTTCAGTGCCTCATGATTTAGCTAAGTATATATCACAGAAACAGATTTGTTTTGTCTCATTTAATAACAGCATCAATTTTTAAGCAAAATAATAGCTGACTATTCAAAACGGCCTTCGATCGTCTGAGATTTAAAGAGTGTGACATAGTAAGAATCTATATATTCATGTTTTCTGGTTATTTTGAAACTGATGTCAAATTAATATGTCCTGTGAACACTTGCCTAGTTTAGTTTGCCATGATTATTGTAGGCACAGACGGTTGGTATATGTAGATACAACAAATTATAAACAAAACATTGCAATTATAGAGTCGTATCTACCACATACATCAACTTCATTAAACAACAACATAAGAATGTTAACAGAGCTGCTGATTCATTTTATTGAAGTTTGTATATAGTAATATTACCACAGCTGATTTTAAACAGTGTCCGTGTAAAATTTCTCTATACTGACGTATCTACCAGATACAACACTATAAGATTTATATTTTTTCCAATTTTGTTGTATGTGCACATACGACTCTATAATATTTTACTTTTTTAAAGATTAGCAAATCACTTGCAGATACGACTATGTATTAGTGTGATTTGACCTACTTATATCCGAAAGTGAAATTCAAAAATTTAATACAAGATGCGTATGCCCCTGATAGCTTCAAATCAAAAATAAAAGCACTTTTGAAAAAAATGTTAGATACGACAGTATAATATCAGGGTGACGATATGTACTTGTTAACGTAGAGACTACTAGTTTATTTTATTGTTACAAAATAACAATTATATTGTTTAGGCCTACATATGTTAATCTGCAAAACCAAAAAACAGTATATGCTTACTTTACATGTAAGCAGATACTGCCTTTGGTTTTGCACAGGAGTATGCCTGTGTAGGCCTACGACATATATAATGAAGCTCATAGGAATTATTAGCCAAGTAATTAGCCAAATCAGAAATCCTTCAGCCAAATCTATAACTAGTTGACCGAGGCTGTATGCGTTGAAAAAAATGTTTTGGTAATTATTTGTAAAAAAAGACGACCAGCCAGGGCATCCGGTGATAGCCCCCCCCCCCCGGACAATGCAAACGGCCGAGATATCGCAATCGACAAAGCGACGTCCGTTGAGCCGACATCGTAATTTTCGATTGAAAAATTGGCATTTAATTGGCCATTTTAATCTGGTCGTGGTTGGCTTATTTCTCTTTCTATGTTTCTAAAAACTTAGGCAGTGGGCAATCTATATTGGTCAAAAGATTCTTCAAATTGTCAGTGAAATTAATAAATAAACGATCGAGATATCGCGACCACCCGTTACGTAGACACAGTCATTTTTCGACTTTCTGTGTCATAGCGGCAGCAGCAAAACATTGTTGCCATAATTTTCGCCAGTAGTAATATCTTATCACGAAATCTATGCTTTTATATTCAATGGCGAAATGGCAAACGGTAGGGCGGGCCCTGTATACTGTATCTAGACATATATTGCAGTTAAAGCTAAATTAGTTACCAGGCATCACGTGGTGACTGTTGTATAAAACACGAGTACCGGTAACTGATTACAGTATTTGACATGCTGCAATCATGAATATAGCCACTTTTTGACCCAAAGTAACTTAAAATTCTAGTCATACTGTCCATTATATCGTTATTCCTTTAGGGACCTTCCCAACCAGGGCGTTTGTATGTTGTGTTTCGGCCTGGCCGTTGCCATTTTGTTCCATTTAGAGTTTAAATTTGACCAAAGGCGCTAAGAAGATATGGTAGGCATGGATGGGCTGTAGAGCTGCAAGTCCGACCCCACAGACGGCAACATTTTACCTTGCAGCGAGGCAACATTATTACTTATCCTATTCCAAATTCTTGTTTATTATCTCAACAAATTGCTTATAATATTATATACTTTTATTATCATTTTAGCAACATATTGGACACGTCATATGGGTTATTAGTCGAAAAATATTGATTTTTGAAAGAATTTCAATGTCCTGCATATAAAAAGCAAATCGGTATTTGTGAAACGGTTCAGACCCGAAATATCGGTTTCAGCCCAAATACGTTCACACCGATATATCGGGTTTGACCACTCTAAGGGTTAAAACTAGGCCTACAAAAAAAAGCAGTCGTTGTTAATCTAGTCTACTCTCAACTAGGACCCATGGCCATCTTATAAACTGAGAACTACTTTCGAATCGATATTTTACTACGCCATCAATGCCAAAGTGTGTGGCCTGAAGCCATCCAAATTAAGATTACTTAAGCTTTAATAAATCATGCTTAGATACTGATACTGTATTTGACCCAGTTTTCGGCCGTCACCAGAATAATGTGAAATGCGTGTCTATGAACATTTTTTGATGAAATCAAAGTCGGACATCATTGCATAATTCCTGTTTAAAGTATTTATAAAATACTTCTATTTGTTGTTTCCGCTAAGTACCAGGGGTGGGCGCCACAAATGGCTACTTTTAAGTGCTCTGAATGGTCATTTTTTAATATTTACATTACAGATATTTTGCTTGACTACAACTTTGATCTTTGAACTTTAAATTGGTACTCCAGCAGCACCTCCTTTTTGGAGTATCAGGCTGCAAAGGGGAAAGGGCTGGTGGACTTAGTCAACCAGCTGACTCTTGAACGCTGCCACAGTTTTTGATTCTATGGCAGCTGCCGGAAGAGAATTCCAATCAGGGATAGTTCAATGCCAAAAAGAATTTTATCCCGGTGTGATCTTTATACTATAGGCCTGATTGTGCCCACCACGTGTTCTTCTGTCTGCTGGGATTAAACGGTCATTGATAGGAATTTCTACTAGCTCATTTAAAATTTTGAACATGCTTACAAGTCTAGAATTTTTACGTCTTGTTTTCAAGTCAGTCCAGCCCAGGTTCTGAATGAGAGATGTCACACTGGCTGTTTGTCTATAATTTTGGGTGACATATCTTGCTGCTGATCTTTGATTTTTTCTAATTTATTAATATTTTTTTGCCTAAAGGGGTCCCAAACTGCTGAAGAGTATTCTAAGGATGATCTGACCAAGGAGAAATAGGCAGTCTCCCTTAGTTTAGGGGGACATGCCTTCAGGTTCCTCCGAAGGAAGCCCAGAGTGGAATTTGCTCTACTTGTAATTTTGTTAATGTGGGCCTCCCATTCCAGGGTCTCGCTAAGACAAACACCAAGATATGGTGTTGATGAGACGTTCGCTAGTGTTTCGCCTTTAAGGGTGTACTCAATTTCCAGGTTTTTTTATTTCTGCCTGGACACCCTCAGGACCGAGCATTTTGAGGGGTTGAAACACATCCCCCATCGATCTGCCTAGTCCTGTAACGCAGATAGGTCTCTCTGCAGCTGCTCCTGATCTGCTCGACATTTTATTGGGCGATACAGGAGGCAGTCATCTGCAAAGAGACGAACCTGCGAGGAGACCGTGGAAGGGAGGTCATTAATATAGGTCAAAAAGAGTAGGGGTCCGAGAACAGTACCCTGGGGCACACCAGACCTCACACGAGCTGATTCTGAAGAGCTGCCATCAACTACTACTTTTTAGGTTCTATTGGTCAGAATTTTTTTAATCCAATTAGGATTTGTTCCCCGAATTCGAAAGTGGTCAAGTTTGTGCAAGAAGCGTTGGTGGGGGACAACGTCTAAGGCCTTACTAAAATCCAAGACAACAACATCTGTTTGTGTCTTACTTTCAAAATGTTGAATGAATTCATCAGTTGTAATCAAAAGCTGGCTTTCACATGATTGTTTTGATCGAAAGCGATGTTGTACAGGTGGTAAAATTTTGTTTTCCGAAAAATGGGACATAATTTGTTTACAAATGATGTGTTTGAGTAATTCGGCACAAACACATGTGAGGGATATCGGTCTGTAGTTTGCCGGAGAGTGCCGATCCCCTTTTTTGAAGACTGGGGCAACATTAGCTTCTACCCAGTTATCTGGTAATTTGCCCGTCTGTAGAGATTGGTCGAAAATAATTTTAAGAAAGGGAGATATTTCGTTTGCAGCATTCTTCAGAATCAAGTTTGTGAGCTCGTCCTGTCCGGATGCCTTTTCGCCGCTTAAACCCTCAAGTAATTTAGCTACACCTTGAACGGTAATTTCGAATTTAGGCATTTCAGTATTCGGTGGTCCTGGTAATTTCGGTATATTCGTGGTGTCTTCCGAGGTAAAAACTGAGCAAAATTGGTTGTTTAGTATTTCAGCCTTACGTCTGCTATCTGAATGCAGCTGGCCGTTTTCCTTCAAGGGAGAGACACTATTTCCATCCTGACGTTTAGATTTATTATAACGCCAGAGTGGTTTTGAATTTTTTTGTTCTAAAGATTTAGAAAGTTTGTTTTTCAAAAAAGACCACCTGGCAGACCTGATAGCACGCTGGGTCTGCCGTTTACATAATTTATATTTTGCCCAAAGGTCAGCTTTATTCGTACGCTTGGCTTTGCTATATAAAGATGTTTTTTTCCGAATACATCCAAGGAGTGATTTGGATAGCCAAGGTAGATTTTCCCGAGGGGAAGTCATTTTAGTTGGTATAAATTTGTCCAGGCATTGATTTAGGCTGGATGTAAGCATGGTAAGTTTCAACCAATTTACATTAACAGAACTGCTGGGACTGTTTTCTGAGGAGGTCCAGTAGCCATGCAGTGAGCAAGCAGTGACGATTCACTGAGCCATTGCTGGTTCAACGTTGAATCACTGCTAACGACGATGGCCCAACATTTAAACATCATCAGTCTGCATTTGCTGGGCGTGCAAGCCCCGTCCCGGCATACCACTTATTGATGACAATAGAAAAAAACGTTTTAACCACATCTAAATCATAATCAGCTAGTACTAGGGGTGCATGGCCACAACACACATACCCCCCCTCTCACAGTTAGCCGCCACTCGGTAATCAGAGCATTGCATCAATGAAGGTGTGACATTTTACTGCTAACGGCCGCAGTTAACCTGCAAATAAAATAAATAGGCCACTACACACAGTCCTACCCCTGCACTCTCACAGTTATAGCCGCCACTCGGTAATCAGAGCATTGCAATAATGAAGGTCTGACATTTTACTCCCACGGCCGCAGCTACAGGCCACTACACACAGGCCACCCCACTCTCAGTTAGCCGCCAGTGGTAATCCGAGCATTGCATTAATGAAGGTCTGACATTTTACTCCAACGGGCCGCGGCTAACAAGCCACTACACCCAGGCCACCCCACTCTCAGTTAGCCACCACTCGGTAATCAGAGCATTGCATTAATGAAGGTCTGACATTTTACTCCCACGGGCCGCGATAACAGGCCACTACACACAGTCCACCCAACTCTCAGTTAGCCGCCACTCGGTAATCAGAGCATTGCATTAATGAAGGTCTGACATTTTACTCCCACGGGCCGCAGCTAACAGGCCACTACACACAGGCCACCCAACTCTCAGTTAGCCGCCACTCGGTAATCAGAGCATTGCATTAATGAAGGTCTGACATTTTACTCCCACGGGCCGCGGTCAACAGGCCACTACACACAGTCCACCCAACTCTCAGTTAGCCGCCACTCGGTAATCAGAGCATTGCATTAATGAAGGTCTGACATTTTACTCCCACGGGCCGCAGCTAGCAGGCCACTACACACAGTCCACCCAACTCTCAGTTAGCCGCCACTGGGTAATCAGAGCATTGCATCAATGAAGGTGTGACACTTTACTCCCACGGCCGCGATTAACCTGCAAATAATTTACCCTCATCTTAGACGGTTCTTATGTCAGCACAACGATATATAAAATGGTCTCTGTATTTAGAAACATTGGAAGCCCTGCATTGGAATTATAGAAACGAGTCGGCAAAATCTGAATATACCAATATTAAAAAAACCAAACAATTACATTTCCCATGATAGACTGAATTTCAAACGGGTATGCCCCGTGATCTCTTCAGACAGATGAGACGAGGTCTATGACGTCACCAGCATGCCGCATTGCGGCCGGTCGGCGTTTACTGCCATTCAGGGAAGATGTTATAAATATAGTATAGGGTGGGTATGTGTATCGGCGACCCAGCAAACATGGGATGTTGATCCAATGTTGTTTTGATGTTTGGCCAACGTCGAAGGGTGCTGAGTGTGATAAAGGCAACCACGCTAACAGACCACATGCTATATAAGCACAGATAGCTGCTAACCCTTTACAGACATGAGCTATTCACATTAAATCTGTGATGATAGTTGTTGTTGTCATGTTAAGCCTACTTACTGACTGACAGATTGAAAACGTTTTGGGTTGACTTAAAACTATTTGTTTACATACCTGTATACGTACTTAAGCCTAGAAAAAAATGTTAAAATACAAATCCATTGTAAAAAACAAATGACTCATTCATTTTTGTCGTCATCAATTAATATACGATCTACGGGACAGGTGAACAGAAGCAGCTGACTAAAATTTAATGTTAGTACAAGGTTAAACCAGCATCGCAGTCTGTGGACCAGTAAAACGCAAACAGTGTGTCAAAGTTTATTTATTTTCCCAGGCAGTTGATCAACGTTATAGGTGAGGGTGGTGGTCGCGTTGCCCTATGATTATTTGGTGGGCAGCAGTTCCCAATTGACCTGCTGGTTTAATGCTGATTCACTGGAGACAATATTCAGCCAGCCCTGCGCCATCGTCTCGTGCCAGCTGTATGACTGACAGGTTCACGAATTGAAGACTGGAGAGGGGTGTGCTAGCTCACTGACAGGCTGTGTAGGCCTAATAAAATTATGACAGCGCCGCTATGCCTACAAACGCAACACACTGAATACCGGCTGACCATAAGGTGTGCTAGAGAGATTTGCCTATTATTAGCCGTCACCGTAGGTGAGACGGAGGGAGCTATGGATTCCGCCTCCGTTTTTTTTACACCTCTTCTTTTGCCTATAACTTTGTAAGAAAATAAGCTAGGATAACAATTTTTGGTATGTGGGCTACTTCCAGGTGGATAATGGACAGGTTAAAATATTTTTAATCTGAATTTAATACGAAAGGTCCCAGAGGAGAAAATGATGATGTTAGGCGTTGGGCCGTGGGTAAAGAATTCGTTTCCGGAGCATATCTCTGAAAGTACTTGTCCGATTGTCTTCAAATTTTACACACAACACCCCTAGGAGGTCTAGTTGTGCCTTTTGGGGTATATGAACTTTGACCTACTTTTGGTTCAGAACTATGACCTATTTAGACGTTTTGACGCACACTTCGTTTCCGGAGCAGATCTCGAAAAGTACTGGGCCGATGACAGTCATATTGCACATACATGTTCTCTAAGGTCCCTAGTTGTGCCTTTTCAGGTTTTTGGACCTTGACCTTGAAGTTGACCCAGCACTTTGACCTAATTTATAACATCGGTAAATCCGACTAAAAGATTTTGCGGAATATCATGAAAACCGCTCAAGATAGCTACACCATTACTTCAAAACAAATTGTGAGGTTTCAGGAAAGGATGCATCTTGAAAAATTTCAAGTCGATAAAATTGAAAATGGCCGCCTGTCGGCCATTATTCACCTCGACAGGCCTGATATTGCGGAATATCATGAAAACTGCTCAAGATAGCTACACCATTACTATCAAACAAATTGTAAGGTTTCAGCCTTGAAAAATTTTAAGTTGATAAAATTCAAAATGGCCGCCTATCGGCCATTATTCACCTCGACAGGCCTGATATTGTGGAATATCATGAAAACCGCTCAAGATATCTACACCATTACTATAAAACAAATTGTAAGGTTTCAGGAGAGGATGCATTTTGAAGAAAATAAACTCGACCAAATTCAAAATGGCCGCCAGTCGGCCATTATTCACTTTCACATGGCTGTTATTTGGTAAACCGTGCTAGATGGCTAGACCATTACTATAAAACAAAATGTGAGATTTCAGGAGACGATGCATCTTGAAAAAATTCGACTCGATAAAATTCAAAATGGCTGCTTATCGGCCATTATTCACTTTCACATGGCCAATATTTGGTAAACCATGCTGGATGGCTAGACCATTACTATAAAACGAAATGTGAGATTTCAGATGAGGATGCATCTTGAAAAAATTTGACTTGATCAAATCCAAAATGGCCGCCTTTTCGGCCATTATTTATTTTCACATGGCCGATATTTGGTAAACCGTGCTAGATGGCTAGACCATTACTATAAAACAAAGTGTGAGTTTTCAGGGGAGGATGCACCCTGAAAATTTTTAACTTATGAATTAAAAATGGCCGACAACCTGCATTATTTACCTCGATAGGCCTGATATCAGGTAAACCGTGCTCGATAGCTAGACCACTACTATAAAACAAAATGTGACTTTTCGGGAGAGGATGCCTTTTAAAAACTTTCGACTCAATCGATTTAAAAATGGCCGCCTATCGGCCACTATTTACCTTCACATTGCTGATATTTGGTAAACCGTGTTAGATAGCTGGACCATTACTATCAAACAAAATGTGAGATTTCAGGAGAGGATGCATCTTGAAAAAAATTAACTCGATCAAATTCAAAATGGCCGCCTATCGGCCATTATTCACTTTCACATAGCTGTTATTTAGTAACCGTACTAGATGGCTAGACCATTACTATAAAACAAAATGTGAGATTTCAAGAGAGGATGCATCTTGAAAAATTTCTACTTGATCAGATTCAAAATGGCCTCCTATCGGCCATTATTCACTTTCACATGGCCGATATTTGGTAAACCGTGCTAGATGGCTAGACCATTACTATAGACCGAAATGTGAGATTTCAGCTGAGGATGCATCTTGGAAAATTTCGACTTGATCAAATTCAAAATGGCCGCCTTTAGGCCATTATTCACTTTCACATGGCCGTTATTTGGTAAACCGTGCTAGATGGCTAGATCATTACTATAAAACAAAATGTGAGATTTCAGGAGAGAATGCATCTTGTGAGTTTTCGGGGGAGGATGCACCCTGAAATTTTTTAACTCACGAATTCAAAATGTGAGATTTCAGATGAGGATGCATCTTGAAAAATTTAGACTCGATCAAATTCAAAATGGCCGCCTATTGGCCATTATTCACTTTCACATGGCCGATATTTGGTAAACCGTGATAGATATGCTACATTAATAACCCTACACAAAATTGCTTAAATCAAATTCTAATTTGGAGCGGGAGCTCCTGGACTTATGTAGTCTTGTTTATATAATTTACCACGTCGTATCTTCTTAATCCATTTTCTGAGCAATTTAATACTAAAATATTGTATTGCAACAAGTGTTTAATTAGCTTAATATAAAATAAACAATCTTATAAACTTTCTGACTAATGTGAGCATTGGATTGATTCATAGGGCATATCTTTATTTGACGATTGGACATGAAGGGCTGGGTGATTCCCACAGAGAGTTCAGTGTGATAATCGCGTGGGGATTTAATTTTACAATGACCTTAAAAACATGTCCATTTGTAACGTTTGCAAGTTCAAATGTTGTCCAAAAATAACGCTAGCAAAAGCACTGGCAAAATATACACATTTGTGTATATTGACTTTATTAAATAACATTTCACTGGATACAAATGTATTCATTGACCATGCCTAAATTCGAATCAACTGTAATCATTTGTATATAGTCATTATTTAGCATGTTATTCTTTTTAAACTTGCATTCCGTCTAACAGTAATGTTCATTAGCAATGTAACGCTAGCAAATAAATCCCGTCTATCTGTAACGCTAGTACCTGTGCTAGCGTTACTCTTTGCTAGCGTCATTTCCATGAGACAGAAAACTTTAACATCATTATTCAAGTGTACTTTGAGCATCCCAGAACGGCATGATCGTCATTACAGCTTGCTGCCATATTCTTATCTGCAGTGCGTGCTGGGTAATATCACGTGATTTGAGAAATTTGGTAATTTCTCATCATGCAATCGTTACGGGATTGCATGGACAGAAAACAAATCCGTAACACTAGCAAACTGAATTTCCAACTTCTCGTCTACATAGAGGTAAATTGGATCATTGAGTGCACATTCAAAACACTCTATTGAGCGAACTTTAGCGGCTGACGATAGCCATTTCCCGGTAACACACAGCATAAGTCAAACACAGGCCACATTACAAATGCGATCGTTACGCAGGACACATGGACAGAAAAAAATGTATTGCCGACATAGGATGATATTATTCATAAATAAACGAATGTATCATATTTATGTATTTGTTACTGTATATTTCTTAAACTATTGGGTTTTAAGTATGTTTTAATGCCCATAACACAGAGCTTTTTGTTGTGGGGTTTTATATAAGCGTTAATACAACGGGTGATGATAATGACTTGAGAGTATAGTCTGTCCTATAAAGGACTTAGTTGACCCAAATTTGATACATTTAACAGAAATGCAACAACACACATTTTAAAATAAATTTTATTCATTTTATAAACAGTTCAATTTTTCATTACTATGTAGATACATTTTCAGACATCGTGTACAAATAACTTAAATATTGGCAAATAGTGGTTTTCCGTCCAGGTAACATTAGCAAAAATAAAATCTGCCTAATGTAACTGTTAACTATCTGTATCCCCCTTTTAAATAGAATGAAATGTTAGGCCATCTTGATAACAACTAAATATACTCACTGTATGATTAATCAGATTATTACCATTTTAGCTCTTGTCACCAGAAGTACAAATATATGGAACATTTGTAAGCAGATGAATAGTTTTCCCATGTATGAGCAAGATTATGTTTTTTGTTTATACTGTACTTCTATCTTCTTACAGTGAACATGATGACAGTGACTGTTTGCAGAATGCAGTTGACACGCACAAATTGACAGAATTTACACCAAGCGGCTGGTTATCTGAACAAGTAATTTTTTCCATGTTGGCTTGCTAAAAATTTACAAATTTATTGCTGTGTTTTGTCGTAATATTCTACCACTATATTGCTGAGGTGAAATATTTTGTTTGAAGCTATAGTTTCCAGCTGTGATTATAGGGGGTATTTATTATCAGGTAGTGAAAGAGATAACAAGAGATCTTTTTGTTTATCAAAAATAATGACAACTCTCCAATTAACTCTTATCCTGCTAAATAAGTTGATTTTTTTAAATATTCAACTACTTTAGGTTGAAAATTACTCTATATTTGTTAAATTTGAAACCAAACATTAACAAACATTGATGTTTAAACAGTCATTTTATTTCCTATAACTGATTCAATTGGTTAATAAAACAGATTGATAACGACTATTGTTGTGATCATCAGGCAAATGGTTAACTCATAGCAGTCTGGCCCTTTTGATATTGGACGTCTGTGTGGTCTGGCCATTTTTGTGATTTTGAGACATATTCTGATACTCCCAAATAGAAATTTAGAAGAATGGGATATATATTTGCCATACACTACAGGAACACACATACAATATATAACCAGAATACACTTTACTTATTTGGCCAATGTGATGTTGCCATGGTAACCGACGGCCATTTTGAATATGCTAATTAGGTAGTCGGAAATTTTGTTTGAAAATGTTTTTTTGAGATCCACGGTGATTCAGGAGTACAACATTATATCAATTCACGTAAAATATAGTAAAAGACATCACAGAAGTTTTGAAGAATCATTCAATAGATCTATGCACACAAATCAATAGGGTAAATATTATGGGATTTTTAGAAATCTTTATAAATTCCCTGAGGGGCATACCAGATTTTATATTTTGAGATGACATTCCCAACTCATCTAGAAAATACTGACAGCCTCGTATTCATCTGAGCCTGGAGCTCTATTTCTAGTTCAGAAAAGGTTGTGACACAGATAAATCAACTTTTTGAGATCTAGGTTCCCCACGCTGTGTTGATAGTTGCGCAAGTGAGGTCATTTCGGGAATGGCTAAGCATTATTGCCTGGTCTGAGCTGGGCTCGGACTTAGACTGCAACGGCATAAATTCCAGGTCCGAGCTGGGCTCGGACTTAGATTGCTATGAGTTAACTGGGGCCTACATGTTCCACAAACTATTTGATCAATTTCGGTGGTATTTTGTTTGGCTTGAACCTGTCTATAAGTGAATATTATCTGTGGAAATGTATATCTATCATGTATATAGGCCCATCAGGACAAGAGCTATAAATTTGCATTTTTTAAATGATTTATGAGATCTCAAAGACTACAACTAGTTTTGCCTTAGAGATGATATCTCTGGCACCAGGGCCAGTTTTTGTTCAGATGGGCTCTTAACTGGGCGTATCTGCTGTTTTAGGTCTATAACCTTCGCCTTGTAACTTCATGACATTCAATAATATCACTTGCTATAAACAGATATCTACAGTCATTGTAATATGTCCAAATATTTCCCAATTTATTCCAAAATAAAAATCAGATTTAGCTTTCTTAAAAGCTTTTATTTCTCAACAGAGTAGTAATTAAATCTCCACTTGTGTGTGCATATGATTAATGTTTTAATTTATATTTAATATTATTTACATTGATAATTTAGAAATATGAGATAATATAACTTTTTTACAATTTTTTTTAGCAATTGGTTTCATCAGATCATTGGTCAGATGAGGAAAGCAGAGCAGTGATAGAACAAATGCTTCAAGAAGAGCAGTATCCTTTATTTCATAAATAACTTGTTTTAAATATTTCCGATGGAATTTGTTTTGATGAAGTTTTTGCTGTCTGAAACAACACTTTCAAAATGTGACAATTTAGGTGACCCATCTGAAAATAATCTCAATCCACAATTTTATTAACCCCACAGCCAACAATGTTGGGGGCCAAGTTAGGGCTCACTCTGTATGGCCGTCCGGCAGCCGTATGTCTGCATTATTGTTTTTCGGAGCAAATCTCAGAAACCCATGGGGATTTCATATTGCACACACACATCACTTTGGTGATGTAGATGTGCCTTTCAGGGGTTATAAATTTTGACCTACTTTTTTACCTATATTTATTGGACAAGATAGCTTTTGAAAATACTTTTGAAAATAACAATCTTGTTTCTGGAGCATATTCCTGAAATCCATGAGGGGATTACTTTCAAACTGCACACACATCATTTAGGGATGTAAATGTGCCTTTAGGGTGTTATCACCTTTCACCTACTTTTTGACTACATTTCTTGGCCAAAGTAGTTTTTCACTCTAACAATCTTGTTTCTGGAGCGTATCTTGTGAAATCCATGC
The DNA here is from genome assembly GCA_964017125.1 of Flabesymbios commensalis. NCBI lineage: Eukaryota > Metazoa > Annelida > Polychaeta > Terebellida > Flabelligeridae > Flabesymbios > Flabesymbios commensalis. The sequence continues at coordinate 56,070,766 of OZ024902.1, read as the reverse complement.
GAGGATTATTCTCACTTTGCACACACATATCACTTAGCGGGTGTACATGTGCATTTTGAGGGTTAGGACCTTTGACCTACATTTGTCGGACAAAACAACTTTATTTACTTAAATATTGCTGATACAGTAGTCCCCCCCGAATTTGATGTTTAAAACAGCACCATTTAAACACCTCCATTTAAACACCTCCATTGTGACACTATCAGTGCAGTTGACAGCATGTGTTAATTGCCTGTTCTACCAGTAACACGTAATTCAGAAGTACTAGAAGTGGCTTGTGTTTTCATAAGCATTGAAGCAGTGTTTTTTCCACATCTCAATATAGGCAGGCCTATGTTTTACAGTACAAAACATGTGACACTGACTGTGACAGCTACTTTCAATTGATGTCAACGTCAAAAGTTAAGACTAAAGGTTGAATACTGAGTCATAGTGTTCCATCCTGGCCAGCAATAAAACAATGTGCCCTATTATCCCTAATAAACGGGCCAGGTAGGGAGACGCAGTTGGGTCTTGTTTATTATATATGTGCATCGATATGTGATCGATATTACATTACCAAATAAAAAATTAAAAACAAATGTTATGGATGTACACTGTATTCTCATTGAAATATTCAATGACAAACAGGCGAGGCAGTTGTCTTCTGTGTTGACTAAGATTTGAAGTTAAACAAGCAATACCGACAACCGACAACACTAGCACAAATATTATCTTCACGTGTATACACTCTGAGGCACTGTAATGCACGTGGTTGTGAATATGGTCGGCGCGAGACGTTGGTGCAGTGTTGTTCTAATGCTGGGCCATAGTCGTCAATGGCCACATCGGTTTGGCGTCTCGTGGCGGCAAACCCTGTTTACGTCTATCCCCATGATGATAGACTGTTACACCTGCCTCATTTTCCAAATCAATAACTTCGTGAGATTAGGAGCTATCATTATCATTATATCATTATTTTCAGCGTTGAATAAGCTTTCTAATGATATTTATTACATGTCCGTGCGACCATAATTGAAAAAGCTAGGTATTTGAAGTGGGATGTTTATCACAACTAGCCAACACACTGACACGGTTGACGTCCCCTGCTAATTAGTGGTGTAATGCACCTTGTAAAGCCAAGGGTGCACTGGATGTTAACTGCACCGTATGTAAATAAATATTTACAATGAAATCCCAATTAAACATGGTTTTAAATTAATAACAGAAAAAGTATTTAAGATACAGTAAAAATAGTTATATCACCGGAAAGCATTTTTCAGCCACTATATTCTGAAATGCGTCTCCAACAATGTGACTAGAATAATAAAGTCGTTATATACATTTAGTCATCCATAAACATTAAAAAGTCGTCTCTTGTCAGCGCAGGGCCTACAGACATCTGCAGACGTGACACAGTCTGGGAACAGCTAATTTCAAAAAGTCGTATTTTTAGAAGGATATCGCTATCTGGTGATTTGAAGCTACCAGTACACATCTTCAGTGTATTGTGTCAATGCTGGCCCACTTTATACGACGCTGTACCAGCCTTAAGCCGACAGTGGCTTAGCATACATATCTACTGGCCTGTATGTACACACAAGCAATATCGTCAGACCAGCAGCTCATGCCAGGCTGACGGTGCCACTGAGCAGCTAATTTCAAAAAGGCGTATCTTTAGAGGGAGGTCGCTAGGTAGTGCCATAATTTGAAGGTCGCATGTTGTGGGAGAGGGGAAGTCGCATTTAAGGGGTGCTTAACAGTGTAAAGCACGTTGGTGCTCAGAAAAAAAGTCGCATAATAGGAGAAGTCGGATCTGAGAAGTCGGATATTTGTGCTAGTGTTGTCGGTTGTCGGTATTGTTTGTTTAACTTCACATCTTAGTCAACATAGAAGACGCCTGCCTCGCCTGTTTGTCATTGAATATTTCAATGAGAATACAGTGTACATCCATAACATTTGTTTTTAATTTTTTATTTGGTAATGTAATATCGATCACATATCGATGCACTTATATAATAGACAAGACCCAACTGCGTCTCCCTACCTGGCCCGTTTATTAGGGATAATAGGGTACATTGTTTTAACTCATAGCAGTCTAGGTCCGAGCCCAGCTCGGACCTGGCATTTATGACGCTGCAGTCTAGGTCCGAGCCCAGCTCGGACCTGGCAATAATGCTTAGCCATTCACCAAATGACATCACTTGCGCAACTATGAACCAAGTATGGGGAGCCTGGAACATAAAGAGTTGACTTATCTGCATCACAACTGTTTCCGAAATAAAAATCGAGCTCCAGGCTCAGATGAATACGAGGCTTTTGGTATTTCCCATATGAGTTGGGAATGTCAAACTTGGTGCATCTCAAAATTTGAAATCCAGTATGCATCTCAGGGAATTTAGAAAGATTGCTAAATCCCATGGTAATAACTTATTCACCCTATTAATTTGTTTATAAAGACTATTGAATGCTTCTTCGAACCATTTGTGATGTATTTTAATATATTTTATGTGAATTGATGTAATGTTGTACTCCTGAATCTCCGTGAATCTCAAAAATACCATTTTTAAGCAAAATTTCCGAAAATTTGACTACCTAATTAGCATATTCAAAATGGCTGTCGGTTGCCATGGCAACATCACATTGGCCGTTTAAATGAAGTGTATCCTGGATATATATTGTATGTGTGTTCCTATGGTGTATGGGAAATACATATGCCATAATTCTAAATTTATTTTAAAAGTAAGACATTATGTCTCAAAATCACAAAAATGGCCAGACCACACAGACGTCCAATGTCAAAACGGCCAGACTGCTATGAGTTAATGCAGGCCAGGATGGAACACTATGACTCAGTATTCAACCTTTAGTCCTAACTTTTGACGTTGACATCAATTGAAAGTAGCTGTCACAGTCAGTGTCACATGTTTTGTACTGTAAAACATAGGCCTGCCTATATTGAAATGTGGAAAAAACACTGCTTCAATGCTTATGAAAACACAAGCCACTTCCAGTACTCCTGAATTACGTGTTACTGGTAGAACAGGCAATTAACACATGCTGTCAACTGCGCTGATAGTGTCACAATGAGAATGGAGGTGTTTAAATGGTGCTGTTTTAAACATCAAATTCGGCCCATTTTTCGTTTTTCCTAGAGTTTTTTCACCCCTCCCAGATGCGACTACCCCTTGGATGCGACTTTTGTTCTCTGGCAGTATGAAAGTCGTATCAGAGGGGGACTACTGTAACAGATTATAGCCCAGAAATTTCATGTTGTTTACACAATGTTGTTTATGCTATAAATTTATCCAACAAATTATGCATATACCATTTATTTTGTATTATAAGCTTTAAACTGAATCTAATATTCATATCAAAAATTGTTCTATAACTTTAATAAATATTGTGTTATACATAGTAATTCCAACAGTCATAGTACAGAGAATACATGTTCCTATATACATTTTAGTTAATAATTATACATGTACATATGTTTTTTTTACGGTAAATCCCCTATGGGTACAATGATATCTCACATTACTGTTGTACCAATCAAGTAGCCGAAAGTTAACAATAGTTCCAAAATTTCACATAGTCAAGTTATTTTATGGTATACTTTCTGAGAGTTGCAGCAGGACTTTCTCCTAGTGGTCAGTTTTTGAATTACAACCATTGGGGGAGTCACGATTGGCATGTGGCCAAGTTAATAGCCATTGAATCTAAATTTTAAAGGCTAAATTTGTCCACTTGACAACTGACTAGGATCTGAGCACTGCTGATGGTGTTGACACCGGTTGAGTTGCTACGAGTCAGGTGTCGCACTTACAAGTAACTGGCTGGAGCAAATCTCACATTCTTTTTAGCTCCCGCCGTCACCGTAGGTGAGCGAAGGGAGCTATGGATTCTACCTCCGTTTTTTTTTTGGCCTCTTCTTTTGCCTATAACTTTGAGAGAAAATAAGCTAGGATAACAATTTTTGGTATGTGGGTTACTTCCAGGTGGATAATGGACGGGTTAAAATATTTTTAATCTGAATTCAATACGCAAGGTTGCAGAGGAGAAAATGATGATGTGACGGCGTTGGGCCGTTGGGCCGTCCGTAAACAATTCGTTTCCGGAGCATATCTCTGAAAGTACTTGTCCGATTGTCTTCAAATTTTACACACAACACCCCTAGGGGGTCTAGTTGTGCCTTTTGGGGTATTTGAACTTTGACCTACTTCTGGTTCAGAACTATGACCTATTTAGACGTTTTGACGCGCACTTCGTTTCCGGAGCAGATCTCGAAAAGTACTGGGCCGATGACAGTCATATTGCACATACATGTTCTCTAAGGTCCCTAGTTGTGCCTTTTCAGGTTTTTGGACCTTGACCTTGAAGTTGACCCAGCACTTTGACCTAATTTATAACATCGGTAAATCCGACTGAAAGATTTTGCGGAATATCATGAAAACCGCTCAAGATAGCTACACCATTACTATAAAACAAATTGTGAGGTTTCAGGAGAGGATGCATCTTGAAAAATTTCAAGTCGATAAAATTAAAAATGGCCGCCCATCGGCCATTATTCACCTCGACAGGCCTGATATTGCGGAATATCATGAAAACCGCTCAAGATAGCTACACCATTAAATTAAATAAATTGTAAGGTTTCAGGAGAGGATGCATCCTGAAAAAATTGAAGTTGATAAAATTCAAAATGGCCGCCTATCAGCCATTATTCACCTTGACAGGCCTGATATTGTGGAATATCATGAAAACCGCTCAAGATATCTACACCATTACTATAAAACAAATTGTAAGGCTTCAGGAGAGGATGTATTTTGAAAAAAATCATTTTGTCAGAGTTCAAAATGGCCGCCAATCAGCCATTATTCACTTTCACATGGCCGTTATTTGGTAAACCGTGCTAGATGGCTAGACCATTACTATAAAACAAAATGTATGATTTCAGGAGAGGATGCATCTTGGAAAAATTTGACTCGATAAAATTCAAAATGGCCGCTTATCGGCCATTATTCACTTTCACATGGCCGTTATTTGGGCAACCGTGCTAGATGGCTAGACCATTACTGTAAAACGAAATGTGAGATTTCAGATGAGGATGCATCTTGAAAAAAATTGACTTGATCAAATTTAAAATGGCCGCCTTTTCGGATATTATTCATTTTCACATGGCTGATATTTGGTAAACCGTGCTAGATGGCTAGACCATTACCTGATTACTATAAAACAAAGTGTGAGTTTTCGGGGGAGGATGCACCCTGAAAATTTTTAACTTACGAATTCAAAATGGCCGACAATCAGCATTATTCACCTCGATAGGCCTGATATCAGGTAAACCGTGCTAGATAGCTAGACCATTACTATAAAACAAAATGTGACGTTTCGAGAGAGGATGCCTTTTAAAAACTTTAGACTCAATCGAATTCAAAATGGCCGCCTATCGGCCACTATTTACTTGCACATTGCTGATATTTGGTACACCGTGTTAGATAGCTGGACCATTACTATAAAACAAAATGTGAGACTACAAGAGAGGATGCATCTTGAAAAAAATTGACTCGATCAAATTCAAAATGACCGCCTATCGGCCATTATTCACTTTCACATAGCCGGTTTTTAGTAACCGTACTAGATGGCTAGACCATTACTATAAAACAAAATGTGAGATTTCAGGAGAGGATGCATCTTGAAAAATTTTGACTTGATCAAATTCAAAATGGCCTCCTATCGGCCATTATTCACTTTCACATGGGCGATATTTGGTAAACCGTGCTAGATGGCTAGACCATTACTATAGAATGAAATGTGAGATTTTAGCTGAGGATGCATCTTGGAAAATTTTGACTTGATCAAATTCAAAATGGCCGCCTTTAGGCCATTATTCACTTTCACATGGCCGATATTTGGTAAACCGTGCTAGATAGCTAGACGATTACTATAGAATGAAATGTGAGATTTCAGCTGAGGATGCATCTTGAAAAATTCTGACTCGTTCAAATTCAAAATGGCCCTCTATCTGCCATTATTTACTTTCACATGCCCAATATTTTGCAAACTGTGTTAGATGTTAGTCCATTACTATAAAACAAAATTTGAGGTTTTGGGGGAGGATGCACCCTAAGTTTTTAACTAATTTATATTGAATTCAAAATGACCGTAAATCAGCTATTAGTTAACTCGATTGGCCTGATATCGGGTAAACCATGCCAGATAGGTGGACCATTACTGGGATACTGATTAGGATCATTAATTTCAATGGGGGTTTGCAATCTCTGACAGACTGTCTAGTTCTTATCTTACTCTTAGACTGGGCTTCTTAGACCTAATTGTCTTGCGTCTTGATTTTTGACCTAGACTAGGACTACATTAATAACCCTATACAAAATTGCTTAAATCAAATTCTAATTCGGAGCGGGAGCTCCTGGACTTATGTAGTCTTGTATGAAATACTATCTAACAAGATTCTATATAAGTTTGTGTAAGCTGCCAATCATCCACGTATGACCTGGGAATGGGTCAGCTCAGCCTCTTGACATGGGAGGAGTCAGAGGGAGAGGGGGGTATCTTGACAAAACAGCGTATGCTCATAGCTGGCAATTATCAACACTGACAGTGGCTCACTCTATTGCCGTGACAAGAATAATATATTATCCACTTTCAGATATATTGTGTGCAATAAATTTCAGATCTGTCTGTCAAACTGTGCAGATAGCTAGACCATTACTTCAAAATGTGAGACTCTATGAAAGGATGCACCTTGAAAAAGTTGGAACTTCATCAAATTCAAAATGGCTGACTATCAATCATTATTTACTTTATTCTGCTGATATCTGGAAAGCTACATGTAGCTAGATTGATAGATCATCTCTATAAAACCAAATGTGAGACTTCAGCGAAGGATACACTTTGCCACATTTTTTATCACCAGGGCGGGTGGGGGATTGTGGTGGCCTTTGGCCTCTTGTTCATTTAAGAGAGATAATGCTATATTGTGAAATACAACAAATAAACTTTTTCTGTGGTTGAAACCATTAGTAATTTTTTTTATTCCAACCAAAGTTATGGGATTTTATTATATTTTAAAATCGATATTTGTTGTCACTAATGTAAAACCTTTAAATTGAAGATAATCAAAATATGTTTCATTACATGTAGATAATGTCATGGTTTATATTTATTTAATAAACGGAAAATTTAGATATTTTCATAATTTCCCGCTTTTCTGCATTTCAGAAAAATGTATGAAATGATTACATTGAAATAGGTCAACTGTATGTTTTTCTCTCTAGCATGTACTTAAAATCTTTAACATTTTGAGGTATTATATTTCTGGTACAAAAGCCACCAAAATGTCAACTTTGAATGTCAAAAAGGAAGAAAACAACAAGACAGCAATAAAACGAACAAGATGGACTGATGAGGAGAAAAGTGAATTAAAGAAAGGAATTGTGAGTCATATTACCATAAAATTTCTAATTGTAGCCGTGGCTTTTTAATTAGAATGAAAAATCTTATTTTCCAGTAACCAATACCAAAAGTCCACTTGCGGCTTCTGTTGGAGGTTTTGTATGAATGATTCAATCATTGCGCAGCTGTCTCTCTGGACTGCCCCGTAGGGATGACCCACACCTTTATGTCCAATGGTCAAATAAGGATATGCCCTATGAGTCAATTTAATGCTTACATTAGTTTTAGAAAATAATTTATTTTGTATAACCTAAATTAAACATTTTTTACAATACAATAGTATTCAATTTTTCAGAGAATGTAATGAGATGATACACCATGATCTGATGATCAATTATAGAAATAATAATGTCTATAGCACACAGGAATGTCAGGCGGTAATTAGCGTGTTGGGATGGCAGACATATTGGAGCCGTCATAATTGTGTTACGCAGCCCTGTCACTCAACTATCACACCCCTCTCCAGTACAGTCATATGAAGACCGTGGTCACTGACTATAACGTAACAGCCGGCAGGGACGTTGACGCATGGCAGGGATGGCTAGATGTTGATCAGTCAATCAGCTGCCCACCAAATAAGCATACCTAGCAAACATAGTCTGCGATGCTGGCCCAGCATTAAACCAGCACTAGGTAAACATCTCGTGTTTGCGGGGAAGGGCCATGCGCCCACCTCCCTCCCCTAATGGTGATCACTGCCTGGGAAAAAATCAACTTTGGCCCGAGCTGTACCCTTATGACTGGTCCACAGACTGTGATGTTGAGTTGACGTTGAAACAACATTCAGTCATCTCCTGTTTGCCTGTAAGAGTCCTGTGGGTTGTACATAGATTGACTGATGAGGATGATGTAATTGTCATTTGGATTTTACACTGAATATTTATTTTGGCCTTAATATATGTAAGCACATAGTTTCAAGTCGATTTCAATCTGGCCTCTTGTTTTAATCTGTTAGATCAAGTAAGTAGTGGCAATAACTGTAGCGCATATAGGGCTACATTATCTGCCCTATCGTCACAGATTTAAAGTGAGGATATAACGCCTCGTATCTGCAAAGGGTTAGACGCTATCTGGGCTTATAGAGCGTGTTCCCTGTTAGCGTGGTTAACGTAGCTAGTGGCCGTTTTGATTTATAAACACCTGGTCATTGTCCTTTCAAGATATCGCTATTAATCTGAAATATGTTTTGGACTAAAAAAAATCGGTCCTTGACAATTCTCAAAAGTCACCCTGCGGCTTCAGTTGGAGGTTTTTAAATTATGAAACTTTTGTCAAAAAAATTGAGATTTTTCCAAATTTTTAGGGCGGCTTCTATTAGAGATGCGGCTACAATTAGACATTTTATGGTACCGGTAGTTAACATCATAAAGATTTTTATGGAATCTATTTTAAGATTCAGTTTTTTCAAACATTGCACATTTGATATCATTACCTACCCGAAATTAAAGTTGTGTTATATGCTAATTTCAGTAAAAAATGGCATGTATAGATCAGTCAAACAGGAGACAGAGCCAAACATGATTTTTACCCCCAAAATCATAAAGACTAAAAATGTGTGATTTTTTATATTCCTTCAAAAAAAAAAATTATACACTGGTAAATGATAATTTGAAATTAAGCAATAACTGATTTTTCAAATTAACCCCTTTTATGATAAATTATTTGATTAGAAGAAAAGTTCTGAACACCAGGAAATTGTATACTGTTGCAATTTTTTATCCCCCGTCCAGTGAAGTTGGGGGTAGGGATTAATGGTGTCGCCCCGGACGTCAGTCTGTCCCCATTTTGTGGAGCATATCTTGGGACACCCATGGGGGGATTTCTTTCAAATCGCACACATACATCACTTTGGGTTATGACCTTTGGCCTAGAAATGGCAAGAATAGCTTTATTCACTGTAATATCGCTGATATCTGGCAAACTGTGCTAGATAAGATAGCTAATCCATTACTATATATCAAAACGTAAGACTTCATAGAAGGATGCACCCTGAAAGATTTGAACTTGATTAAATTACAAATGGCTGACTATCAGCCATCATTTACTTTAACCCTTTCAAGCCTGAATTTACCATTGTCATCTTCATCCACTTCAAGCCACAAATTGCTGTCGCAATTATCGACTTATAGTGGATGAAGATGAAATGATGTGGGTGATAAATAAAAGAAAATTACTATGTATTCGTAGAACAATTTTATCGAAAATTGCCTTCTAAAACCCTTAGCTGTGAAAAAATCAAGTATGTTTTCAATTGTGTAAATTAAACGATGCTTTAATGCTAAAAGGGTTAAAATACCTGATATCTGGCAATAGCTAGACCATTACTAGGAAACAAAATGTCGAACTTCATGGAAGGATGCACCCTGAAAATGTAAATACTTGATTAAATTAAAAATGGTTGACTGTCACCAATATTTAGTTAAAATCTGCCTGATATTCTTATAAAACAAAATATGCAGTTTTAGGAGAGGATATGGCCTTCAACTATATCAAATTCAGGACTGCAGCCATTATTGACTTTAATATGCATACCCAGTAATATTTGGAAAACTGTGCTACAGTGTATGTAGCTAGACCATTACTATTAAACAATACAGTAGAACCTGCAGCCACCCTTGCGAAACAGGACGATTGGCTTTAAAATGCAGGTGGCTGCTTATAGGAGGTACATTTGTATACAAAATGTTATTTTGGGGAATTGCCAAGTGGCCTCCCATAGGAGGCTGCTGCTCATAAGAGTGGCTGCTCATAGCAGGTTCTACTGTATGTAAGACTTCAGGGAAAGATGCACCCGGGAAAATGTCAAATTGATTTAACTCAAAATTGCCATTTCTATAAGGCTCATTTCTGCAAGGTGAAATACTGTAGATCTGGTAATATTAAGGAGGTTTAAATTTTTGAGAATTTCGCGAGGAGGACAAATTCGTGATTTTAGTAGGAGTCTTGCAAATTTTATGAGAGCTACCTATCATCGAAATTGATATAATTCGTGAATTCTAGACCCCAAATCACAAATTCTTGAAAATCTAAACACGCAAAAATTACCAGATCTACAGTATGTGGTATCAAGGCAGGATGTGACCTGAAAAATTTAGCATATTCAAAATGGCTGACTATCATGGCCGGCCATAATTTATGTTAATATACCTGATTCATGGCAAACCGTGGCAGATAGCTTCTAGTCCATTTCTATAAAGCAAGATGTCAGAATTTAAAGAAGGATGCACCCTGAAAAATGTCTATAATGAGGGCAGGTGGGGAATTATGGTGGCCTTTGGCCTCTTGTTTATTATATCCCAGAGACTTGGTCAAAGCTGTGATGCACAATCATTGCATCACAGAGGAGTTGATAGACCTGATCATGCTGATAGAGGTGCAATCTTTACACGCAAGACATCTTTTTTTTTTCATCGATTGTGTTTTTCGAAATGTCTTTAAAGACAATGCTAGAAAACCACATGAGTTTTAGTATCTAAGAACTCTTTATTTCATAGTTTCACATTCTTTTTAGTACAATGCACTGAGTCTAGGGTGTTCCTGCACTAATATACAGTGTTGTAATTCTTATATTATAAGCCTTTTTATCTGTTTTGACAACATGCCAGCAAACTAATAACTGCCATCTCAAGATTTTCATTGGATGTAAACTGGGTCAAGCTTCCATGTCATCAGTTTGTCATGGGAACGCTCCATTATAATTTATATTGAGTAAGGGGGGTGTAACCAACTATGTCATGCAGGTATTTATAGGTCAGAAATTTCTTCATTTGGGTAGCAGTGACAGGTAGGTTGATACATGTAGTTGTAAAATAAATGGATTTATGATCATTATGCAATTTGTTGACCCTCTTAGTGTGAGAGCTTTTTATATTTGATTGTAACACTAGCATTTTATGGTTTACTTTATTCAGGGAATACATGGGCACAATTGGCTTGAATTGGAGAAACTTTTACCTGAAAGAAATTTACAACAAATTAAATCATTTGTTAGGAGAAATCAACATGTGCAGGTTTGTTGTCACTTATGTCATTTAACATATAGTTTAGTGAGTGATGTATAAATGACTCGCAAATCCAGTTTAATATTTTTTCTTAATTATTATCAAAACTAATTTTTCAATAGAGCAGTCAACTAAGAACCAGTGGACACGACTTGAGCCATGCAAAGATACCAACCTCACTCGAAGAGGCAATTGCTGTAGTTACCACTGGTCATCCAACAGTAGCTGTTACTAGAGATAACCAGCGAGAAAACAAAGGTAAAACCATATTGCAATTAAAACTAATTACCAGCATATTTTTATCAATATTTGCTCACAATACTAAAAAGAAATAATTAGCTTTGTTTTAATGTCTTTGATATTATTTTCTTATATTTTAACTGACCAGTTATTTTCACAAAGTTTTTTTATGTGCTAATAAATGGCTTAAAACTATTATTATTGTCATGATTGTCAATGTGATAAAACTGCAATGTCGCCACCATTATTTCTGTAATATAAATTTTTTACATAGTATTTATCACTGCTTGAATAAATAAGCTTTAATTTGGTTTTAAACATGTACAACTTTAGAACATACTAAAACATAACAGTATACAAATAACATCATATTTTTTTGTTTTCACTTGTAGGTGTAGCATTGATCAATAAGTCTCATGGTAATAATGAGGTAATTAAACTAACACAACCACATGATGAAGATACTGATGAAGATGTTGACATTGAGATTACTAGTGACAGTGATGATTGTACACCAGTGGTTGCCACGAATAATAGTACAACTGATAATTCATCTGTCAGCTCACTTACCAAAGAAATTACTTCAGAAAATAATTTCAAGAAGCAATATGAGCTTATTTGTGATGCTGATTCACTTCCCCATAGCGAGATGTGTAACTCAGACTTAACACCAAGTTCATTAGATTTGAAAAACAATGTGGACCTTAGTGATACACCTCAGACATTTCTCACAAACAATTCAACTCTGAGTAAAGTAGATAATTTTACGTGCAATGAACACCAGGATGATGGTAAAGATGATCATGATGTTAGTGATGGAGGGAATGACCTTATGGATGGTAAGATGTTGTTTACCTGCTCCTTCAAATAATTCAGAAAATCTCTGATATTTGCAATTGTAATCTTTCCCTTTCAATTTTTAGAAAAATACATCAAGTAAGAATTAGGTTCTTCCTAGAGAGCATGCCATACTTATTTGGATATCATTGACAGTAGGGTTCACTGTACTGTCCTTCAATTCATATTATTTAGGCACCTTTGTGATGTTACACAACTATTATCATCATGTACACAGCTGGAATATGTGTTATGTCATAGTTGTGCTAGCTGTTGTCTTGTTCTACAAATCATTGACAGTAGGGTTCACTCTACTGTCCTTCAATTCATATTATTTAGGCACCTTTGTGATGTTACACAACTATTATCATCATGTACACAGCTGGAATATGTGTTATGTCATAGTTGTGCAGGCACTGCACGAGGAAGTTAACATTAAAGAAAATTTGTACACAGATTCAATTGACTACAGAAGACTACGTGTGGTTGTAGTCTATGTGGCTATATCTGATAGCCGGTGGGGCATGGTGCATTTTTAGGATTAAATATTAAAATGTCAGCAAGACATTTCTCAAGGGTGGCATAGTGTGTCACCACTTAAATGACTAATATCTTTCACCTGGTTGTTCACTTGCTGAGATGACTGTAACATTTAATCAAAATAATTTACAGAATTATATCCGTTATTTTATATTATTTCTTTTTCCAGGTTTTCAATACCTTTCTTCATCAGGTGTCATGGTGAACCTGCCAGCTCCTACAGAGGAGAAGTCAATCCAATCGCTAACAGTATCTGATGAGGAACGTATTGCTCATTACGAATTTTTTGATTGCACAAGTGCTGTCAAAACGCCTGATCGATATCTCAAAATACGCAACTATTTAGTTGATGCATGGTAAATGAATAATTTTTAATTTTTTTCGGTGTGTTTATTTGATAAAATCCTATAGTATTAAGTAGATACCAAAATGGTTTTTAATTTAGTTTAATACAGACAGACCAGTAGTACAGTCATGCATTAAAGACAAACTCTGGCACTGCTTAACTTGTCAGCTGCTTTCGACACCAGTAAGAATTGAATACACATTTTCATATTGAGTTTGATAGGGCTCCGTACTAGGACCAGTGCTTTTTACATTATATAATACACTTTATGCCGATGATACTCAATTTTCTTCCTGTAAAGCTGGCCCGACGTTGTGGAATGCTCTTCCTGCTTCAATATCAAATGGCTGAATAATTTTAACATTTAAAAAGTGTATTTGAATCACATCTACATGACTGTATTTGATTTGGCTTTCATGCCTTAGCTCTTCATCAGTATGGCTCCTTGTTGACAAACTTGCTTTGGCCTAGAATATGACACATGATAATCCTAAAGATCTGTGTTCCTCTGAGCTCGGTCATGTGAGGATTTAGGACTATTGAATATGCGCTGAATGTTAATTGTTTGTATCCGATCATATGTGTCAATTTTAGTCTACAGATTGTTCAACAATATTCCAGAGTCTGTAGACTGGTAGAGATGGTGCACATGGGTTAAAAAACGAATCGAACGATCGGAGAAGCGCCTGTTCTTAGGGTTTGAAGATCAAGGATTGCAGTTTCTAAATAGTGTAAAAACTGTACTAGCTATAAAAAACGAGTAGCTACATCAGTATAATATTATAACTATAATTGCGTATATTCTAACTATAATTGTGTTGATTGCTCTTTTTTAAACTTTATCATTATTATGTTATAATGGTACTTCCATTATGACAAACTTCCAATTAAATTGTCCTAAGGCATTGTAAATGTAAAAAATGAGGCGGAAATCATATAAAAAATGAGGACAATCTCATGTAAATAATGAAGTGAACACATTTTTCCCTTAGAAAAAGTGAATAGTGAGGCCAAAAAATGGGTAAAAAGTGACGTGGAAGAATCCTTAATTTCCAGGACCCATGTGCACCCCCAGTAGTGCTTGTCTCATATAGTTGTCATCTTTGCCTCCGCTCAACCAATGCATAAATGTGGAGTTTTAATCTGTGAATGATTTATTATCTATATAATTAAAGTTATTTTTCTATTATACAGGAACAAAGGCAAACCTGATTATTTAAGCAAGACTTCTGCAAGAAAGGGATTGAAACATTGTGGCGATGTTAATTGCATTGGAAGAATACATGCTTACCTGGAGCAAACTGGCATCATAAACTTTGGCTGTGGTAGGTTATTGATCAAATCTACTGTAATGTATGATGTTGTGGCATAGTTGTTCAGTTCAGTTTAGTTCAGTGTATTTAGTAAAAGTACTATCATCCAGTATCAAACAATGATTATGCTGCTGAATTGTTTTGATAGATGACATCTCTCATATTGAATTATCTCATTAATTAAGCATCCACCACAACCTCTTAGATCAATTTCAGGGACATTTTATTTTGTTCGAAACATGTTTAAAAACAAATTACCGTATTTATTCTAATAAACGCCCATATTCCAATAAACGCCGACCCACCCCGTCACCCGATTTGAAAGCAAAAGCCACGCTCCCCCCTGTAATCTCAGGGTTTTTTTTAATTAATACCCCGGGCATTTCTTATAATAAATACAGTATACATATATGCAATAAATACCAATACAGTTGTGTTTTATATGCCGGAAAATACGGTTTTAATTTATTCTATGTTTGACAATTTGAAGGTTATTGTTGCATTGACTACCTTTAAATATTCAATGGTGTTGTATCTTGGGCATACTTAAGATGTAAGTACTAGACATACACTGCCTGCTCTCAGCTAATAAAACCTTATGTCTAACTTTTCTAAAGATAGAAAATGACTCGAAAATATGGCCATGTTTGTTGAGTTTTTAAGGAAATGAGGACATGATAAGTATATATCCGGCTTTGATTGTATAATAAGTGTTCTGTATTTAAGGCAACTGTAGTAAATTTGATCTATTTTTGGATTTAGAACAAGCCCGTTACAATCAGCCCTGCTCTCATCTGAACCGTAACATCAAACAGAGATTTTTAGTTCAACCAGGAAATGGTAAAGATGGAACAAACAAGTCTACTTCTGTGGTAAGCTAACCCTTGTCCTGCTAGGTAGGCTCATATAGCATCCCGGTAGAGCCAGAACTAGCTTCAAGCTTGAAAATCAATGAAAACTATCTTTTAGAATGAAAGCAATTAATTTGATACTGTTTTAACTGAGAGCCCTTTGTCATTTATGTGAGTGGAAACGTGCCTAAGCATTTTAGGCACCAATCCACCCCTTTTTTGTCAGAATCAGAACGAGCCTAATTTAAATAATACTTATTAGCTCCCGCCGTCACCGTAGGTGAGCGAAGGGAGCTATGGATTCTACCTCCGTTTTTTTTTGGCCTCTTCTTTTGCTTATAACTTTGTGAGAAAATAAGCTAGGATAACAATTTTTGGTATGTGGGTTACTTCCAGGTGGCTAATGGACGGGTTAAAATATTTTTAATCTGAATTCAATTTGCAAGGTTGCAGAGGAGAAAATGATGATGTGACGGCGTTGGGCCGTTGGGCCGTTGGGCCGTTGGGCCGTTGGGCCGTTGGGCCGTCCGTAAACAATTCGTTTCCGGAGCATATCTCTGAAAGTACTTGTCCGATTGTCTTCAAATTTTACACACAGCACCCCTAGGGGGTCTAGTTGTGCCTTTTGGGGTATTTGAACTTTGACCTACTTCTGGTTCAGAACTATGACCTATTTAGACGTTTTGACGCGCACTTCGTTTCCGGAGCAGATCTCGAAAAGTACTGGGCCGATGACAGTCATATTGCACATACATGTTCTCTAAGGTCCCTAGTTGTGCCTTTTCAGGTTTTTGGACCTTGACCTTGAAGTTGACCCAGCACTTTGACCTAATTTATAACATCGGTAAATCCGACTGAAAGATTTTGCGGAATATCATGAAAACCGCTCAAGATAGCTACACCATTACTATAAAACAAATTGTGAGGTTTCAGGAGAGGATGCATCTTGAAAAATTTCAAGTCGATAAAATTAAAAATGGCCGCCTATCGGCCATTATTCACCTCGACAGGCCTGATATTGCGGAATATCATGAAAACCGCTCAAGATAGCTACACCATTAATATCAAATAAATTGTAAGGTTTCAGGAGAGGATGCATCCTGAAAAATTTGAAGTTGATAAAATTCAAAATGGCCGCCTATCAGCCATTATTCACCTCGACAGGCCTGATATTGTGGAATATCATGAAAACCGCTCAAGATATCTACACCATTACTATAAAACAAATTGTAAGGCTTCAGGAGAGGATGTATTTTGAAAAAATTCATTTTGTCAAAGTTCAAAATGGCCGCCAATCGGCCATTATTCACTTTCACATGGCCGTTATTTGGTAAACCGTGCTAGATGGCTAGACCATTACTATAAAACAAAATGTGTGATTTCAGGAGAGGATGCATCTTGAAAAAATTTGACTCGATAAAATTCAAAATGGCCGCTTATCGGCCATTATTCACTTTCACATGGCCGTTATTTGGTAAACCGTGCTAGATGGCTAGACCATTACTATAAAACAAAATGTGTGATTTCAGGAGAGGATGCATCTTGAAAAAATTCGACTCGATAAAATTCAAAATGGCCGCTTATCGGCCATTATTCACTCCCACATGGCCGTTATTTGGTAAACCGTGCTAGATGGCTAGACCATTACTATAAAACAAAATGTGTGATTTCAGGAGAGGATGCATCTTGAAAAAATGGGACTTGATAAAATTCAAAATGGCCGCTTATCGGCCATTATTCACTTTCACATGGCCGTTATTTGGTCAACCGTGCTAGATGGCTAGACCATTACTGTAAAACGAAATGTGAGATTTCAGATGAGGATGCATCTTGAAAAAAATTGACTTGATCAAATTTAAAATGGCCGCCTTTTCGGCCACTATTCATTTTCACATGGCTGATATTTGGTAAACCGTGCTAGATGGCTAGACCATTACCTGATTACTATAAAACAAAGTATGAGTTTTCGGGGGAGGATGCACCCTGAAAATTTTTAACTTACGAATTCAAAATGGCCGACAATCAGCATTATTTACCTCGATAGGCCTGATATCAGGTAAACCAGTCTAGATAGCTAGACCATTACTATAAAACAAAATGTGACGTTTAGAGAGAGGATGCCTTTTAAAAACTTTCGACTCAATCGAATTCAAAATGGCCGCCTATCGGCCACTATTTACTTTCACATTGCTGATATTTGGTAAACCGTGTTAGATAGCTGGACCATTACTATAAAACAAAATGTAAGATTACAAGAGAGGATGCATCTTGAAAAAAATTGACTCGATCAAATTCAAAATGGCCGCCTATCGGCCATTATTTACTTTCACATAGCCGGTTTTTAGTAACCGTACTAGATGGCTAGACCATTACTATAAAACAAAATGTGAGATTTCAGGAGAGGATGCATCTTGAAAAATTTTGACTTGATCAAATTCAAAATGGCCTCCTATCGGCCATTATTCACTTTCACATGGGCGATATTTGGTAAACCGTGCTAGATGGCTAGACCATTACTATAGAATGAAATGTGAGATTTCAGCTGAGGATGCATCTTGGAAAATTTTGACTTGATCAAATTCAAAATGGCCCTCTATCGGCCATTATTTACTTTCACATGCCCAATATTTTGCAAACTGTGTTAGATGTTAGTCCATTACTATAAAACAAAATTTGAGGTTTCGGGGGAGGATGCACCCTAAGTTTTTAACTAATTTATATCGAATTCAAAATGACCGTAAATCAGCTATTAGTTAACTCGATTGGCCTGATATCGGGTAAACCATGCCAGATAGGTAGACCATTACTGGGATACTGATTAGGATCATTAATTTCAATGGAGGTTTGCAATCTCTGACAGACTGTCTAGTTCTTATCTTACTCTTAGACTGGGCTTCTTAGACCTAGTTGTCTTGCGTCTTGATTTTTGACCTAGACTAGGACTACATCAATAACCCTATACAAAATTGCTTAAATCAAATTCTAATTCGGAGCGGGAGCTCCTGGACTTATGTAGTCTTGTTCACATTAGTTCAGATGTTGTTGAGAACTTCCATTTCAGCTACTTATTTTGCTGGTAATTGTATTTGACTATTTTAAGCTAACGTTAAGTTTGTAAGCAGCTTTATCATTTTAGCTTTTTTTTAATTCCGACCGGCTCATCCTGTTTAAGCTGGTTCTGGCTGTAAGGTGATGATTTATACATTTTGAAGCACATTTCACATAAAATGTTGTTGAATGTGATGTAATATGCTGTGGTAGATTATCAGGTAGGCCTAACCTAATAATTATGGAAGAAGACAATTTTCAATGAATTTCACTTTTTTTTCATAATCTGAAACTGAATATTTCTGTTAAAAAAATTAGTTTTAATTTTTTTTAATATTGAGTTATAATTTAGGGCTTAAGAGTTTATTAGAAAAAATCAACTAGAAACACACATTCTCTAGTTTCTCTCACTTCCCTTTCCACTAATTGTCACAAAAATAACACAGGCTAAAAATGCTAGGTTAAATTGAAATATATATGACACCTTTCAAATTGATTGCTATTTGTTTACTACTGGGAGTAGCAGGAATATCAGATATCTCTGATTTCATCTGCATGCAGTAGTGTTTTTGTAAGGCACAAACATGTCGTCATTAAGTCTGTAAACATAGCCATATAATTATTCTTCACCATCTTGACATTTCCAGGGTGTTCGTAAAAGAAGAGTGAGAGATGCTTTTGGTGACTGGGTGGATGAAAAAGAGCTACAAGGGAAAACTATATCTGTGAGTCTAATATACTATATACAAAGAACTAAATACAGTAGAATCTGCTATGAGCAGCCACCTAGGAGGTTCATTTATATACAAAATGCCATTTTGGGGAATGGCCAAGTGGCCTCCCATAGGAGGTTGGCTGCTCATAACAGTGGCTGCTCATAGCAGGTTCTACTGTAGCAACCTAAAATTTTAAAGAATTATACATTAACCCTTTTTGTAGCCTGCATTTTAATTTTATTTAATAAAAGGTGGGCTATTGCAATTAAATATCCGCGCCGTCGTTGTTGGCGTCAGCAATAACATTTGCTTGTTTGCATTATAACTTGAGAAGTTTTTCATGTATCCTTCCCAAATTTGTTATGCATGTTACAAATGACCAATTCTCTGACAAGTTCTAAAATGGCTGAAAAAATGCAAAATGGCTGAATTTTTGTGATTTTTCGCATTTTACATCAATAATTTTATTTTGTGGGCGCGATAACATTAAAAGTTTTTCATGTATTCTTCCCAAATTTGTCACCCATGTTACCAATTACCAGTTCTTGGAAAAGTTTGATAACGGCTGAAAAAAAATCAGAATGGCTGATTTCTTGCAATTTTTTGTCAATAATTTGACCTTGTGGACATAATATCCTCAAGTTTAATAATGACGTCGGTTTATTGTCGAGTGCCCTCTTGTTATTCATGTTATTCTATTATAATCATAGACTTACTTTGATACTTAATTTGTTTCTCAATTTCAGCATGAAATATGTGATGAAAAAGAACTTATAAAACCTACAAAAACAAACAGAAGTTATGACCCATTCAAACTCATTCCTTGCATTGATTTTACTCCTTCCAATCCAGTGAGTTGTATATTCTTGTATCCTAACCCCTAGAGCACTGAGCTATTCAATTTACATTTAAAGTTGTGTCTCGCTACCGCAACACACAACTTCAAGTGACTGAAAATGTATGTGATTTGTAAAGTTAAATGTCAACACATATCAGTATGATCATTGAGGTGACAAGATCCAGTTAGTCTACTGTAGATCATTTTCACCAGGATAATACCGCGATTTTAGGTTTGTTTCGGTCAAGACCGTGGATGAACTGTGTGTATGCATGCGCTCATATTGCCGAGACGTCACCGGTAACCTCACTAGTGTTTGCCGCTGTAATGAGCTGATATTTGCTGAGCTAGGGCATTCCGTACTACGTCATCACTGTTGAAGACTGTGCTAGACAGCAGCAGCAGTCAGCTTATACCGTCATTAGGGCACCGGCTAAGAGGTTGCAATAACTGGAATCTAATGTTAATTAGCCATAGTGGCGATGACATACTGCGCACTGCGCAGTTGACTTATAGAGTTATACTAGAAAAGTCAAAATCAAATTCGGTAAAAAAATACATTCACCAGCTGGCAGTACTGATGCTCAGAGTTAGTAGACGTGTTGTGTGGTCTGTGGATTATCTAACTGTACTAGAACTAGAACTGACGGACACTGATACGGATCGAGACGAACAAAGTTCTGGCTCAGCACAGCGTCTTTTCTTAGTTTTAGAAAAAAACAGTTTAGCGTTTTGAGAAAAACAAGTTCACATTTTAGCAATTTTCTCAAAAAAAATTGCATTTAGCGAATCGCTGAAAATTGCATTTAGTGGTTTGAGAAAATGAATTTAGCAGATAAAAAGCTTTAAGCATTTTTTTTGCATTTTGCGAAATTCCTTTTCGCACAGGTCTGCTAAACTTCCATTTTCGAAATTGGCAGTCTATTCGAAAAGAAGAGAAAAGAAATGGGCCTTCTCTGACACATTTTCAGTTGCACATTACTGTAGCTATACAGTGAAACTGGGTCCCAGCGATCACCACTATGGCTGGCAAGCCCAAATTTACATTCATAAAACAAATTTCTGGATCACATTTTCACTGTACAGACTCTCCAATGACCGGTCAACGCAAAACGCTGTCACCGGCCAGTATATTCCGTCCAAAAAATCCATTTCTAAACCAGCATAATGACCACATAGAGAATTTTAAAATGGAGTGGCTGTTCGACCAAAGTTTTATTGACTAGTAACTGAATGGCAGTCAACTCCGGTCTGTAAGTAAGTGATTTGCCTTTTAATGTTTTTTAATCATTTTCAATTTAGATCACAATGTTTACAATCTACTGCTAGACCTGACTTCCAGTGGAATTCACTTCTGGTAGCGGTCAATCACTGATTTCTAGGCTTCAGATACTTCCTATAACGCCACCTGGTGAATGTACATTATAAGCGGCCAGCGGTACTCTGCTGTGGCGATATGCTGACATGGATTTCAGCATAGCAAAGCAGCCACTTGTAATTTAGATAAGATAAGATAAAAATATTAAATTTGCGTTTTTTTAATTGCATTTTGTGTAATCCCGAAAATGTATATTTAGACACCAAATTTTTTTTCTAAATCAATTGGAGACTGAGATAATAAAACGGCCATTTTTGGAAAAAAATGACTGCCACAATGGTCAAATATTAAATTTGCGTATTTATTATTGTCTTTTTTATAATCCCTGGCTTAGAAAATGTATGTTTAGACACCAAAAAAATTTGTCTAAGTGGATAAAAAACTGAGATATTAAAACATGTATATTCCGGCGACCATTTTGAAAAATGGCCGCCATTAAGGTCAAGGGTCAAATTTACAATGGCCCTATAGCTAAAATTTACCATCATGGTATGTTCTCCTAGCATGCAAAATTTCATGCTTTTATCATTAAATGAACAATTTTTTTTACCAGTCAGCCTAACTAAGGCTTAGATTTGGGGGGGGGGGGAGAATGTCCCCCCCTGGAATTTTTTTTGAGTGGGATGTTTTTGGGGTGTCACATTAAAAATCAATTCGTCAAATGTAAAAAATGTAGTGTTGTTTTTATTTTAATCCTCAAGCCAAATGCAGGGGTCAAGAGTTGAGTATAAATTATGTTGTTCACCAATTTACGTTGAAAAAAATCCCAGTAAACTCCGTGGGCCAGCAGTGTTGTAAGAGCAGGTAGCGATACTGTCTAGGCACCTGACACGTTGTGTGCGTGATGGTCACAGAAGGTATTACAGGCCAATATACTGACTTATGCGTTTGATGTGTGTGCCAGCAAACCATTAAACAAGAGACGTTAACTCAATGCTGGTTTAATGTTGAGCCAGCGTCGCAGACGGTGTGCCAACATTGCCTCAATGTCTCATGTTTAGTGGGAACGTTACATATTGCTTGAACTTCCGCGTGTGATCATGGCTGGTTGACAAGAGCTAGGATATCTCTTGTCATTTCAAAGAGCTATTGCGGCACAATGATGGTCCTGCATCTGCAATGTCGGCCCACAATCAAACCGATGCCGTCTGAACATTACAGTACAGAAACGTCACATGTACAGCATGAACAGACAGCCAGACCCCTGGGGCCAGACACACATCTTTTGGAAGTGTGACGTCATAATCCAATCTGACCCCCCACTATGCTTTCGCGCCTTACGCGTTTATTAGGGATGATATGGTCTTAGATACAATCTTATTAAAACTCTGCAGTGGACTTGGTATCAAGATACACTAAAACACGATTACATCAAACAGATGTTGTTCCCGCGGAGGCCAGGAAATGGTGCGGGAATATCCAGCACTTGTGAGAACTGATGCGCGGGATCTGAGTAAAAACAGCGGGAATCCCGCATTTGCGCACCCTAATTTGTGCCCTGCGCGTCATTTTAAAAGAAGTAAATGCATAAATATTTTTTTCTGTATCAATATATACAAATAAATATATGTTATTTGAATAATTTAGCGTTTTGTAAACAATAAATAGTTATATCTTTTGATATTACTGCAGTTGAAAATGACCCCTGACTTGGAATTTTTATTTTTTTATTATTAATTTTTTTTTAATCCCCGCCCCCCCTCCCTCGAATTTTCTATGAGCAACCAACTCTTCCTAACAGCCACTTTTGGCCAACATTTAGCGTGGCCGCTGATAGCAGGTTTTACTGTACTGACAATCCCACTGCCAGCATTAGCAGGGTGATGATTGTAGGCTATGCATATATACATGTACTGACAACTCACTCATGGCCTGTGCATTACAGGTTCGCGGGAGGCGATCAGTCAAGCCTTAACAAGGACAGTGCCAATAATCAGTGGGGGTTGGTGGTTTAACATCATATTCAAAATTAAATCAGCCTCCTGATCGGGTATAATTATGCGTCATATAACATGCTCTGGTCTCTACCATGCATTAAGAAATTAACCAGAAAAAAGTGCATGTTATTTTCTGCTTTTTACAGTACAGGTCTATTATGCATTATAATTAGTCTCATTAGGATCATTAATTTGTAGTCTTGTTTGTTGTTGACAGGCACCATTCTCTGTAATTATGGAGAGCTGTGCTGTTCTTGTTATGGACGTTCATTCACACCTTTCCAAGACAGAGGTGATAGGATTACTTGGTGGTCACTATAGTCAGCAGGAGCGCTGTCTCTGGATACAGCAAGCTAAGCCTTGCTCTAGCCTCAGTACAGGGATGCAATGTGAGATGGACCCAGGTAAATGTAACCCTGTCCTGCCAACCTAGATTAAGCATTTTTGTCACATAATGCACCACATGATGAATATCATTTAACCCTTTGCCTGCTGATTACCACATTAGTTGTTTTTTAATCAGTTTTTTAATTAGCCTATTAAACCAGTGTTATCGGGGATAAATGACTGTTTAAACATCAAGATTTGTAAATGTTTGGTCTCAAATTAAACAAATATGAGTAATTTTCAACCACTTGAGGTTGTGGATCGCAGTAGCGAGACACAACCTCAAGTGCTTGAAAATTTACATAAATTCACTTAGCAGGATAAGGGTTGATGGAATGACATAACTGTATCATTTATCACAATAAAGATATTATGGGCTTTCATTTGATATACATGTATCACACTTTTATAAAATCTTCAGTTTAGAATTGCAAAAGCTCAACATTTCACGACTAAAGGTGAATAAAAACTTGACAAATTTTGAGAGTTTTGTGATAGTTTTTTTAAATTTATGAAAGATATTTGGCTTGGCAACTGTAAGGCTTTTGCTGAATAGTTATATCATTAAATCAAGCTATGTTTATGTGATTATCATTTAACGGTACATCCTGTTACTAAATAATTTGAAATATGTCATATGAAAGCCTATACTGCTATGAAGACTCACCTTTAGGGATTGAACGACGAAATTCCTGATAATGCTTTTATATCTTAGAGACTATAATAGAACTAGATAAGCATATGACATAATTATATCGATTGGAAGACAAATGGGTGGAAATTTACATTACCCCTTGTGTTGGTTGGCCCGTAAAGTATCAAAAAGTTTCGAATTAAATAAATTGTGCCTTATGCTGATAAAATAATGTGTGGTATATGAGCTGCTCAAAATATTCAACTTCGGAAATCTATTTAAAAAAAATCTTATTTGAAACTGGAAATTGTGTCATCTATTCCTGCTTTAAATGAATGAAAAATGATAACTAACAGTTCTGCAGGACAAGGGTTACTGAATTCAAGCTTAATTACTAATTAGGTCTCAATGCACTAACACACTATATTTCTTTTTAATCAGTCTCACAGACAGAAGCCTGTGAACAGATATTACAGAATGGACAAAACGTGTTAGGCTGGTACCACTCTCATCCAATGTTTGTTGCAAATCCATCTATTCGTGACATGGAAACACAACAGGACTTTCAGAAATGGTTTGCCCTTGAAGACTGCCCTTTTGTTGGAGTTATAGTGAGCCCTTATGGAGATCACTTGTCAAATTTGACCTCTGAAGTCAAGTTGCTCATGGCCATCCAGGATGTCAAGAATACTCAATCCTCATGTAAGTTCACCGAGTATATCATGTCAGTGACTAACTCTTGAGGGCGTCAAGAAGGCATATTTTGTTCTCAACTTTTGTATGTATGATGTGTCTATAATATGGTGATTATTCTGTTTTGCAATGTTACTTGATGTCTCAATAAAAAAGAGACTTTAATATGAAAAACATATTTTTTTCCCATATACATTTTCCATGCATTGCTATCAAAATTGCCATTTTTTACCATTACGGTAGATCTCTGATCTAGTCAAGTTAATTTTTCAGTCACTTGAAGCTCTGTTTCACGAACACAATCCACAAATTCAAGTATGATATCTTAACATTACTTTGATTTATACCTTTTTGTCCCAGAGTATATCAGTCTGACAGATTTCGGATACATTTCAGTTGAAATTAGTTGGATAAAAAAATGCTCATAACAAGTAGAACAAGGCCCGTCCGCCACGGAAATAGGCCTCAGCCTCTAATCATCTTTTAAAAGTGAAAATCATTTGACACAAGAGCACACTCGACAATAGAATGTGTATTAATGTAGTCATGGTTGGTACAGAAGAGAACACAACAAATTAACCCCTTACAGCGTGGGGATCGACTTGAGTCATCACAATCTGATGTCTGTAGATGTCAAATTCTGTTGACTAAAGGCGATCCCTGCACTGTAAGAATAAAAATATTTGTAATGGTTGTAAACCCATAACATAGGTATTCAAATGAATCAGGAAGAGCTGACTAAGATATTTGTGATGATTTCAAATTGAAAACCAGGCGCGACGGAAATAGGCCTCAGCCTCTAATCATTGTTTAAAAGTGAAAATCGTTTGAAACAAAAACACACTCGACAATAGCCTGCCACCATTATCGAAATTTTCCGAGAACTGGTTATAACGAGCATGCAGTACAAAAACCTCACATTTTGTTCAATAGTAAGGTCTAGCTAGCTGGCACGGTTTTGAAGTTATTACGCATATTGAAGTCAAGAGTGGCCGCAGGTCCGCCATTTTGAATTTGATCAAGTTGATTTTTTTTTTTCATGGCATATCCCTAACTGAAACTGCACATTTTGTTCAATAGTAGTGATCTAGCTATCTGGTCTGGTTTTCTAGATATTACGCATGACCTAGTTTCTGTCCAAATCATGCCCAATTTTGAACTCATCTGAGATGAGATATTAGAAAAATGGATATATGGTATAAATTTTGGAGCAATACAATAAAAAAAATGGTGAGTGAATCGCAACTAATGAGAAAATTTGTCAATCGGAAGTGGCTGCAGGTCGGCCATTTTGAATTTAATCAAGTTGAAATTTTTCATGGTATATCCCTAACTGAAACTGCACTTTTTGTTCTATAGTAATGATCTAGCTATCTGGTTTGGTTTCTAAGAAATTACGCATATTACAAAAATAATGGCAGATAATCAGCCATTTTGGTCCCATGACCTAGTTTCTGTCCGAATCTTGCCCAATTTCAAACTCATCCGAGCTATAAGTGACATGGATATATGGTATAAATTTTGGAGCGATACATAAAAAAATGTTGAGTGAATCGCGTTAACATGAAAATTTGTAGATCCGGAAAAAGTCAAGGTCCTAGGGGTCACAGAAAGGTCAAATGTGAAATTAGTCAAGCCTTAGTTATTGTTAACCTGTATGTGAAGTTTAATGTGCATTCCACTTACGCGAAACAAGTGCTTATAGTGCTAAATATGGCTGACAGCAGTCTTTTCCAATAATGTCAAAATTTCACTGGACATAAGTTCTTGTAAACTTGAAACTTTTACCAGACCAAAAGAAATTTCACAGGACAGTAGGTGGTCAATGGCCGACTCTCACCTTGTGAGACCGAAAAAATCGACCAAGAAACAAAACTGATCAAAAAGATTACCGGATTGTAGGTCAGATGTGGTTGGGTATTTTGTCGGACCTACCTCTGTTTTACCAGACATGTCCGGTCAGTCCGACATTATTGGGAAAGACTGTGACAGACGGACGGTCGGGCTGGATGACGAAAATAGGTATCAGCCAAAATTTTGGACTACTGCAGTCGACATCCATGCTGCAGTGGTGTTATGAATGAACAAACTCCAACTTTTGTGTGAGAATATAGTTCAAAACTATTACATGTATAACGTCCCCCACATTGTGATAATTGTGGGTTGTGGGACTAAAATGCAGCTTGTGGGTGGAATTACAACAGTTTATCACAGTGGTTTGTGTGTGTTCTATTTTGCATTGAATGAGCTACTGCATCTCAGAAAATTTTAATAGTAGAGCCTGAAATGAACAACCAAGTTGCATGCCCGTACACCCGGGGCTACCCTCTTTTCACATTGGGCTACCAGAAGTTGTCTATTTTTGTCTCTATGCTAAGTAGTCCAGTAGCCCGGGAAGTCATCCGGGCTACAAAACACCACAAGGATTTGTCAACCCCTGAAAGGCCCTAGCTCAATATTTCCCGAAGTCCACATTTTTTAAAACTACATGTATTATGAGAGTACAACTCTCAAATTAAACTGGATTATAGGATAAAGAGACTGCTATCTCATTTCAGAAGGCACTATCAGTGGTGACCTCTTCTATCAGCTTCCCGGTCTGGTGTTAACCCTTATCCTGAAGGGCCGGTTGCATGGTGCTTGCTGATTGGCTGGCCTAATACTTAGCGGCCAATCACAGTGTACAACATAGCAAGAAGTCGTCTGATCCCTTTTTTATTTGCTAGATGGCCCAACTAGTCACGGCACAGCAAAAAAGTGATGCTTGCAATACTTTCCAATCCGAATTGATACACATATCGTGAGATGAAGTATCGCCATATAATGATGAATCGTAACACCCCAAATTTGAAGTTTAATTAGTCAATTAATTCAATTTAGGAGAGTCCTAAGGCTATTATTTCATAAAAATTGTTAGCTCTCACAATTTGAAGCAATTGCAGCCTAAAATGAATCAAAAATGGTAATGAACAATTCAGCAGGACATGTACATGTACCACAATGCTAATACCTACTCCTTTTACTTTAGAAACGGCTATATACGTGACTAGCCCTTTAAGTCTTAACAACTAGCCCTATTATGTGAATGCATCGAACAGTTAACGTCTGTACAGTTGTATATATTTATATTAATGACACGTGCCATATATTAGATGGGATTTTTTCTTGTTAATTTCATGTTACTACTGAACAATTTTACCTTTTTAGCCATGCCATATACTTTTGATTACAAAATGAGCCACAGTCAGTGGAAAAAATGTGAAGTTTTGGACAAGATAAAAGAATTAGCAAACGACTACTACTGTAAGCCAAATCATGTAGAAATGCTGCACCACTTTAGAAACATAAGGAATGTGACTTGTCTGGAAAAGGTAATTTATCTGACAATAAATATTGTGTTATTTAATTATGTAATTTGCAGTAAAGGATAATAGTAGCTTTTAGCATATACCTTTAATGTTTAACCTCTAATAAAAAGGATTTTTCTCCGAAATAAAATAGTTTAGAATTTTTTAGATATTTATTTGAATGCTCTTTTCACTATTTGTTTTTACATGTATTTTTAAATATTTTTTTGGAAAAAATAGTTTTTGCCCTTCAAATTATTGGACAAACCGCTCTGGTTTTTCAAACCATTTTTGTTGGTATTCTTTCTTACAGTAAGAGGGGTGAGGGTAGTGTTGTTGAAAAAATAATATTTAGATATTTTTACTCTTTCAATCTCTGACCAGTGCAAAGATGAGATCTGTATATTTTGAGTTATAAGAGAGGTTTGCAAAAAAAACAAATAACGTTAAAGCTCTACAGTTGGCAATTGTTCTCTTTATCTGGTCCAGCCTTGTGGAACGCTCTGCCTGTGCCGATACGTAATGCCACAACAATCTTAACTTTCTAAAAATTACTTAAATCTCACCTATTTGACCTGGCTTTCCCACCATAGCCCCTTCGCAGCCCGGCTCTCTGTTGACGAACCTTCGGCCCCGATTATGACACATGATCACGCTAAGGATTTGTGCGCCTCTAAGCTCGTCCGCTGAGGATATAGGCACTATAGTAGTGTTATTGATTGATTGAATATTCATCAAATCTTTACAAAATTTTAGGCTAAATCATTTTGAGCTGCTTTCAGATGCTCCTCAACTATGTGGGTATAATAATACTCGCCATGATGTTCAGAACCGCAGATTTCTTATTTTAAAAAGCAGTAGTCTATTTATGAATTGCACTAGGCCTATCATGTTTTATATCAACATTTGCACGATTGCATTCTGTATTATTCTCAGATGTTTTATTCTTCCTTCCAGGTGGACGGAGAAGCGATATATGGTTTCGTGAATTTGTGTATATATATTTTTTAAATATGTCTCTTATTCGTCACTGTTTAAAAATACGTTCTGTTTTCAGATGTTGGTATCACTTAAAAGTTATTTTGATTTGTGTCGTGGAGACCATCTAGATACCACAGAGAGTGAAGAATTTATCAGCACAGTTGAAGAAATATTTATTTCATTATACCAGACAAATGAGGAAGAGGAGGAGCATGATTTCATCATAAAACAAGACGAAGATTTCCTCAACCCTTTTCCTTTATTGCAATAATGGGACAACTAAACGCCAGAGTTCGGGGTTCGGTTCCCGGTCTCGGCGGTTTAAAAGAAACAAAATTGTTTCTTCCCCATCCACGTGTGAAAGTTAGTATTGTGGGGAGCCTCCGTGACCGAGAGGTAGCATGCTCGGCCTCAGACCGCCAGGGCTCGAATTTCGAATCCTGTGTCTGGAGGACAGTGTCATCTCAATCATCTCACCATCCTCAGGAGGTTCTCCTGGCCCAGTTTAGCCTATATGTGCACAAAGGTGGCCTAAAGCCCGATTCATTTCATTTTCATTTGGGACAACTAAACTGTGAACTCTTAACCCTTTTCCTGCTAGACCCGTATATATACTGTTTTTTTAAGCATATTTTTAGCCAAATAATATGTCACTGAAGTGATAATATAAATATTTTTCGTCATTGGAGCTGGAAATTGCGTTAGCAATTCCAGCTCCAAAAGACGAAAAATACAATTGCAACAATTCAGTAGGACAAGGGTTATAAAAGGTTTAAATATTTACCCACTTGACTTTGTGTCTCGCTACTGCGAACTCCAATTTCTATGTGAGTAAAAATTACTCAAATATACACAAATAATCTAAAACATGCGCCAATCTAGCAAATGTAGTGCTTATTTCTAATTATAATCTTCTTTTTTTTTAAAAAAAATAACCCCCCAAAACGGCTATATACGTGACCAACCCTTTAAGTCTTAACAACTAGCCCTATTATGTGAATGCATCGAACAGTTAACGTCTGTACAGTTGTATATATTTATATTAATGACACGTGCCATATATTAGATGGGATTTTTTCTTGTTAATTTCTCTAATTATATTGTCAACTAACAATTAAATTAGCAACGGCTAATATGTTTTTTGATATTTTATTCTTAATTCAATAATAAAACTCATCTGTATATTGCACCACATATACTGATAAATAGGTACATGAATTATACATGTATCAAATGAAAGCATAATGTCCTTTTGGTGGAATATGCTCTTGTAGCTGCTACATGTTGCATCACTGCGACAAAGGGTTCACAACCTTTAATTAAGACTTCAATCAGCCTTTTCATATTTACCAATGACCATACTTGAGACGATGGTGGACTGTCGAAAATGAAACCTAGCTTTTCGCTGATTACTCAGCCTAATCTCAGACGCATTCAATGAAATTTTGCAAGCACTAATGTCTAGTCATTTGGCAATAATCCTAAAAATTGTAATGCAGTTATGAGATTAAATTCGAATGAAGTTAATGAGGAGCATATAGTCTTACTTTTAAACTATGCAATTTTTATTAACCAACGAAGCGCCAGGTTTTATTTTGGACAATCTTCCAATGTCAAATGAATGCTGTATTCATGTCTTTCACATTATTAATTCATTTCAGTTACATATCATTTGCACAAACAAATCACTTGTTATTTTTTTATAAAAAGGTTGGCTGTTGCAATTAAAGATGACGTCAAAGTTAACATTTCCATGTGGTTGCGATAACTGCAGTTTTTCATGTTTGTTTTGCATGTTGATAATAACCAGTTCTCGGACAAGTTCAACTAAAACGGACACCGTTTTTGTAAACAAAAAAAGTCCCGCCTCCCACAGCATAAAGGTTGATATCTAATACTGTAGATCTGGTAATAATCACAAGGTTTTAATTTTCACAAATTGTAGAATCTCGCGAAAATTATTATTATGAGCGCTACCTGTCATCAAAATCGATACTTTGTAAGTTCTAGACTTCATAAAAAGTTCCAAAATCACAAATTCGCGAAAATCTAAGCACATGAAAATTACCAGATCTACAGTAGCTGTAGTGTCAATGGCTTTTGTAATTAATGTTAATAAATGGCTATGACCTCCCATGTGATTTATATTTGCCATTGCAGAAATATTGTATGTCACAATCTGTATGGCGCACATGGGACATTTGGGACACATTGGACATTTGGGACACTTGAAACATTTGGGATATCTGGGACACATGGGACATTTAAGACAATTGGGACATTTGAGACACATGGCATTCGGGACACATGTGACATTTGGGACGCATGGGACATTTTTGGGATATATGGGACACATGTACATTTAGGACACATGGGACATTCTGGGCCTTTTGGACATTTGAGACACATGAGCCATTTGGGACACTTAGGACGTCGCCGATGCTGGTCAGCTCCCATTCAGCAGTTGGCAGTGCTAGGCTATATGCTTGCGGGAGTGAGTATAGTATACATGCTTACACCGCTCCAATGCCGTTCCATTGTTAGCCAGCGTCATAGACAATGGCCCTACATGGAACAACGCTCGTTGGCCCAATGTTGGGCTAATGCTGGCTCAGCATGATAGAGAGTGGGCCAACATTAACCCAGCATTGAGTCAATGTCTCGTGTTTGCTGGGGCTGCCTCCTCTGTCTGTATAATATAAACCGCTTTGAAATCACCGATCTCGTGTGGCAGGCTGTGGTTAGCGTATCTTGTCCTATAGATACTAATAATGTGAATTATTTGAGTATTATTATCATAGACTTACATTACCTGCCGTTATTATTTGGAAGCACAATTATTATTTTTAAATTTTTTACATGTACATCATCGTGAGTGAATATGCCATTGTATACACTGCACTTCTCGTAGCCCCGCTCGTGGCATATATATACGGGATGACAGGGGTTTTTCAATGTGTTCAAATATCTGACTTTTTAGGCCTATTTTTCTTTGATCCTATATCAGGTTTTAATCTTGAATCAACGTTTTTGTAAAAAGTGACCTTAATAAAACGAACAGGATTGCAGTCAACTAGACCTTGACTTCGTAGGCCCACTAGACACACGTTGGTGACAGAGGTCAAACGATATCGATATCAAGGTCGCTGAGTAGATTAGCTTGACCCAAAAAGGCGTCAGAGAAGTTGAAAATAATGTACCTTAGCCTCAATTGAAAACAAGCTTGGAGCTTATAATTTTTTTTAAGCTCTTTTGTTAAATGACTTATTAAATGACTTGATTAAAGTTTAACTATTATCATTATTTTCTGTGTTTCCTTCATCCAGCTGCACGGCCGATCACAGCGCTTACAGAATAAATATAAATTCTGTATACAAATGTTTTATTGAGTCCTCATCCACTATGTGGTGGTGGAGATTTAGTATTTTTGCTGAGTCCGCCGCCACTTTGATTTCTTTACGTTTTTTACTATTTTAGCGGATATTTCTGTTTTGCTCATTTGGGCCATCATCACAATTTGGTAATATAGCCATACACCCTTACTCAGATTTTTTTTAAATATTTGCAGTATGCATATTGGCCCTAGAAAATTTGCCCTGTAAATTCTCATCGGCGTTTTTCAGCTTCTTCAACAAAATCCAAGATGACCGCCAAAATTCTATGTCGCTCTCTAGAGCTAGAACCGCTCTGTGGATTTGTTTCATGTTTGGTTTAACGGAAAGACCCTACTCTGCACATGTGCTGATTAGTTTTTGGTGTGATTCTGATAATAAAAACTATGATTTTTTTCATTTCGAAATTTTAGCGGGTATTTCAGTTTTGTTCATTTTGGGTATCATCAAAATTATTTAATTTAGCTATACACCCCTGCTCGGATCATTTCTAAATATTTGCAGTATTGCATATAGGCCCTAAGGAATTTGCCCGTTAATTTTTTTTGGCGTTTTTCAGCTTCTTCAGCAAAATCCAAGATATCAGCCAAAATCCTATGTCACTCTAGAGCTTGAAATGCTTCATGGATTTGTTTCATGTTTGGTTCAAAAGAATAACCCTACCCTGAATGTGTGCCGATTAGTTTTTTGTGTGAATATGATAATCAAAACGTATACCTTTTTATTTTTTTAGGATTTTAGCTGATATTTCAATTTTGCTCATTTTGGCTATTATCAAAATTTGGTAATATGTTTATACAGCTCAAATTTTATCTTTTGTGTATGCTCGGTGGCCCTGAGAAAAAAGTCAGGAGAATTGTTTTTTTTTTTCATTTTTTTTAACAAAATTCAAGATGGCCGACGAGTCACATGTTACTCTGATAAGCTTGAACTGCTTCACCGATTTATTCCAAGAAAGCAACTTACCCTGGCCATATGTCGATTAGATTTTGGTGTGATCCCGACATCACAGTTTAGAGTGGTTTACATAAAAAAATGGTGACAGTACTGTATTTCTTTATAAATAATGTATTATGTGGGGCGGGTGGAGACACAAGCTTTGCCCGTCAGGCAAATCTAGTTAGTCTATGCGATAAAAGTTGACCTCTACCAGTTTATCATGTTTATGAGGATAATAACAATTAAAAGTTTTGATTTTGTGATTGATACAGGTTACATACTGATTAGGTAGGCTTGATTAGGCCTACTACTGTAGGCCACCTGGTAGGCCTACTATGTTGAAGGTCGGGGAAGCCATGTTGTCGAAGACCACGAGGACTCCACTACCTTGACATCTAGAAATTAAAGGCTGCTCATTTGTCATTTTGCAAAGTGACTAATCAGCACATTGAAAAAATTTAAAGACGCACAGCCAGACAGAGACAGGCGCACTCAATACAGTAGGGGGGAAGTGTATGTTTTTAGCTCCCGCCGTCACCGTAGGTGAGATGGAGGGAGCTATGGATTCTACCTCCGTTTTTTTTTGCCTCTTCTTTTGCCTATAACTTTGTAAGAAAATAAGCTAGGATAACAATTTCTGGTATGTGGGTTACTTCCAGGTGGCTAATGGACAGGTTAAAATATTTTTAATCTGAATTCAATACGCAAGGTTGCAGAGGAGAAAATGATGATGTTACGGCGTTGGGCCGTCCGTAAACAATTCGTTTCCGGAGCATATCTCTGAAAGTACTTGTTCGATTGTCTTCAAATTTTACACACAACACCCCTAGCGGGTCTAGTTGTGCCTTTTGGGGTATTTGAACTTTGACCTACTTCTGGTTCAGAACTATGACCTATTTAGACGTTTTGACGCGCACTTCGTTTCCGGAGCAGATCTGGAAAAGTACTGGGCCGATGACAGTCATATTGCACATACATGTTCTCTAAGGTCCCTAGTTGTGCCTTTTCAGGTTTTTGGACCTTGACCTTGAAGTTGACCCAGCACTTTGACCTAAT
Organism: Flabesymbios commensalis; assembly: GCA_964017125.1. Taxonomy (NCBI): domain Eukaryota; kingdom Metazoa; phylum Annelida; class Polychaeta; order Terebellida; family Flabelligeridae; genus Flabesymbios; species Flabesymbios commensalis. The sequence continues at coordinate 56,035,840 of OZ024902.1, read as the reverse complement.
TTATAACATCGGTAAATCCGACTGAAAGATTTTTCGGAATATCATGAAAACCGCTCAAGATAGCTACACCATTACTATAAAACAAATTGTGAGGTTTCAGGAGAGGATGCATCTTGAAAAATTTCAAGTCGATAAAATCAAAAATGGCCGCCTATCGGCCATTATTCACCTCGACAGGCCTGATATTGCGGAATATCATGAAAACCGCTCAAGATAGCTACACCATTAATATCAAATAAATTGTAAGGTTTCAGGAGAGGATGCATCTTGAAAAATTTGAAGTTGATAAAATTCAAAATGGCCGCCTATCAGCCATTATTCACCTCGACAGGCCTGATATTGTGGAATATCATGAAAACCGCTCAAGATATCTACACCATTACTATAAAACAAATTGTAAGGCTTCAGGAGAGGATACATTTTGAAAAAAATCAACTCGTCCAAGTTCAAAATGGCCGCCAATCGGCCATTATTCACTTTCACATGGCCGTTATTTGATAAACCGTGCTAGATGGCTAGACCATTACTATAAAACAAAATGTGTGATTTCAGGAGAGGATGCATCTTGAAAAAATTCGACTCGATAAAATTCAATATGGCCGCCTTTTCGGCCATTATTCATTTTCATATGGCTGATATTTGGTAAACCGTGCTAGATGGCTAGACCATTACCTGATTACTATAAAACAAAGTGTGAGTTATCGGGGGAGGATGCACCCTGACAATTTTTAACTTACGAATTCAAAATGGCCGACAATCAGCATTATTTACCTCGATAGGCCTGCGATCAGGTAAACCGTGCTAGATAGCTAGACCATTACTATAAAACAAAATGTGACGTTTCGAGAGAGGATGCCTTTTAAAAACTTTCGACTCAATCGAATTCAAAATGGCCGCCTATCGGCCACTATTTACTTTCACATTGCTGATATTTAGTAAACCGTTTTAGATAGCTGGACCATTACTATAAAACAAAATGTGAGATTACAAGAGAGGATGCATCTTGAAAAAAATTTACTCGATCAAATTCAAAATTGCCGCCTATCGGCCATTATTCACTTTCACATAGCCGGTTTTTGGTAACCGAACTAGATGGCTAGACCATTACTATAAAACAAAATGTGAGATTTCAGGAGAGGATGCATCTTGGAAAAATTCGACTCGATAAAATTCAAAATGGCCGCTTATCGGCCAATATTCACTTTCACATGGCCGTTATTTGGTCAACCGTGCTAGATGGCTAGACCATTCCTGTGAAACAAAATGTGAGATTTCAGATGAGGATGCATCTTGAAAAAAATTGACTTGATCAAATTTAAAATGGCCGCCTTTTCGGCCATTATTCATTTTCACATGGCTGATATTTGGTAAACCGTGCTAGATAGCTAGACGATTACTATAGAATGAAATGTGAGATTTCAGCTGAGGATGCATCTTGAAAAATTCTGACTTGATCAAATTCAAAATGGCCCCCTATCGGCCATTATTTACTTTCACATGCCCAATATTTTGCAAACTGTGTTAGATGTTAGTCCATTACTATAAAACAAAATTTGAGGTTTCGGGGGAGAATGCACCCTAAGTTTTTAACTAATTTATATCGAATTCAAAATGACGGTAAATCAGCTATTAGTTAACTCGATTGGCCTGATATCGGGTAAACCGTGCCAGATAGGTAGACCATTACTGGGATACTGATTAGGATCATTAATTTCAATGGAGGTTTGCAATCTCTGACAGGCTGTCTAGTTTTTATCTTACTCTTAGCCTGGGCTTCTTAGACCTAGTGTCTTGCGTCTTGATTTTTGACCTAGACTAGGACTACATTAATAACCCTATACAAAATTGCTTAAATCAAATTCGGAGCGGGAGCTCCTGGACTTATGTAGTCTTGTTTTTAATGTTTTTCTACGAGGGAGGCGTATCTTGGCGTGTCATAGCGGACAACATACTGTGGGCCTCATAATAAACCTCACTAAAGTGTTGTGATAAGCAAATTCATGCGTAGGCCTATTGATAAAGAGAAAATTCTCAAGGAGATTACATAGACTTCTAAACAATTATTTTAGTTGTAAATGACAAAGAAAACATTTTTTCACAAAGGGTGCATGCAAGCCTTGTGTGTGATCGAAAAAGAGAAATGAACTGTGCTATAGTTTTTCAGGTCCCCAGAACCACGTGCGCATTGGCTATGCCAGTATATTGGAAAGCTCACTCCCTGTGCTGTGCTCTGAAACCACCTTAAATTTATGACCCAACGCCAGTAACAAAATGTTTTTCGAAACAATTACATGTCCCCAAAAGGTCTAAAAATATCACAGTTATTGTTTCAAAAACGTTTCTGAAAAGTTCTAGGCTACTCCCATGTATTATTATAATATTGTTGAAACATTCCACTGGAATGAGTTTTAATCGGAACGTATGTAATCGGGAAATGTTTTATAACACTATACAAACGATATGCCTATAACTTGTTTCGCATATTTTGTGGAATGCACATTAAAGAGACTCAATCAGACCAAAATCATCATTTTTATTTTGGCTCCTCGATATGATCTTGAGTTTTCAAAATGTCCATAAATAATATTCCGATGGCATATGGCCTAGTACTTTTAAAACATAAATGTGTCAACGTACCATTCGAAGGGGTAGCCTATCTGGCGCAGTTTGCCACTAAAATATTTGAGCCACTGTCTTTTCCGGTGTGTCCATAGATAATAGTTGATTCACATAGCTGTTTTTTTTCCTGAAACCGTCACGACCCACCCACTTCAATGTTATTTTACAAGCTAGCCGAACTATTGAAGAGCTTGTGGTTCATTGGGACACTTTTCACGTTTTGTAAAATAACTTGACTATAACTAGTAGGGCTATTCTCCACACATAGATGTCGCTCAGGTAAACCCGCTGTTCTGAGGTCAGAATGTAGTAGGGCCCATAGGATAGGCCCAAATTACAACTAACAGATACACGATAACAACCTTCGTGTATGGAAACTAACATCTTTCAACGATTAGGCCTATATAGCCTGATAGCCCTACACATAGGCCTAAGCCAAATATATTATAGTTGAACAGGTAGGCCTATAGCTAATGACCATATTATGACCTCTGATAAAGAGTCCCTATGCAGGGGCGTGCCCAGGATTGGGATTAGGGGGATTTCTAAAATAAAATATCATGATGATAGCGGAGCGGATACAGATATTTTTTAATTGGCATCAAAAATTTCCAGTACTGGCATTTAGAAATGTAGGCCTACATGTAGTAATGTGGGCAGTAAAACTATTCGAAAAAAATGTTATATTTAAAAAAAAATTAAAGTAGGCTATAGTAAAAGCAAACTTGGGAGTTGTCAAGAGTAAAAATTGCTCAATATGTACATATTTTGGAACTTATGTTAATCTACCAACGGTGGCAAATTGACTGTGGCACTCTTTAGCTCTATATAATCTGTGATCAAAACTGTTGTCTAGAATAACCTTGATATCGTAGTCTTTGGTGTGACTATTGGGTAGTGAGGCACGCAGTGGCTATGTTGGCTCTGACTTCCCGCGCCCAATCCTGTTTAAAGTCAAACTCCAAGTCTGGCCTGGTCAGCGGTTAGCAGTGAAACATCATTTGAACTCCATGTCACTCATTTCTTGGTTTATTATATCAAATCAAACAATATATTCGCTGTGCACATGCTTGGGTTAGGGTGTGGTGACCTCATCCATTGCGGCTAGTTCGGCGCATAGCAGAGCAGGACGTCTGTGGATGAAGTGTGCGGTCTAAAGCACTTGGGAAGTATGTGTGGGTTAGGCCTGGCAGAAGTAGGAACTCGTCAGCTCCTAATCTCGTCCAGCCAAACCGGCCTAATTGAAATCGGCCCCACATTACTCCCGGGCTAAGTGACAACATATAACCACAAAACCTGAAATTGTGGGTAAGGGGACAGGTTTCAATACGCAGGGGCGGTAAATCGACGGATCCGTCCAAGCAATGCCAAATCCAACAATAATCATACATAAACAATTCAACAACATTTGAATTAGCTGGGTAAAAAATACAGGGTGGGTGGTTGGCGAACATTGCCGGTGCAGCATTAACTAAATTATTTAAGTTCTATTATTTCTAATCCTCTTAGCCAGTGTCTTGATACATTAAATGTCATGCTTTCACTGTCGTCCAACCGTATTACTTATTTAATTAAAGGCCTATACCCAGGCTAAAATCATCAAAAACATTGTGATTTTATTTTGGCTTTTTAATATGATGCAAACATGTCCATGGACTAGTACTGCAAAAGTTTTTAGGCCTCAGCCAAAATTTTGGAGGATGCCTATTTTCGTCACCAGGCGCGTCCGTCCGTCCGTCCGTCTGTCCGCCACTTTTGGCACTATAACTTGTTCCGCATAACTGCAATGCACATTAAACTTCCCATACAGGTTAATCATGACTAAAGCTTGACTAATTTCACATTTGACCTTTCTGTGACCTCAATGGCCTTGACTTTTTTCTGATCGACAATTTTTCTTGTTAACGCGATTCACTCAACAATTTTTAATGTTTCGCTCCAAAATTTATACCAGATATCCATTTCACTAATAGCTCGGATGAGTTCGAAATTCGGCAAGATTCGGACAGAAACTAGGTCACGGCGGCCAAAATGGCCGATTATCGGCCATTATTTTTTTAATATGCGTAATATATGGAAAACCGGACCAGATAGCTAGACCATTACTATAGAACAAAATGTGCAGTTCCAGGTTGGGATATACCATGAAAAAATTTCAACCAGCAAAAATTCAAAATGGCCGACCTGCGGCCACTTTAGATCGTCAAATTTTCTCGTTAAAGAGATTCACTCGAACATTTTTTTATGTTTCGCTCCAAAATTTATACCAGATATCCATTTCACTAATAGCTCGGATGAGTTCGAGAGTCTCCAAGTTTTTAGTTTTACTCTCTGGGCAAACGTCTGTCATTAACTTCCGGTTTATATCTGTTCTGCCTGTGCAAAGTCAAAAAGCATTATCTGCTCCCTGGTAAACTAGGCATTTACTGCTTCTTAACTGGCTCTTCCTGCCAAAAGGTCGTATTTGCTCATATTTCCTTTACGTTGATATCACTGCCTCCTTCTTGTTTGTAATAGCACTTTCAATAGACCGTATCTGCACACTTGTGAAATAAGCAGATACTTGGTTTTGCTGTGAGCAGAAGCGTTCTATCTCTAGGCAGTCAACATAATGCACTGACCCAATGTTGGTTAAATGTTGTGCCATTATGACACTGTTCCAACATTAAACTAACATCGTGTCAGTGTATCAAGTCGCCGGTGACTCCTTGCAAAAATGAGACGTCTAGCCAATGCTGTTTTACTGCTGAGCCAGGGTTGTAGATGATGGGCCAGCATTAAACTAGCATTGGGTGAACATATGTCGTGTTAAGGCCATCCTACTAGTGGGCCACCATCAGGCTAACATTGTGTCAACGTCGCATGTTTGTTGTGTGGCTGTGACCAGAGAGGCTCATTCATGTGGCCCCAGTCTGTGGTGGAGGGGTAGCCCCCACCCACCCTCTCTCCCACAACTGACATCTAGAGAAGTGTTATGCAATATAGAAGTTAGGTCTTGGCTAAGATATCTTCAAAAATATCAAATTTTGTATTATTAAAAGTAGATTTTTGGCCTGGGCAGTTAAAGGCATTGCAAATTCATATAATTTGCGTAATACAACTGAATAACGTGCCCGTTTACCACCATCATATCAAGACCATATATGAACTGCTTCTCCAGCGAGAGGAGTCGTTCAGCCAATGTTGGTTTAATGTTGGGCCAGTGTAATATGTAAATATACATTGTGGAGTGCCTGGCGTTTTTGTGAGTGGTAAGTGACCAGGTGACGACGCGCTCAGTCCTGTTGATGTCATCACCTGTTGTGTTATCGGGCTCTGTTCTGTTCTCGTCGCTCTAATTAGGGTGTTTAACCCGCCCGTCTCATTCCCACAGGCATCTCAATATCATCATAATTATATCCGTCCTTCATGTGACGCTGAAAATCACTCTCCATCGTGATATTTTGATGATATTCATTATCATGATTATGTCTCCCCTCTGTAAACAGAGGTGTGGACATATTGCTTTACCCTTGTCCGCTCAGTACAATTTGAGATTGCAGTGGCTGTCTCAATTTCGGCGACATTCGCCCACCATTGACCAGTGTTGGCTGGTATTACTCTAATGAGCTTCCGGACGAAATCTGCTCACGCTCTGAGAGTAACGAAGCTACCAGTGGCATCCATTCGTCCGGTCAGACACCTGCTTAAGGCTGGTAGGCGTATTTATTTTCATCACAGCACGGGATATCACAACATTGCACGTTGATATAGAAATTAACCCTATCATACCTTCGGCCAACGCTGGCTAAAAAAGTACGTTCACTAACGCAGAACAAACAGTGTGTCGCGTCATGACATAATGGCGGTCTGTGACGGGAGGATTAGTGAAGACGCTATCACTTTGTTCCGTTTTTACATGGCCTATAAGCCTATATGTAGTTTGTAGACTTAAATAGTGACTCTTGTTTAAGACAAAAAGACGGAAGGGTTGATTTATTAATGACACTGTGCGGACGATGATCATAGGCCTACATACTGTACACAATGATATACGTGGCTTTAAATTTACATTTGAGACATTTCTTTTATTAAACCTACATGTAAGTCCCTCGTGCATATTTAAATTCACTTAGTATGTTAACATACTTTAAATTGCACTCTGCCCTTCGCTGTCCAACATGTGACCTGTTTACTCTACACTCAGTGCTGAAAGCTTAGAGTGGACAATACAGTACATGCTGTGTCGCTAATTTTTTTGAATGTGAATTTTAGGTTGAGTTGTCAAACGTGATCCAATTGAATCAACACTTGAGACACTATGACTTATATTGCGGTGCGCCAATGTCACCCTGTGTGCATAATTTGTGCCATGTGGACAGTAGAGACACCATGCTTCGTCACTCATTAAATTTTGAATAAAATGTGATCAATTTACCTGGTGTTGTTTGCCCGACTGTCTGTGTGCCGTCGCCATACTCCAGCATACCCAGAGAAAAACGTCAGAGGTATTAATTTTGATTGAATTTGGGTGGAATGGTCTAAAAGTGTCTGAAGTTGATAATTTGGAAAATAGAAAGTTCCTAGAAGCTATAGCGTCTCATCTTAATTTGTGAAATCAAGAAAGTTCGCTTGTTCTAAATTGTCTCTTTTCAGAGCCACCAGGGGCTTTAAACCTTCCAGGATTCATTGTGGTGTTTGAATCCTGTCTGTTATTTTGTCTTTTTGTTTTGATGGTTTGTGAGTTGTGTATTTGAGTTTATGCATGTTTTCTTGATGTTTTGTGCGTTTTTTGTTTGTAGGTGTGAGTTATTAATCTGTTCTGTTGTTTATAAGTGTTTCGTTTATGTGTGACATAGTTTGTAAAATAGTGTCACTTAAATACTCACCATCTCGGTGACACACTGGTGAGTGATTACGTGCCCTGGTGACTGGTCAACACAAAAGTGTTGGCAAGTCGGCGCGTCATCGCTGTTGTCGCACTCTCGAGTACTGCCAGTGCCGCCAGCGTTGCGCCGATGCCGGTTCAGAGCTATTAGCGCTGTACTGACATTGGCACAGAGCTGTGACACTGTGACAACACTAGTTGTTTCAACAATCACTCTCACTTGCTGGACCGACACTGGCACAGCTCTAGATGCCTTCTCACAGCAGTTTCAATTTTGGTCGTAAATTTTGGCATATTCTGATATTTATTTGTCCAGATGTGTGTTACGCCGTCTCCTAATTCTTGATACTCTTAATTCATTTTGTATAGTTTGAAAAGATCTGAATGCTCGTGGAGCGAATGAATGAAAAAAATTATATGTTAAATCTTGGAATCTTTCTTTGATCAGAAGGATCTTAATTGAAATATCATGAATATTTTCTGTGTGCGAAAGTGAATCCAATTTGTAGGCTTTTCTTATTGCTTTGTTATGAAAATTTTTAAGTTTCTTGCTATTCGTTGCGGACGCTCCTGGAATTACTGGAGCGCAGTATTCTCATCTTCCTGACAGCAAGGCCCGCTGCTCCCGAGGTCGCAGAACGAGACCTTGTTGAATCAGTGTTTTCATCCACCTATTGGGGTAGGGAGGATGATTTAGATTTTGAATTTTCATTAATTTTCCAACAAAATACCAACCTAATGTTGGGCCACTGTCTGTGACGTTGGCTCAACAATAATCCAACCCTGGCGCATGCAACGTCTCGTGTCTGGTGAGATGTGGTGGGAGCTGTCTGTGATACTTCCTGTGAAATTCTCGGCCACCATGACAAATGGGGTTTAAAAGATGATGATATTTGTACATTTTGCAATGAAGAAACTGAAGATATTTGTCACGTTTTCTGAGAATGTATGTTCACCCAACATCTCTGGCAGAAGGCTTATAAGTATATTTTTAAAACAGGAGCACCAGTGAAATTGTCTATATATCTGGGAGTTGACGATGTTAAAGAATGCTTGAATATTTTTTAATGTAAAAAAAATATTTATCTATCACAATTAGAATGTATAATACCCACCTACGATCGATTTATTAGATATTTAGATGGAGTTAAGCACATGGAATTTTTGGTTGCCGAAAAGAAAAAATAAGGTGGATGTTAGGTTTGAAATGTGGAGCGATGTATGAGCTGGAGGTTTCTTTTCACATTTATTGGTATTATTTGTTAATACATGTATGATTTGTCATATGGAAATGCATGGTTGTGTATTTTACCGCTATGCTAAACCCGGTGTTGGCCTGATGATGGCTCACCGCCATCATCCTGTCAGCACTGGCTGCCCGGCCAGCGTGACGCATCGAGGCGTTCTTGGGTTAATGTTGGACCACCATCTATGATGCTGGCCCAACACTGAGTCGACGGTGGTTTGATGTGTCACGTTATTTCGGGTGGAGGCCTGTTTATATCACTGCCTGCGGGCACTGACAATTGGGACGATGTTGATTCGAGGTTGAGCCGCCAACGATGGCGGGGGATCGGCCTCGGATCAGCATTGGCTCGAGTTTAATGCCGGGCCGGCGTCGTAGACAGTAGCCCTGCATTAAAGCAGCACTCATGCCAGAGGTCAAACTTGGGTCAAACAGAAAAATCTTTCTTGAAAGTCCCCACTCCAATAGATGGATTTAACACTGATTCAGCAAGGCCTTGGTCTACGACCTCGGGAGCAGCGAGCCTTGTGTGGGAAGAGGGGATGTCTAGACAGCCAAACTGTACTATATTACCTGAATGTACACACAACACAGCGACCACGGAACAATTACCCAATGCAGGTTCAATGACGGTCCACCGTCAACAACGCTGGTACAACATTGAGCCAGCATTGGTTCATCGCCATGTGTTTGTTGTGCATACTCAGATCGCGGTCAGTCCTGTATATGTTCAACACAGAAGTACTGGTACAATGCGGATTCATTTGTGGCCTATGTCCCAGACATTAATACAATTCTAGGCTGGTTTTCCGTATCACATGCCACTCATATAATGTATGTAAGCTCAACGCTGTTTTTTTGGCGTCCAGTGTAACAGGATGTGAAAACTAAAAAAACAAACAATTTATATTCAAACCAATATAGTACATCATCGATGTCATAAAAATCAATAATTGGAACTGTTTTGCTAATCAGCTTATAGATACCAGCAAGAATACATAGCACATCATCTTGATATCAGTAATCAGGTAATGTGTTTGTATAAATTATAAGTAACAATACCAAAGGACGGGGACCCTACCCAGCAAACACGTTACATTCACCAAATGCTGGGTTAATGTTGGCCTGCCTTCTGCGACGTCGAACCAACATTAACCCAGCATTGGTTCAATGTATTGTGTTTTCTGGGTAGTGCCTGCTTGGAAAGTCAGAGATCGCCGGTTCGTCTCCTGCTCTGGCATGCAAGTTTCAAAGAAACAAAATATTTCCTCTCTGTTCAATCGTAAATATTGAATATTGTGGGCAGCCTCCGTGACCGAGAGTTAGCGTGCACGGCTGCTGACTAACAGGCCTCAATTTTGAAACCTGTGTCCGGAGGGCAGTGTAAACTTATTCATATCACCATCCTCAGAAGTTTCTCCTGGCCCAGTTTAGCCTATATATGCACAAATGTGGCATGGAACCCCATTCATTTCATTACATTTGATACAGCCAACTAACACCTGATGCAACGTTGGCCTGATAACATTACAGCAACATTTCAGGAAAGATCTTGTTGAGAAAGCCTTAATGGGTCTTTATCCTTAGGTCTACTGTGTGTATTTCCGTAATTGGCATTACGTATCAGGGTGCAGTGAAAGTGCATTACGTCTACATGTGATATTGATGGATTAGGGTTGTTGTAGATTTCATGGCTGAGGAAGAAACATTAAAAACTCATATTTTATAAATCTATTACGATTTTGTTAGGCCTATTTTAGGCGGAAGATTAAAAATTCAAGACTTAGTGAAAATTACTGACTAACTGGAGCCTACTAAAAGAATAAATAAAAATTGCATGCACCTCTACTTTTGTAATATTAACACTGTAGTCCTGTAAAATGATTCTTTGTTAAGCATTATTCATTAGGTGCAGAATGTGTGTGAAATTAGCTAAATGTATGATGGGAATCAAGCATTTAATATAAATTTCAATCATGGATAGGATATAAATACATACCACCGGGTATACGCCTAATAATAATGCATGATAATGCACTTTAGAGCATAGATATGCATTCTCTGACACATCTGTAGCTGATATTTCGCAATGCTGTTGACAAGCGTCAAGGCCCCTGGGCCTCTTGTTACATCATATGGTCATATTAATGAGCCAAAATAAAATCACAGATTTTTTTGCTGATTTTAGCCTGTACTAGTCCCTTTAATACAATCCAAAATCATTTTATTGACTTATTACTGAAAATTACTTAATTAAATTACATTGCGTATAATGTAATTATGCCAGGCCTGGCGAAATTCATATTTATAAATTAATTATTGTGATAAGGGCAGCTGGTCCTGTCGTATATGTTATTAGGCGCCACTACTGCATGAACCAGTTGCCCGAATTGGGCTGGAGTATGGATTTTACTTCCAACTCTTGTCTGTTCACCGGTGTTATCCGCTTTTGCTTTACTGCTATGGGCAGTATCCTTACTGCTGCGAACGTCGGCCTGTTTGCTCGTTTCTATCGAGAGCCTTACTTCGCAAATGTAAAGGTATGCCTGAGTACGTTAGAAAACTCCCTGTGTACCCGTTAGTGCGAGAAACAATGGTAGTTCTGGAATGCGGCGCTTTATAAAGTAATGGTGGTCTAGGCAAAGTGCTCTGGTTGTGTCTGACTGTAGAGTGATTCCCAGACTCGTGCCAATTTCAAGAGTCGAAGACAGTCTTTGAGTACTCATATTCGTATTAACTGACGGCCTGAAGGACTTAGGAGTGGTAGTGCTACTGGATCGTTCTCAGTGTTTGAGCGATCGCAGCTGGCTTTGGAGTCGTTTGACGCTGTGTTGTATTACATGACTCTCTCGCTTACCTGGCTCGCGCTCAAAGTGCGCAGGTTTGACGCGGTCAACAGTGACCGTCTCCACCTTGCCTTTCATTGGGATTTTGATTACTTTGCCACTCCTGGAGATAGTCCATCGTAAAGGGCTGTCAGACGTGGTGCGATTGCGATTGGTCTCAAAAATACATGTGAGCATGTTTCGAGTTCCTTATATTGGAACATGTGACATGGCTACCTGTAGCTTGTCTGAGTAATTGTCTAAGTCTGTATGTGCATCAACCGTATACTGCTCCGTAAATTCACCTGGCAACCTGAGCGTCGCGCCATAAATCATTTCGGTGGCTGATCCGCCCAAAAGTTTTTTTACAGCGGATCGAACGCCGAGTGACACTGCTGGCAATGTAATGGATTAGGTGATTTGTGTGCCATAATGGTGGCCTTGAGCTGACGGTGAAAACGTTCAACCATACCGTTCGACTGGGGATGGTAGCTCGTACGGTTTCTGATAATGCCAAACTGGTTACACAAATTATCCCACAATCTTGATTCGAACTGAGCGCCTCTATCTTTGTTGATAGTGGCTGGAGACCAAAATCGAGCCATCCACCCGCTGGAGAAACAACAGCGATCGTTTTGGCTTTAATGTCTACTAATGGTATAGCTTCCGACCAATGCGTGAAACAATCGAAACAAGTCAATAAATATTTAAAACCGTGGAGTATGGAAAGGGACCAACTATGTTGAAAGTGGTCAAAACCCTCTGTTGGTTCAGTAAACTTTCCAAAAACCGGCTTATTATGACAATATATCTTTGCGGTCTGGCCACATCTATATATCCATGCTGTGCCAAACGAATCTAGTATTGATAAGAGGCTTCGTATCTCTATGCGATGGATGTCCTAGCCCATAAAGACTCATAAAAACTTTTCTCCGGAATTTAGCTGTGACGTACGGTCTAGCATGTCTCGTCGACAAGCTGCACCAAACCAAGATATTATCAAATGATTTAAGTAGCTGAAAATCTATCGTAGAAGATGTTGAATGACGTGACCGCGTAAATTCAACGGCAAGAGCCTGATTTTTACTTAATTCCTTATAATTGATTACTGAAGCACTGCCTATGGCTGATACAGATGGCCGCAATAAAGCGTCGGCTACAAAATTTGTCTCACCTTTCACTTATCTAATGTCGGTTGTAAATTCAGCAATATAGGCCATATGCCTAGTTTAACATAGGGACGGGTGTTCGTTTGTTCATTTTCACTCACTTGAAGTTGTGGATCGCGTTAGCTGGGTTAAAAAAAATAGGTCAGATATGGATATGTCCGATAATCATAATTCGTAAATCGTTTTCGTTCACCATGTTGAATTGTCTGTTTTGTTGTTCATTTTGATTATTTTATAATAAAAAATCAGCTTAAGCGTATGTGGAGAGACGACTACTTTCTCTACCGCAATGTGTGATATATTATAAGAACGGGAATTCAATTATCTGATGTTGTATGTGATATCGCAAGCGCAGATTGGTTAACCAAAACATCAACGACAGACGCTTGCGTAACCCTACCCCCTAATTTTAGACAGGTTTGGGGGTACCCCCTATAAGGGTCAAAATATAAAGTTTATCCCTGTTTTTTTTGCTGTTGACAACTCATGTCATGTTTTAGACATATCAAGGTTTAAAAATAAGTTGTTGTGGGTGAATGTGGGGGGGGGGGAGCAGGGTGGGTATTTGTAGCCCATGGCCTATATGTTCCATTCACGTCGCGACTACCCTGAAAATTTCAAAATTTTGTAGGCTATGGTTTAAAAGTCAGTCCATTTTACATGTGGTAAAATATAAGAATGTCGCCTTCTATAAACCCATCAGCTTCGTATCATAATGTCATTATATGTCACATGGCCTAATTTCTGACATACCGGGGTCGTACTTATCAAAACTTTTGATATTTTCAGGGTAGTCGCGACGAGAACAGAAAATAGTGTGTGTAAAATGTAACATTGGTTTAGCATTAAGCATTTTTAATTTTTCATTAAAAAAACTGGGTTGAATTATGCAATTTACATAACGATTGTTTTGTACCCTACACAATCATGAAAATCAGGTGAAAACAGAAGCACAATGTTTATCTGGGTCATCACCTGTTGAGCAGGCCTACTGTATAACCGACCAATTCCAAGACTTTTTGGCAAGTTACATATAAAAAATGAACTTCCCTGTAGACCTCTTCACCCAACTTTATTTTGAAATTTAAATATTGTGGGTTTTTGTCATAAACATATTTTATTTTGCAATTGAAGTCACATATTGAATACGTACAGTAACATTGTTTTATAGTTTAAACATTTTCCAAAATATGTGAAATGTAGTGAGCATTTTTGTATAGGCCTGAATAATACCGTAACCCCACGCATAAACGTGCATGCACTTATAAGTGAAAATCGCTTGTTTTAGGGATGTTTTAAAATTGTTTTATGTTCGAATATAAGTGCATGCACTTTTTTTCGAAAATTAAGTGCACCCCTCTAAATAGGAATTGTGTCACCAAATCTGGCATCTTAAACGACAAGAAGAAATTAGTCTATCAAATCACATTATAAGAATCACCCCTGTAACACCCGCCCCCATATAGCCGATTATTGTTAAGACGCCAGATTTATTGCAATAAACTTTACACTCATCTAAACAGATCCTTGTGGAGTACTAAATCCGCAAAGAAAAAATAATGCACAAGTGGGCGACAGCAGTTCACAAAGGGTGAGAGAGTTGGGTGACGTCATGTCAGTGGGGAGAGACTCTGTGGTTAGACAAGTTATGTTTTTAAAACAATGATCACGTCTTGAGCCCTCCTGGACAGAGCTGTGGACGCCACTGTTGACAATAGGTGTGACAATGCAAACATGCACTATATGGAATAATGGCTGGCTGTTGAAATAGTGAAGATTTTTTTGCGCCTGGCAACTAAACTTATATTTATATATTAAATGCAAATATTTTGTTGTTTTCTTGAAATAAGGTTATATAATGCAAATCTCGATGCTAAGATGGTGTATAATTAAGGTAATACGTACTATAAATGTCATTAAAAAAACTAATAAGTTTACAAATTTACATTTCTATGTCAAAATATTTATCATTTGTTTAATATCAAGGTCATTTCAAGTTCGAAAATAAGTGCATGTATTTTCCTAAAATGTTTTTTATGTTCAAATATAAGTGCATGCACGTGTTTTCAAAAACTAAATGCATCTTCAAATATAAGTGCATATCAAACACTGTACGTAATATAACGTTCGTTAAGGTCCCATTTTTGTCTTTCATGGATGAGCGTAACGAGGACGTGCTAGGGACGTAGTCATAATAACCCTAACGTCCCCAGAACGTCCCGATAACGTTACATTTATGTTTTACGTTCTAAGGACGTAATTGGGAGTTCACAGAATTACGTCCTAAGTACGAATACTGTTTCACGTCGTAACGTCCCCACAACGTACAGCATTTCGTACTTAGGACGTAACTCTGTGAACTCCCATTTACGTCCTTAGAACGTAAATCATAAATGTACTGTTATTGGGACGTTCTGGCGACGTTAGGGTTATTGTGACTACGTCCTTAGCACGTCCTCGTTACGTTCATCCATGAATGACGAAAATGAGACCTTAACGAACCTTATATTACGTACAGTGTTTGCAGGAATGCACGTTTATGTGCGTGGATACAGTATGCAAATAAAAAATAAAAATAAACGATATTAGAATTATTTCAATGTTGCTCAGTGTAGACGGTCCTGTTACATTGCAGTATATGAGATATAAAGACTGTTCAAAATATTAGTGTTTTTTATTTTTTCTCTAATAAAAAAAGTTGTGTGCATTTGTTCATGGTACCGGTACAACAACATCTTTAAACAACAATTTAGCACGAAAACGCATGGACTACTTGGTGATTATACAATCTACAATCAAACTATATAGGCCCAGGTTTTTTTTAACTGCTGTAGAGTTGGCAACATTGAGAATTTTACAGACAAACCATTCCAAAGTTATACTTCATATATATTGATGCTGATTTGTTTTTTTATTTTGTTCATGCATAGTTTACAGATAACCTATTAGGTCTCCTATTGGACCTATTATTTATATTTATTTCGAAAATGTTCTGAACATAATGTGGAAAGAGATTGTGGTTATTCTACATTAACAGGGGTGTATAATATTCATTAAAAAGTAAAGACTTTGACAAAATATATAAACTTATTTTGTGATCTATATTGGCTTTATGTACTATTCTATAATAGGCCTACATTTCTTCTGTGACACATTTTTATTTAGTGCATATATATATATATATATATATATATATACATAGATAGGCTATGCACTCGCATTTTCCCTATATTTCACAATAATATGATATGTACGGCAAATACTTATAGATTTATACGTATATCGTCCTGCAATCAGCCCGACCTAGTTGTATTCTGTAGGCCTATAACTGTACTGGTACATAACATGACATATAAGTTCATCCTATGGTTAATGTTAAGATTAGTAGCAATAGTCTAGCCTACTATATGGGGTACTGGGAAAATTGCTAGTAGTAGTACTTTTCGCCCACATCTGGGGAGGGTCACTAGGGATCTGTTCCGTCTGTTTAATGCTGTGTCGTACACAGTGTGTACGGCATTATACAGAAGTACTAGTCTACAGCAATCAACCAAGGGCAGCTGCAGCCTCCTCGTATCAGGGGGTACTGGGATGATTGCTAGTAGTAGTACTTTTTGTCCCCATCCGGGGAGGGTCATTAGGGATCTGTTTCGTCTGTTGAATGCTGTGTACGGCATTGTACGGAAGCACTAGTCTACAACAATCATTCAAGGGCAGCTGCAGCCTCCTCGTATCTGGCCATAATCTTCAGGCGGATTGCCAGTGGCGTACCCTGGTTCCTCCGGTCAACAGCGGAGCCAATGCAGCACCTGCATTAGTGCTGGCGCTGATGTAGGCTGTGGTAGCCTTAAATAACCGGCAATAGCGTGTTTGACACGTGGGATAAATGGAGTTACCCAGTGGGAGTTATCCTTCCTATTGTTACTCTGGGGACTCTCCGACCCGAGGATAGCGGAGCTGCGCAAAATGCCACAGAGTTTCAGCATTAAATTGCACAAGGAAAACTCAAGTCTCCGGCCGTCGGGGCATGTCTGGGGATATATCCCCTAGACATGCCCAGAAACCCTTATTGGTCGAGCGAAGAAAAACACTTTCAATAACCCACCATGCCCTATCACCCCCACCCTCACATGATCATCTGTACATCATTCATCTCATTAATTGACTACAACGTTTTTATCGTGTTGCAATGTCACTTAAAAGACCTTTTGTGCCGAAAAGTGACGTAAAGCAAAGATTTACTACTACCACTACCTCGTATCAGGGCAAAATCTTCAGGTGGACAGATTGCCAGTGGCATACCCTCGTTTCTCCGCTCAACAGCGGAGCCAGTGCAGCACCTGCATCAGTGCATGCGCTGGTGTAGGCCATGGTAGCCTTAAGTAATCGTCAATAGCGTATTTGACATTAGGTTTCTCATGGGGAATGAATGGAGGAGTCACTCTTCCTATTGTTACTAAGCGAAACCCAAGTCTCCTGCTGTCTGGGCATGTCTGTGGGTAAATCCCCTAGACATGCCCAGAACCCGTTATCGGGCGAGCGAGGGGAAACGCTCTCAATAACCCACCATGTCCTATCATCCCCACCCTCACATCATCATCTGTATATCATTCATCTCATCAATTGACTACAACGTTTTTATTGTATTACAATGTCACTTAAACGACCATTAGTGTCGAAAAGTGGCATAAAGCAATGATTGACTACTAGGCCTAGCCTACTACTCAATTTTTTTTTTAATTACCTGAAACCAAGGATACCTACTCTATGGGTGGAATGAAGGCTATGCAGCTCGGGCGATATAGCCTTATATTCAGGGCTAGCCTAATGCACACAGTTATATCTTATCTAGGTATATCTTGTTATCCAAGTGCTGGTTGAGAATTGACTGATGAATCCGTGAAACAGGAAATTTCATTTTTTCGTTTCAGCACAGTATTTTTAATGATGAGCGAAAATTACTTTTGCTAAAATATTATTGGTATAATTTAAGTAGACTACAGAAAAATATCATTAATTATTGTCTAGTTCAACAAAAACAATGTAGATTAATTGGCAAATTTTGTTAAAATAATTATGTCTCACACTAGAAAATTTTCAAAATGTTGCTGTTTTATTTTGAAGATATGTTAAAATAATAAAAAAGTACATTTTTAAATCAGTAGGCCCCTATCAACCCTTTCAGGTCTATCATGACGGGTATACCCGTCATGGATTTGT